>BPTQ01000002.1:99633719-100233719 GCA_019973895.1 Chrysanthemum seticuspe
AACGGACGAAAACGTAAGAAAGCGAATGAAAACGTATGTGAACGGACGAAAAAGTATGACAACGGACAAAAACATAATAAAACGGACGAAAACGTAAGAAAACAAACAAAAACGTAACAAGACTGACGAAAACGGACGAAAAACGTAATAAAACGGACGAAAAGTATGAAAACGGACGAAAACGTAAGAAAACAGACGAAAACGTTAGAAAACGGACGAAAACGTATGAAACCGGACGAAAAGTAAGAAAACAGACAAAAACGTAAGAAAACGGACGAAAACCTATGAAAACGTATGAAAAAGATGAAAACGTATAAAAAGCGGACAAAAACGTAAGAAAACATATAAAAATTACCAAAAAAAAAAGAAAAAAAAGAAGTTAAAAAAAGGAAAAAAAAAACGTGAAGTTGAAAAAAAAATGATTAAAAAAATGACAAATAATGATAAAATAAATAATAAAGATAAAAAGAAAAGAAAAAGACAAGAAAAAAACATGGACTTATGTTTAGACATATTAAATCTTAGGTTAATCATCACCAATAGATCAAAATAGATGGAAGGTGGGGATTTATCCCTTAGTATGCAAGGATTTTTGAGTATGCAAAATAAAGTGCCTCTACATAATAATAAAACCATATGTCATATTTAAAACAATATTAATCCCACTTCTATATAAACTCCCCAATACCACCCTTCATATTCACTCCACACATTAAACATTCAAAAAACCTTAAAATGACTTCACCTATTTCCATGATCAACTCCAACTCTCAAATGGACAAGCTCACATCCGACATATTCTCAATCCTAGAAAACAAATTCTTGTTTGGTTATGACAATAAGGAACAGTCACATGTAACAGGAAAAGTTAGAGTGCTTTCTATAGATGGTAGTGGTGCAACTGATGGTGTTCTAGCTGCTAAGTCCATTGTGCATCTTGAGTCTTCTCTACGTCGAAAATCAGGTATTCCTGATGCCAGGATATCCGATTTTTTCGACGTGGTATCTGGCTCGGGCATTGGTGGCGTTTTGGCTGCTTTGTTGTTTACTAAAGGGAAAGATGGCCAACCTTTGTTTACATCGAATGATGCATTGAAATTTGTTGCTGAAAGACGGTTTTGCAAGAAACAAGGGTTTTTTAAGCGGATGATGGGTTCCGCGGGAAATGGGAGTAAGGTGTTTAAGAGGACGTTCGGGGATTTGAGTTTAAAAGATACTGTCAAATCCGTTCTGATACCATGTTATGATTTGACGACGGGTGGGCCATTTGTTTTCTCACGTGCGGACGCTGTTGAGATGGACGGTTGTGATTTTAAGATGAGTGATGTTTGTGCTGCCACGATGGCAGTTAGTGGGCCCATTGCGACAATGTCGGTGGATCGTAGGACGAGGATTTCGGCTGTTACGGGGGAGTTAGCGATGAATAACCCCACGGCTATGGCGATTACTCATGTGCTTAATAATAAGCAAGAGTTCCCGTTTTGTAACGGGGTTGATGACTTGCTTGTGGTGTCTTTAGGCAATGGCGAACCATTTTGTGGTGTCGCCGGGAATCAAACGCCTTCACGATCTGCGTTTGTTAAGATCGTTGGCGAAACTGTTTCGGATACGGTAAGATACTTTTTCCTTTTTTTTTTACTGATACATCGTGAATGATAAATGTGTGATGTTATTAACACTAAAATGTACACTACCAATGTATGTTGAAACTTGAAAGGGTAGTAAATGTTTTAATTTCCAAAACATTTTATGCATTAGTGCCTTACACGAATACAAAGATTAATTTGGTATAAAAAAATTATGTTAAGGAATATAAAGTTATTAAATGTAACGGAAAAAAATTAAATAAATATATTGGTGACACATTATTATTGCAACCACCGTAAAGTAGTAGGACCCGACAACTATAGTTGATACCGTCGGTGGGATATATTTATAGTCATTATTGTATTTAAAACCTACAAAATTTAATGTCAAAAAGTTTTATAAAAAAGATTAATCTACTCTTGCTGAAATAAAGATTATGTTCTAATGACGCTTTTTGTGATACTTATAGGTTGATCAAGCTGTATCAATGGCATTTGGGACATCTCGAACTAGTAATTATGCTCGTATCCAGGCAAACAAAGGTTTTGCGAACAGAGGAAAAGGCACCAACGTGCTGAAATTGGCGGATCAGATGTTGTCACAAAAAAATGTCGAGTCAATCTTATTCCAAGGGAAAAAATGTAACGATACCAATTTGGACAAGTTGGAGTTTTTCGCCTCCGAAATTATTAAGGAAACAGAAAGGCGAAAAACTAACATATTACCTACAGTTGTGCTAAGGCAAACAACTACATCGTCATCACCTAGAACATCCTCGGCCACAACCTTATCTATCACGTCTTCAAACTAGTTTTCGATTATATATGGTTCTACACTACAGCCGGTTGAGGAAAACGGTTATTGTGCTTAGCTATAAACTCGAAAAATGAAGATTTTTTCTTCCAGATTTCGGGCATATTTTAGCGTACAACGACCTCTATGAATGATAGTGGTTCGATTGTGTACATAAAAAGATTTGAAGATTTGTGATGGAGGGAATTTTGTTTGACCCCCATAAATCTTCATATGGAGTTGAGTAAATTAAAATCGAGCGTGAATTAATGTATTTTACTACTAGTGATTATTACTCGTAGTTGTTATAGGTTTTGGATGTATGTTAGTTTTTAATTAGAGAATTGTGTGAATGATATTTTTATCTATCGTGGTTGGCATGTTCTGTAGTATTATGGTTTTAAGATTACTAAACTATATTGTTAGATAGCCAAATTTATTAAAACTAAAACAATACCCATTCAACCAATTGGACTACACCAACCAAAATATTGTCATTATATTACACACTCAACCAATTTAGCTATTACTCTATTCACAACCACAATAACAAAACTAAACATTCACATTATTGAAAATTGAGACTAAAAGACCAAACAATAATACTCAAATACCAAAAGGTTATCTTCTAACACTCATGTTTAGGCCTTTTTTGTACTTAAATCAACTGAACAACGTGGACAAGAGTCAGAAATAAATAAGTAAAAAAACATTAGCAAATGTCCACTCATGGTACTTTTATCCAATGATATCTCCCAAAAATAATAAGACATTTTTTTTAGTGATTTGGAAGAAAGGATCGGAAATTTAACTAAAAGTTGCAAGGAAGAATTAAATCTAAGGGTCTCGATCAGTTGTGATAAAGACACTATAAATTGTCATTTTCATCCAATTAATCATTTTATCGACGTAATGTTGAAGCTAATCGTGCATGTTATCACTTTCAATTGCTGTTACAATGTTACGTAATATTAGCATTCACATTGTTCATAATGGCTAGACGTACACCCTTAAGCATGTAAGTGCCGTAAGTATCATCAACTCAAATTGACAACACGATTAATAGTGTTTAAGTAAATGGCCAATAACACGTGTAAAATAAAAAAGGGTTAATGGTCTAGAAAACATACAAACTTTCCACTTTTTACTATTGTGACAATAAACTTTTTTTTTCTTCCTATTAAAACAAAATAACTTCTTAATGACTATTATTGTAACCAAATATGCCACGTGGCACAGTTAATTACCACTTAACAAAAAAAACGCATTTATAATGTCTGGGGGACCATTTCTGCCAACTTACCAAACATGGGGACTAATACTCCTAAAAAAACGGAAGTATTAATACCACCTAATCACTCCACAAACCCTAAACTCACTCAAGTTTAGCCCGCCTCTCACTCACCTCAATACAGATTTCATACCCTAATCTCTTCAAAGCATTAACGCGCCTCCAATCAAATCACTCACTCACAAATCCTCAACAGATATGGAAAGGATCACGTCAAAACCTTCAACACATTAAACTCATCATCAACAACGACCCTAACACCAATTGGTCACCCACCGAAGTACCTTAAATCTTTGAGCTCGCCACAGGGATGGCATGAGCTATGGAGTTGACATCAAGATTTAACGAAGGGTCTCGGGTAGGTTTATGTGTTGTATTTACGTTTTTAATTTTGAACGAACCAGAGAGTAATTGTAACATAATTGTTATAAGTTATTCTTAATTGTTTTCGGATAGTAACACGAAGCTTTGCCTTCAAAGTTTGATCGATGATGATACAAGTTCCAAAAAACTCTGTGACAGATAACAAGAAAAATGGAACGAATATGAGATTGTTTAATGTTTTTCATTTTATTTTTTGAGTTTTTGTGAGTGATTGTAACATGAGGAGATGTTGGATTTGTTGATCGGGTTAGGTTTTGAATCGTTGTCAATGTGTCCAAGGTATTTGCATTTCATTTTTATGATGTCAGATTCATGGACTGATGATGGTTAGTATTAAACCGAGGTCACGAGTCATGGTAATTGGTTCTTTAGTCAATGAGTCAACAACTTCCGTATGAGGAAGATGTTTGATATGGTTTTGTATTATCCATATCTGCCCTTATGTGACTGCAACAATTAGATGAAAAAGTGTTGCATTGAATACCCTTGATTCATTGACTGCAAATGCATAAAAGTGAGAAAATGCAATAGTGAAATTCATGTTTGGTAAGTTGGCAGAAATGGTCCCTCAGACATTATAAATGCATTTTTTTGGTTAAGTGGTAATTAACTGTGCCACGTGGCATATTTGGTTACAATAATAGTCATTAAGAAGTTATTTTGTTTTAATAGGAAAAAAAAAGTTTATTGTCACAATAGTAAAAAGTGGAAAGTTTGTATGTTTTCTAGACCATTAACCTAATAAAAAACTAACAAGTTTTTGTTTTTTTTTTTTTTTTTTTTTTTTTTTTTTTTTTTTTTCTGATGACTCGGAGATGGTGAATAGTTAACTTAAATGTATACAACCTAACCGAGATATATCCTCGTGACCGCTCCAACCATTTCCTTGAGCACCTCAAATGTGTACTTAGTAATTTTTTTATCACTAGACATCTTGTAAGGAGGTTAGTTAGGTTTCTTAATACGTGCAACATAAGCCTAGCTAGCATTATTTAGCATGTACGTAATTCCATCTATGTTATCTATACGTCTTAACGAGCCTAGCTAGTAGTATTTATAATGAAAACACAAATCAGTTTTTAAATCACCGTTAGGTGTCGTT
Source organism: Chrysanthemum seticuspe (assembly GCA_019973895.1). Classification (NCBI taxonomy): domain Eukaryota; kingdom Viridiplantae; phylum Streptophyta; class Magnoliopsida; order Asterales; family Asteraceae; genus Chrysanthemum; species Chrysanthemum seticuspe. The sequence continues at coordinate 99,638,876 of BPTQ01000002.1, forward strand.
TTCACTTGAGATGTGAAAATGATAATAGCAAGTCTCTATCGATGCCGGAAATGAGATCATACTGAAGCGTGGTCTAAAGTTTAAGGGTTCAACTTTAGTAATGGTTTATTTGTAGAGCTAAGCTCCATCGTTATAAGTTATAACTTATATGTATTTAAATGTAATTAGATACATGGTCCTGGAGCCAAAAGAAATCCCTAGGAAGACAAAGCAAGAAGCTAGTAACTAGAGTTACAAATCAAGTTAGACGATAAATGAAACTGAACCAGATGTTATTAGTACAAAAACTTCTAATATAAAAAGGTAGTAAACTACAACAACTATAATATAAAAGAATGACTTTGTAAACGACACATGACGGCTATGTTTGGCGCGGAGCTTTTTGGAGCTTTATGGGACGATGAGTGGTGAGCAATAAGCTTTTTGATTTTTATTGTTCGTTTGCCAAAGGAGATGTGAGCTTTGCTATTTTTTAAGAATGCTCATTTTTCCAATGCTTCTTTAAAAAGCTGTGAGCGGTGAACTGTGAGCTGTGACTACTGCTCACAGCTCACTGCTACTTTTACCAAACGCACTCGTCCACGTCTCCTTTCTTTTTAACTATGTAAACAAAAGGAAAAAGCCCAAACTTATAGTCGAAAAGTTACATGGGCTTCTAGTTACAAATCAACCATGTCCATATTGGTTTGTTACGGAAACTTGTTCAAAAAAAGTTTGTTATGGAAAAATTCTCATCTATTTTACTCGAGAATTAATTTGCACACTCAAAATTTTGATTGGGACACTCTATTTTATGCATAACATAGTTGTACAATGTTTATAGTGTGCTTTGTATACTTGTACATTGAGTGTCCCAAATCAAAATAAAGAGTGTGCAAATCACCTCCCATTTTACTTTTCGGATAATATGCGTTTTCACAGCTCCAGCCTCGAATGTTTTTGGTATGGCAAACATTAAATACCTTCGTGACTGGTGATTGGTGTTTCAGTTTTCAATTTTCAGTTCAAATATTTTTTTGGTTCTCTCAGACAACATCAAATTAATATGTATGTATTAGCTTATACACTTGTGGAATCATGGGAATTTTTAAAGAAATTATTCATTAAGGAGTTACGTATGTGAATAAATTTACAAATAACAACGAACGTAAACAGTTGGTGTTAAGAGATTGGTTATGGAAGTTCCATATTAGTTGGTGCTACGAGATCGTACTATGGTTCAACTTTCTCAGCTTCCATCTCATTCTCAGTCAACATCTTTGTAAACACAAAATACTTAGTAAAGATTGGTTCAAGAAGTGAAGACTTTGGTAATGTGTGAAATGATAATGGATCTTGTAGACGATAAAGAAATGATTGTGTTTTCGATTTAAGTCCCTTGATTTGGTCTTGATTGTATTAAAGTCGTGTTTAAGTGGTTTGAAAGTTGGGGTTTTTGTAACATCAATTTAGTATGTATGTATTAGCTTTGCTCACATGGAATTTTTAAAGTAATTATTCATTAAGGAGTTACGTGTGTGAATAAATTTACAAACTACAATGAACGTAAATAGTTGGTGCTAAGAGATTGGTTGTGGAAGTTCCATATGAGTTGGTGCTAAGAGATCTTACTTGTTAGCCTTAATAGTTTTTATTAGAAGTGATGGTCATTCACGTTTAGTAACTTTGTAACATGTGTTAAATATCATATTAGAATAGTCAACGGGCTCGTGGATTGGACTAAGCTAATTGGCTAGAAGTTATGTTAAGCTAGCCTTGTATAAGTTCTTGTAACCCAATCCAATCCTAGTCCACCACGAGGCCCATGGAAAGCCCATTAGGGCTTCTAGAATAAGGAGTATATATACCCCTCAAATGGTCATTTTAGGGGTGTGCTTGAATGTGTGTGTGTGTGTGTGTTTTCCTTTGAATATACAACATCTTGTTTTCATCTTTCTCTCTACACATACACGGTTTTATAACATCAAGTCACCATCTTTCTCTTAATCTTTCTTCTTTATTTACGCATATCGTTTGTGTTTGTTTCGTGTGTTCATCTTGTGATAAGGTGGTATACGCGTAAGGTTGGTGTAAAACGTGGTCCTACAATTGGTATCAATCGCCTAACAATGGTTTAGGAGTGTTTTGGTTGAAGTTTTTTTTGTGTTGTTACGCGTAGTTTCGTTCTCAATATTGTCACGCTTAAAACTTTAATTTTTGCACTAAAATCTTCAAAATTCTTATGGTTTGAGGTTCTTATAGTGTTAAGGATTCTAGTTTTTGGAAAAAGTTCGAAGCTTTACGTGTTTTTCTTCAGTTTTAAACTCGTATGTATTGGGTTGTTCGTTTCTACGCATAAGCAGAAAAAGCTTTTTGGGTGACAAAGGTCAAATCTTTCTTGGTATTTGAGTGTTTTGGAAACTGTTTGTGCATCTGAAATCGTCTGAAAATCTGGGAATTTTTTACGCGTAAGAACAGAAAGTCAAAACCCTCTTTTTACGCATAAGAAAAAGCCAAAACCCTATTTTTACGCATAAGGTTTTACGCATAAGCATTTGGTTAAGAATCTTCGTGCAACAACGGTGACTCAGTGCTTCCCTCACTTGGATAAGTTTGTGGAACACTTCGACTTGGGAAATCTCACTAGCTTGGATAAGTTAGAGAGATACGATTCGTGTTTTACGCGTAAGCGAGTTTTTACGCCTAAGATTTAAATCTTACGCTTAAGACTGTGTTTTACGCATAAGCATTAATACTTACGAGTAAGATATTGTTTACGCCTAAGAGTAACATCTTACGCGTAAGAATATTTCTACGCATAAGCATTAATTATTACGCCTAAGGTCACTATCTATGCCTAAGGTTCAACTCTTACGCCTAAGGAACAAAACTTACGCCTAAGCAACCAAAGCTTACGCATAAGCTTAAGGATTACGAGTAAAAACTTCAAACGGCTATAACTTTTGAATCGTAACTCCGTTTTCCGCGATCTACCCATCAAAACGACCGTGAGAACAAGGAGATTGGCATGCCGAATGAACTAGTTCATTCGGGTCACCTTTCAAGTCCTAAAAACGCTCAGAAAAGAAGTTATTGAGGTTTTTAAGTTTTTAGAACCAATTTTCACTACAACAACCGAGCTTAATCTTCATCAAACACAACTCCTTTATCGTTGAATCGATCCTACATCAACTTTATCATAACATACCTTCATCAATGGCAACTCAACAAGATATTCATGCAGCCGGTGCCGAAAACCGTCCTCCTATGTTGGAAAAAGGTGGTTATCTTCAATGGACAAGTCGTATGCTTCGTGACATTAAGACCAAACCTAATGGAAAATTGATGATTCAATCCATTACGAATGGACCCTTCATACCTCGACAAGTCCAAGACCCTGGAAATGCTGATGCAACACCTCCCGTCCCACCATCTTTTCGTGTTCAAAAGGAATCAGAATACACTGAAGAGGATCAGAAACAAGTTGAAGCAGATGACATGGCAATTCATATTGTCCAACTGGGTTTACCAAGAGACATCTTCGCTGCTGTAGACAGTTGTGAAACTGCTTTCGATATGTGGGAACGTGTTAGACGGCTTTTGTCATGGAACAGAAATTGGTCAACAAGATACGGAGAACAAGCTGCTAACTGCATGGGAGAAGTTTACATCTACTACAGGAGAATCAATTGAATCCTACTATGGAAGGTTTTGCACTTTAATGAATGAGCTGATCAGAAACAAGTTGACACCCAGAACTATCGTGAGCAACATCAAGTTCCTGAACAATCTACCAGAAGAATGGGGACGATATGTCACTATTGTCAACCAAACAAAAGACTTACATCAAGTGAACTTTGATCAACTCAACGATTTTTTGAAACAAAACCAAAATGAAGTGAATGAAGTCAGGAAAGAAAGATTAGCAAAGAATCATGATCCATTGGCACTCATTGCAAAGACTCAAACTCCAGCGAATACACAACAACAAGCTTCATCATCTTCCACTAACAACAACTTGCAGCAATACATTCCACAAAAACAAGCTGTTATCCCTCAACAACAAATCTATCCACCAGAACAACAACATTACCAGGAACAAGGAATCACTGATCTTGAAATTGAACAAGAACAAGCTTTGCTACATGCATTTGCATTTTTGGGTAAATCATTCAGAAGTCGCTATTCCACACCAACTAACAACAACCAAAGGATTTCATCAAACACTCGCAACAGGCAAATTGCTCAGCCGGGTGTGAACATGGGTCATCAAGGACAAATGGGTGGAGTTATTGCGAACCCACAGGGATATGCTACTGGATTTCAGATGGGTAATCAGGCGGTTCCTAATCAGGGTAATCAGTTGGGTCAGAATGTTGGACATCAGATGGGTCAGAATGTTGGGAATAGAGCAGTGGGTAATCAGAATGGGAATGTTGCAGCTCCAGTCGTTGGGAATTATGGAAATGTGAATCAGGGTAATCAGGTTAAGTGTTATAACTTTCAAGGATTGGGTCACATGGCAAGGAACTGTCCCACTAAGCCGCAAAAGAAGAATGCTGAGTATCTTCGGAAAGCTATGTTGTTAGCACAGAATTCAGAAGCATGGATGCAGTTGAGTGCTGAGGAAAATGATTTTTTCGCTATTATGGATGATTTGGAAGACCTCGAGGAAATCAATGCAAACTGCATCTTCATGGCAAATCTTCAGGAGACTAAGTACGACACTGATTCTGACGCACCTCCTGTCTATGACGCCAATGCAGTATCTGAGGTACCAATCACTGATCTATGCTATAACAATGTCATATTTGATGTGTTTACTCATGACGAACAGCATTCTGTGACATCAGCACCTACTTATGACACATACCTGGACAATCCGAGTTGTAGCAATACTAACTCTGAGACTCCAGATGTGGATCCTAGTGGAGACTGTGTGGCACAACATACTGAGACGGATGAGGAAACACGTGCTTATTTTGAATCATTAATCAATAACTATGGCATTGAAATCGAGAAAGTTAGAACGGTCAATCGCGAAGTTAAGGCCGCGAATGCTAAATTGACCGCTGAGCTTGAGAGTTACAAGGAGAATGCAAAAGCCTTTGAATTTCATAAAAACAAAGAATCAGAATTAGAAATTGGTTATCGAAATTTGGTTTCTAAAGAACAACTATTGCAAATCAAGTATAACACACTTGATGTGAATTTGAACTTGAAAATTAAATCTTTAAACAAGGAAATTTCTGATTTAAATGACCAACTTTCTAAAAAAAAGAAATGTTTTCTGATCTTGAAAAAAAGAAGAAGCAGTTGATTACTGATTTTTCAAAACGAGAAGATTCTCTTCTTGATGAAATTCTTGATAAAAATGAAAAAATCCAAACTTTGGAAAATTTGCTACTTAAAACGGGTCATTCTGCTCAAACAAACAAGATGCTTTCTAATCAAGTAAATCCGCGTTTTCATACTAATCATAGAATGTGATGGATCTAGGACACTCTCCTTGTGTCAATGATATTTTGTATAATGTTATCAAGCAAGCGGAATTTACTTAAGTAATACTTAGAAGACGAATTATATGATGTAAGAAAGTAAACACCAATTAACACAAAACTTAAGCTCCAATATTATTAATGAAATAATACGAGTGATCTAAACTTATCACTAGGGTTACACCTTGAAGCTTTCGTAGGTATAATGTAATGTAATACGTGTACCTAAAACAATGACCTAGGATCTCCTTTTATACAACAAGGAGTCCTTTACAAGATAAGTATATAGCTAACATAATAGAATATACACACAATCTATTCTATACTTATCTAGACGCGTTTAACCATATCATAAACTAATAGCAGTGGTAAAGAACTTGCAGTGGGAATACATTTCCACTGCTAGTGTTAATCCAAGCAGTGTAAACCACTACTATCCGCGGTAACGGATTATTCCCAACAATCCTCCCCTAAACTTCTGATTTCTCTGCAAATCAATAAGTTTCTTCAATATGCATTAACTTCAAGGATTTGGGGAATTCAATCAAACACTTTACTTCTTTTCTCTTAACTTTTGTATAGCTCTTGAACACTGATCTTGAAGCCTTTGTAATAATGCTCTGACCTTCTCATTGTCTTCATTGACTCTTATATGTAAGCTTAACATTACTGTGAGAGCTCCAGCTCTAAGTGGATATTCTTTCTCAGCAAGCATGAAAAAGTCTTCTCCATTAGCTGTAGAGACATGATGAACTTCACATGAATCATAATAAAACCATTTTGTACCAAGACATGTGAATAAGGTTTTCCAGTAGTCTTCACATGATGAACTTCACATGAATCAGCATTTGGTTCAAAAAGCCTTCTAAGATTTACCCATAACTGCATCTCCTTTGCATCTTTGAGATCTTGAGCATTAAACCTTTCTTGAACTAATTTCCATAGTGTATTAAGGTCATCTATGTCAAAAGCTTTAATAAGATCTTCAAATATTATGAAAGATGAAGTTTCTCCTCCCAGCCTTGTAATATTCCATGTTGAAGCAAAATTGCTAGCAGTGTAAACTTCCCAATCAATGATAGGATGTCGAATTTGCAGTGGTTCTGGATAAAAATCTCTGTCTTCAATCACAATCATTTCAGTCATTTGTTCTTTAGTGAACTTCTCAGTAGGAATCTCCTTCTCAGTAGACTTTGTATGATCTTCATCAACCTTAGTCTTCTTAATAGTTTGAGAATCACTGACTTTGGCCTTTCTCTTCATTCTAGGAAATATTCTTTCTTCTTCTTCAGAACCCATTGGAATAAAAGATTTATCTTGTTTCATAGTTCTGTAGTAAGCCCTTTCAACTTGATCATCAGACATTCCTTTAAATTGATGCCTTTTCCAGTTACCAACATGACAACAATAAGTCTTCATATATGCAAGTATTTGTGCCTTGGTTGGTTGTCTTTGTTTCTTCTGATTCTTCTTGACTGAACTGATTACATTATCAAGTGCTTGATTGTTCTTCATTATGATGAAATCCTTCAACTGAGCTGTTCTTTGTTCCTCAGTTAAGGATGCATCAGCAACTAGGTCAATTGCGTTTTTCTTGATTTCTGGATTATTAGCTACCAGAAACTGAATATCTTCTTCAGTAGGAACATAGCTAAACTCTGGAGCTTTTTCTTTCATAATTGTAGGTTGAACAGTGGAAATTGAATCAATATCTTCCATTCTATCCAATCTTTTAGCTTCCAAAAAGCTTGCAACTTCTAGTTCTTTCAATCTTTTCTTTTCAACAACTTTCTCAGCAATTTGATCTTCTGCTATCTTCTTAGCAATTTCTCTATCAAGATCAATCTGAACTTGTCTTTTCTTTGAAATCTTACTTTCAAGTTGTTGTACATCTTCCATAACTGCTTTACCCTTGTTTGTCTTCAATTTATCAAATTCTTCACTTGCAGTGGCAAGATTTGGCTCTGCAGTGGAAATAAAATCAGTGGTAAAATCAGTTGCAGTTTGAAAAATGTCTTGATCTTCAAGTTGCTCTCCATGAGTATCAGCATCCTTTGCTCCTTTACTTGTATCTCCTTCATCTTCAAAATCAATTTTCCTCCCCTCAGTGTCAGAACCTGTTTTCCTCCCCTGTTTGGAGGAATTTCCCAAATCTTGATCAGCTGAATCACCATTAGAAGGTGAGAATGAAGATGAAATCACCATCTTTGTAGTCTGCCTGTGATTTTTCAACCTCTGCATCTCTTCCTTTAAGGTCTGAATCTCTGTCTTTAATAATTGAACATCCTTGGCATGGTTCTTCTTAACAGTAGCCAAGTCCTTTTGGAGAAACTCAACCTGCTTTGCTAATTTGGTACACAAAACCATCAATTCCATTTGGTTGCCACTGCCCTCAGCACTTCCAACTGTGTTACCTGTTGGGAGAGGTGAATCATGGGGCAAAGGTCCAGATTCCTCCATAGTAGGACTAGGTGGAAGTCTAGAACCACCACTGCTTGTTCCTAGACCAAAAGGTTCATAAACTTGATGTGTTGTCATGAGAGGAGTTGACTGTTTTGACCTTCTCTCATAGGTTCTTGAAACTGGTGGTGTATAATCAATGTTAGGAATATTAATTATGGGTGTGTTTTGTTCAGATGAAATTTTAGCAAGCATTTGGGGTAGGAGAGGTGTAAAAATCATATTGCCATCTTTATTCAAATTTTGAAAAACTTTAGGCTTTAGGCAACTGATTTGATAAACAGTAGTGTGAGGTTGCAGTTGAAATTCATTAAGCAAAGCTTGCACAAACCTTGGATACATTAAAAATTTGGTTTTACTTTGTACATTGCCTTTCATACTTGTAAAAATATAATTTGACCAATTGAAAATCCTATCAGTAACAAGACAAACCAAAGGATAAGCCATGGTTGAACTAAATTTCTCATAAGATGTTTTCTTAGGACTAAGGCAATGTAACAAAGTATGAATCAAAAATCTCCATTGGGGACAAAAACCACTCTTTTTGAAAGTAGCCTTTTTGTCAGTGGTATCATACCCCATGGATGATAAAGTATCATGAATTTCAGACATTGGTAATGTGATGAGACCATTGAGATCATCCAAGTGAAGTACTCTCCTCAAGGATGCCTCAGTAACATCAATGGTTACCCCATCTACAGTGGCTCTGAGAGCATTCACTGTTTCATGTGCATCTCCAATTTCAAGTGTTATGGACTGAGCAGAAGTCCAAAACTGTTTGATTTGAGAGATATAGATTGTGGGTTTGAAAAGCAAAGCATACCTTATATGAGTGGTATGAAGAAAATCCACAATCTGATGAAAAACAGGGCCACTCTTCTCGTTAGACTTTTGTAGGTAGGCCACTAGGTTGTGCTCATCTGCAAAGTTCAAAGATGCCATAGAAACTTTTGATGAAAAAATATTATTATGTCAGTAAGAATTGAAAGAATGACTAGCCAATTGAAAAAGAAAGATATATAGGGTTAGGGTTTATAATTGACGCGCAAGTAAAATTATCTTTAGAAAGTAGTTATAATATAGAAAGAAGATAATTTACTTAAAATATTAACCCTATATATATGACTATCAGTGGTTACTTTCAACGGCTAGTAAAAAATTAATTACTGACATAATCAGTTGTAACGGCTAGAACAACAGTGGTAAAATAACACTGTCAGTGGAAACTGTGAACTAGCAGTGGTAACGTTTTTCACAAAAATTTCAAAGAGCAGTGGAAGATAAGATTATTAGAAAACAATACTGCTCCCATTATAGTTTTGAGCAAACTATCAGCTATCAACGGATTTGATATGTCTTTACCATGAGCCGTTTGCTATTGACTAGCCAACTCTTAATCATAAAGAATATGGTGAGTTGATAACCATATAGTTTTTGGTAAACTATCAACCATAAACGGATTTGTCAAGTCTTTACCAGTAGCCGTTTGCTCTGGACTAGTTGATTCTTATGTGTATTAGACATGGTGAATCAATAACCATTTGATGTGTATCTCAGATATACACCTTTTAACTCCAAAACTCCTCTTACAAATACAAACTTAAACAACAATTTCAGTACCCAACAGCCTCCCCTCAACACTAACATAATTATGGATTAAGCATTCCAATACCTGTGACCAAGTACTGAAATCTTCCCACATCAAGACCTTTTGTTAACAAATCAACATAGTTGTCATCAGTATGAATTTTGACAACTTGAATTAGTCCCTTTTCATAACAGTCTCTAATGAAACGATGTCTAATTTCAATATGTTTGGTCTTTGTGTGTTGAACAGGATTCTTAATGATGCATATGGTACTGCTATTGTCAATATGAATGATGGTATTCATAAAATTGTACCCATAGTCCAAAAGTTGATTCTGAAGCCATAGAACTTGAGCACAGCAACTTGCAGCAGCAATATACTCTGCTTCAGTTGAAGAATTAGCCACCATTGTATGCTTCTTGCACTGCCATGACACTAACCTATTGCCAAGAAATTGACATCCACCAGTTGTAGATTTTCTATCCAAGCTAGCTCCAGCATAGTCACTATCTGAGTAAGTAACCAGATCTAAAGGAGAATCTCTGGAGTACCACAATCCCAGAGTAGGAAATGCTTTAAGATATCTGAAAATCTTCTTCACAGCAGTCAAGTGAGAGAACTTAGGAGTAACTTGAAACCTTGCACAAGCACACACATCAAACATAATATCTGGTCTAGATGATGTAAGATACATTAAGGAACCAATCATAGACCTATACATATGCACATCAACAGCTTCACCACTATTTTCCTTAATAAGTAGATGTGTAGTCTTGTCTGCAGGAGTGCTGGATGACTTTGCATCAGAAAACTTGAACTTCCTTAGTATCTCAGCCACATATTTATCTTGATTGATGAAAATACCATCTGGATTTTGTAGTACTTGAAGTCCCAAAAAGAATGTGAGTTCACCCATAGAACTCATCTGAAATTCTTCTTTCATCAGTTTCTCAAAATCTTTGCACATCTCTGTCTTTGTAGACCCAAAGATGATATCATCAACATATACTTGGACAAGCAAGATATCATTCTTGTCTTTCTTGATGAACAAAGTTTGATCCACTCTGCCTCTATGAAACCCATTTGCAAGAAGATAAGTAGTTAAGGTTTCATACCATTTCCTTGGTGCTTGATGCAAGCCATACAAAGCTTTAACTACCCTGTAGACTTTGTTAGGATCTTCAGGGTCTTCAAAGCCTGGAGGTTGTGAAACATAAACCTCCTCATCTATCTGCCCATATAAAAAAGCACTTTTTACATCCATTTGATAGACTTTGAAGCCCATAAAGGATGCATAGGCTAAGAACAACCCAATTGCTTCAATTCGTGCAACTGGGGCAAATACTTCTTCATAATCAATACCCTCCTCTTGAGTGTATCCTTGAGCCACAAGCCTAGCTTTGTTTCTGATAACAATTCCCCTTTCATCTTTCTTGTTTCTGAACACCCATTTAGTACCTATTACCTTCTTGCCAGAAGGCAAATCACAAAGCACACATACCTTTTGAAGCTTAAATTGGAGAAGCTCTTCTTGCATTGCTTCCACCCAACTTTCATCTTCAAGTGCCTTGTAAACATTCTTTGGCTCCATTTGTGACAGAAAACACATAAATAGACATTCATTCTTGCCTTCATTTATTTTAGATTCATATATTTTACTTATGAATCCATGAACATCAGGCAGCTTTGTTTGTCTTCTAGTCTTCACATGTGAATAGACATCCCCAATCACATTTTCAAGAGGATGTGATTTATGACAGTGGTGTGGGGAGTCTGAGGAACTGCAATCTACTAACATAAACCAAACACTGGAATCATAATTTCGTTGACAATGGTTAATATATTGAAAGAATTAAGCATAGCAGTGGCTATACTCAATAAAGTCAACACTTAAGCATTGATACATTTTCCAAAAATACAGGACTCTAATTAACTCCTCAACTACCTGCACCTTCCCCTCATTAACTTCTTGAATCCAACTTATTATATATAAAACAGATCATTTAACACAAACAACTCAAATCACATACTCCAAAACTTTTACCCTCATAGATCATAACTTCAGTAACACCATGAGTCAATCAAGTTCAATCAATCTTTCTTCAAGCAGTTCATCTGATAGTTCCTGGGATGATTTTGTTTTGAAAACCCTGGGAGAGTTGAAAAAGAGGAGTATGAGAAGGTTGTATCCAAGAAGAGAAAGCAGTCACTTGCTCTTTCAAATCCTTTTTCTGCTGGACCTTCATCACTACAACCAGAGCCTCAGGATGCTACAGTCAAAGAAGATAGCTCAGAGATCAGCTCCTATGTGTCTCCATATGTCACAGATGATGAGACCTCTGGAAGAGTCCTGAGTGTTCCTCCTCTTGCAGCAGTAGCTCCTTCTGAAGAGCTGCAATCATCACCTTCTCTACCATTTCTACCAGTACCACCATCAGCAGTTCCTTTATCATCCTCACCACCTACTGGTATAGTGGTGATGGTGTGTATGACTGGATTAACATGCGTGGAGATCCTAAGGTGATGCCAAGCTGGGGCTTTTCCAAGAAGCCATAAAGGATGAATGATGGGTAGATGGATTGTTTGTGGTTGTTATTTCAGTTGATGTAGTAATGTTTGTACTCTATACCTCATGGATGTAATTTTACTGCACTTTCAGTGCAGTTTTGTAATAAAAATAATAATCCATGTTTTCTTTTATCATTCGTGTTCCTGCATCACACATCTCAATCCACTAACTTCATTACCAAAAACTGACAGACAGTCTATTAGTATGCACAAAATCAAAAGAAAAGACTTGTTGCCAGTCATGTGCATTGAACACCCATAATATGTAAACAAGATCAAATCATTTAGTCCTTGGATGTTCCTGCACATTAGAGTAAAGAGTTAGTTTCTTTTGGGGACCCAAGCCATGATTGACTTGGATCTGCCTCGTGTATCAATATATTTAAATCTATCAAAGGTCATTGATACACCATTGGGATTGGTTGTAGAAATATTTCCTTTAGGTTTCCATTCCCAACGTGCTGAGGCCTTCACATCATTTCCCATGTCCCCCCTTTTCTTGTTCAAAATCCTTGCAATGGTAACTTTTGAATGAGCAGTGGAAACTGCTGGTTTCTTTTTAGGTACCCACTGTTGGTTATTGTTAACCTTTTTAGCTTGAAAGGTCCTTTTTCCTGTTTGTGCAGATTTTACAAAGCTTGTTTTGGTATTTGCACTTTTAACAGGTGTCTTAGGGTGAGCAGTATTAACAGTTTTTGCAGTGGCAAGTGTTTTAAGGCCACTTCTAAGTTGAACTGCTCTTGGGACCATTTTGCAATTAGAACTAGGGTGTACATTATGTTGATATCTGTTAGACTCCACCCTTTTATTCCCATATACTACCCTTCTCCCAACATGATAGTCACAATAAGCATGTAAATGATCAAAACTACCACAGATATAGCATGCCTTATTGTTCATAACAAAATCACTACCTAGTTGTTGAGATTTAACATGATTCCAACTCCTCTGGTTACCCCTAGGAGCTGTAGGCTTGTTCCTATACATCTCAGCATACTTTACAGTTGGTCTAGGTTTATTAACTGGTTTCCTAGGTTCCTCTATAACAGTATTAACAACTTTTGGGATAGTAGTCTCTACATTCTTTTTAACACTCTCATCTACAACAGATGAGTCACTAGCACTCTCAAAAACATCATTATCAAGCTTACTTTGTTCCTCACTCTTCACAACTGTGTCTTTTAAAGGACCATATTCTCTTTCAAGATCCTTAAAATCCTCTATACCTGTATGAGCTAAATCTAAACCTGGAGGTGAATGAACACCCCTTAGTGGTGGAGGCGCAATATTATAACCCATACCAGGCTTAGCTTTATTATATACTTGAGCATTCCAAATTTTATCAATTGACTCAGACTGATGATAACATGTGTCTATAGTTAAATTGGCATTTTCAATTTTCTTTTGAAGTTTTTCAAGCTCCTTTTGGTATGCTTCATTCACTGCAGTTGTATGTTCTACCTCTCTCCTAAGAAGAATTATATCATCATTATAATTTGACTCATTAGCCTGATAGTGCTCTATTTGTTTTTCTAAAACTGCCATGGCTCTCCTAAGATTAGCTACAGTATAATTAGCAGTGTATAACTATTGTCTTTCATTAGAATATAAATCATTAAGTCTTTCAACTTCTCTAGCAGCCCTACATGTTTTAGAGCAACATTCAGAATTTTGTACCTCAGAGTCAGAGAAAGCCATAAGAGCAACTTCAGCAGAAACAAGAGCAGCATCAGTGTGTTCTTCTTCAAGATCATCAGCCATGAAACTCCAATCATAGCTCACACCATCAATAGCCAACATTGCCTTTGGTTCTTTCATAGTTGGTCCCTTCTTTTGCTTGTACCATGTAGACATGTTGTCCTTGGCCTTTGGTCTTCTACATTCTCTAGCAAAATGTCCAAACTTGTGGCAGTTAAAGCACTCCACTTTCTTCTTATCAAAGCCTGCAGTATCATCACCATTTATATGGATAGGCTTGCCAGTCTTCTTGTAGAATTTCTTAGCCCTCATGCTAAGAAGAGCTATCTGCCATTTTATATCCATCTCCTCCAAGTCATCTTCATCGATTTGCTCTATGTCTTCATGAGTTAAGAGAGAGCCATCAACTTGTGTGGAGATAAAAGCATAAAAGGTAGGATCTCCAATACAAGCAGCCTTCTTCTTTGATCCTGCAGTGGCAACATTCACATTGCTAGTGGAAACTTTAGAACCTACAGTGGCAATATCATCATCACTTTCATCATCAGAAACATCACTGTCAACAGAGGTTGACAACAATGCCAAGCCACTAGAGCTTGTACCAAGTTTCCATGCCTTCTTCAACCTTTGCTCAATAAGTTTGAAGTTGTTGTAAAGATCATTGAGCTTCATTGTTTCTATGTCTGTTTTGTTTTCCCAGACAGTAACATTGGTTTGAAACTCTGAAGGCAAACTTCTTAGAAACTTCAAATTGAGGTCTTCCTTTTCTACCTCAATTCCAAACACAGTTAGCTGTGTAACAATCTTCTGAAGTTTGGTGAAAATGCTATCAAGTGAGTCATTGCTTGAAGCAGAGAAGTTTTCATAACTTTGCTTTAACAATGTCTTTTGAGTCTTCTTTGTAGCATCATTACCACCAAACACTGAGCAAATCTCTTCAAACAGTTCTTTAGCAGTCTTGAACTTGCTGAATGCAATAATCTGGTCTCTAGGAATAGTCATCAGCAACAGACTTCTAGCTTTAAGATCATTCTTCTTTTGAGCTTTTTCAGAATTTGATTCAGGCACAGAAACTTTCACAACATCTGTGTCACCAACTTTTGAAGTAGTGGTCACAGATTTGAAGGAATCACCAAGTTGAATGATCTCCCATAGAGCATAGTCTTGTATGAGGAAGTATTGCTCAATCAGTATCCTCCACATCTCAAACTCATCAAGCTTAAGCTTAGGGAGTCTGGGTGTAGAAGAAGAGTTTGATTGATTGTTTTCCATCTCCATTGAATTGAGTGAGTGAGTCAAGCTAATTCCTTGAATCTTCTAAAACAAAATATCAGAACCTTCGCTCTGATACCACTTGATGGATCTAGGACACTCTCCTTGTGTCAATGATATTTTGTATAATATTATCAAGCAAGCGGAATTTACTTAAGTAATACTTAGAAGACGAATTATATGATGTAAGAAAGTAAACACCAATTAACACAAAACTCAAGCTCCAATATTATTAATGAAATAATACGAGTGATCTTAACTTATCACTAGGGTTACATCTTGAAGCTTTCGTAGGTATAATGTAATGTAATACGTGTACCTAAAACAATGACCTAGGATCTCCTTTTATACAACAAGGAGTCCTTTACAAGATAAGTATATAGCTAACATAATAGAATATACACACAATCTATTCTATACTTATCTAGACGTGTTTAACCATATCATAAACTAATAGCAGTGGTAAAGAACTTGCAGTGGGAATACATTTCCACTGCTAGTGTTAATCCAAGCAGTGTAAACCACTACTATCCGTGGTAACGGATTATTCCCAACAGAATGGCACTTCGTAACGACCTTTCTTCGTTCCTCAAGAAAGCTCAGAAACCTCAGAATGTGTTAAACAACGGAAATGTTTTACATGAACCCATTATTGTTCGTGATTCTCTTGAAACGTTAGAACTATCTAAGGAGAGTAGAGAAAGAATGAAACAAAAACATCTGGAAATCAAACCAATCGACTATAACAAATGGAACAAAATTTCTGGAATTACTTTTGTTAATCAAACAGAAAAGTCAAAGTTTTCCATCACACCCAGTGTTTCAAACAAAGAGTCAACACCTGTTTCAAAATCTGTTTCAAAACCAGTTGTTGTCTCAAATTCTCTTTCGAACATTGAACAAATGTCTTCAAACAATCCTTTTAACACAAGTGATGCGAGAAGTATTTTAGAAAATGTGAAAACTAGAATTGCGGATCTTCAAGACACTGTTAAAACTAAAACCAATATTACAACAAACATCTGGTTTAATAGTTTTGATAATGAAAATAAAAAGTATTTTGAAACTCAAATTGCCCCTTAGCTGAATAACATCAACTCAAGGGTAATTCATTTTGAACAAGCGTTTTTGAAAGAAACAGCTGACTTTGTCAAGGACCATAAATCCTTGGTAAAGCAAGCTAATGACTGTGTCGAACACATCAAATTTTTGGAAAATTTAAATGACTCTCTCTTCGAAGATGTTCTGACTACCGATATTATGTCCATTATTTTACAAACATATTCTGTTGAAGATCATGAAAGACTCTAGTCTGAGACCTCCAAAATTGTTTCAAAATATGAAAAAGCACTTGAGAAATGATAAGGTTTTAAAATGTACCTTTTTGAGGGGTCGTTTAAGCCCTTATTTGATCACTTTTGTATCCGTTATTACTTAATATCGTTCCTTTTCACTTTTTAGGTCTCTTGAAGGCAAATTGCTGGAATGGCACTTATTTGGACGAAAAGGCGCGGATATACGAAGAAAATGGCCAAAGTCAAGAATCGAGACACTCAAGCTGCTGAAATACAAGGGGACGGCGTCAGGTGTTAATTGCGAAGCCATCGGAGCACTTCTGTGACGGCACAGTAGCCAAATTGCTTATTTTCAAGTGACGGTGTCAGGCTTTAAAAGAGTAGGCCGTCGCAACTCAGACGGCCTAGATTTGATCCAGACGGCGTCAGATACTGAAGGGGACGGCGTCACAAGCATAAGGTGACGCCGTCGCAAGACTAACGTGGCCAAGACGAAACCCTAATGACGGCGACCCGACGGCGTCACAAATCATAAGGTGACGCCGTCGCGATTGTAATCATATATATAAAATCCGAATTTTTCAGTTTTTAGTGTGTAGTCTTTTGAAGTAAAAACCTAAACCGAACCAATGCTGTCTTGTGCAGTATTTTAGGGTTCCAAACCCTATTTTACCACAAGATAAGTGTTTTACTTCATTAATTCAATTATGTCTTCAATTATTTGTGTGTATGCTTGCATGTTCTCCATGTCCGGCTAATTTACTTGTGTGTTTGCTTAGGGAATATGAAACTTGATTATTGAATATTGATTGGTTGTCTCTTATCTTAATTGTTAATGATCTAGTAATGCGATAGGTCATTCGTTGTGTAGTTAATGCTTGATTAATCTTTGTGAACCTTAGGCTATAACACCTAGAGTAGTTGTAGGCTAAACCATCCAAAGAGTACCTTAG
Source organism: Chrysanthemum seticuspe (assembly GCA_019973895.1). Taxonomy (NCBI): domain Eukaryota; kingdom Viridiplantae; phylum Streptophyta; class Magnoliopsida; order Asterales; family Asteraceae; genus Chrysanthemum; species Chrysanthemum seticuspe. The sequence continues at coordinate 99,656,187 of BPTQ01000002.1, forward strand.
AGTTAGAGTTTATAATTCCTAGAGATTTTGTAGACGAGACCCTTTGGTAGTTTCAAAGAGTTAGGGATAAACGCATACCCTACGACTTTAGACACACAACGCGATTAAGAATAAGGACGTGACAATTCAACCATCAATAGGAGATAATTAAGGAGTAATAAAACCTAAGTAAACACATCTTTAAACTATCATACGAGCACACAATAATTAGACATAGACTACATACACCTTAGATTAGATAATTAGACAAGTAGAGTAATCGGTAGAAATACCAACCCCCAAATCCAAACCTCGAGATTCGTACCTTTCTATTTTCTAAAAAATATAAAAAAGATAAAAAAAATAATCTTCCTCAACCACCCCAACCTTAGCGTAGTAACTTCTTACTAGCATTCCTATTCCCCTAGAGAATGATATCAATACCCGTGGCTTACCCTAATACTACACTACAACGATTAGGTTCACTGCCTAGGGTGTTATAAAACTTGCTCGAAGAAAAGGAAGTTCCTTTGACCCCGAACGACGCGTGTAGCGTTATCAAGAAACTTGAAAAAGAAAATGTCTCATATTTTAAACAACTTGATCGAAAAACTGAGGAATGCAAGTATGACAAACTGCCGTATGAGCGTGCCTACAATGACATGAAAGTGAAAAATGGTCTTTTGAGGACTCAGCTGGAATGTCAAAAAGGAAAGGCAGTGGATACTAAGATTACAAAACCATTGACTGAGGAGAAAGCAAGTGTTCCCAAACCGTTTTTAAAACCAAAAATGTCCGTTTCAATGCCTCCTTCAAAAGTCAATGAGAAAAATGATTTATCAAAACCAGTCACTCCACCTGCCTTGCCTAAACAAAATGTTGATAAAGGAAAAGCGGTTATCGAGAAACCAAAAGTTTTAGCACCTGGCCTTTTTAAGATGAGTACCACTAATGCGCCTGCCTCCACATCTAAACCATATGGAACAAACGACATAAGTTTAGAAAAGCACTCTAAAGAGACTAGGAAAGCCGAAACCACTTCTCTTGATAAAAATGTGAATCCTAATGCGTGTGCCTTACCTTCTACAGGACTAGAAAGCACCTCTAGGAGCAGTAGACTAAAGCCTAAGAGCAATACAAGGAACAATAGAGTCTCGCTTGCCTCTAAGAGTAGTCGCTTGAATAAAGAGAAGAACGTAGAAGAACACCCTAGGAATTTACCGCTTTGTAATAAGAAAGACATTTCATCTGAATGTAATGAACGTATGAACTCTGCTAAGTTTAATGAATCTTTTGAATCTGTTTGTTTAACTTGCAAGAAATCTTTAACCAATGTTCATGATGATTGTGTTTCTAAGAATGTGAATGATAAGCCTGTTAAGAAGAACGTTCCAAAAAGAACTTATGCTAAAAGAATAGGAAGACTAGTTGCGAGACTTAGGCTTTACACTACTGATAGGGAGCATAATGTTTACTTTAGGGATGACATTTGGAAACCAACGGGTAGAACTTTCACACTCCAGAATGGTAGAATGAGTGATGAACCTGTCTTACCAATAGATAACTTCTATGAGTGTGATCAGGATTTTACCTCTAACCCAAAGGAACCAAAATCAAAACGGTTTCCAAAATCTTCTTCTTCTGTTATTGGCAGGTTATCGAAATATGTCTTTGGATCGTCGACTCGGGTTGCTCCAAGCACATGACCGGGAATCTAAAGCCGCTGATCAATTTTGTCTGGCAATTCATGGGAACCATACGTTTTGGAAATGATCATGTAGCAGCTATCATGGGTTATGGAGATCTACCTTTTGGAAATTATTTGATCACTCGAGTTTACTATGTCGAAGGGTTGTGACACAATTTGTTTTCAGTCGGGCAGTTCTGTGATGCAGATTTAGAGGTTGCTTTTAGGAAAAATGCTTGCTTCGTTAGAAACTTGAATGGCACTGATCTCTTAACTGGGAATCGTGATACAAACTTGTATGCTATCGACATTAACCAAATGGCCTCTTCATCACCAATATGTCTTATGACACGAGCATCTGGAACAAAGTCCTGGTTGTGGCACAGACGGTTATCCCATCTCAATTTCGACACCATTAACAAACTGGCCAAAGACAACATCGTCAACGAACTTCCAAAATTCAAATACACCAAGGATCACTTATGTCCATCATGCGAACAAGGAAAAAGCAAAAGAGCATCATATAAACCTAAATCCGTACCTAGTTCGGAAGCAAGGTTGCATATGTTGCACATGGACTTATGTGACCCAATGAGAGTTGAAAGCATAAATGGGAAAAAGTATATTCTTGTTATCGTTGATGATTATTCAAGATATACATGAGTTAGGTTTCTGAGATCAAAAGACGAAGCACCAGGCATCATCATCACCTTCCTAAAACGTATTCAAGTACTTCTTCAAGCTCCTGTAAGAGTTGTAAGAACAGACAACGGCACTGAATTCACAAATCAGGAGTTAAGAGCTTATTTTGAAGATGTTGGAATAACTCATCAGACATCAGTTGTTAGAACTCCACAACGGAATGGGGTAGTTGAAAGAAGAAATCGTACTCTTGTGGAAGTTGCTCGCACAATGCTAATTTATTCTAGTGCACCGTTATTTCTATGGGCTGATGTTGTTGCCACTGCTTGTTTCACTCAGAACCGATCCCTAATCCATACAAGATTCAATAAAACCCCATATGAAATAGTGAACAACAGAAAACCTGATATCTCTTACTTTCACGTGTTTGGCGCTTTGTGCTATCCGACAAACGACAGAGAAGATCTAGGAAAACTGAAAGCTAAAGGTGATATTGGAATCTTCATTGGATATTCAGATAGCTCGAGAGCATTCAGGGTGTATAACATAAGAACTAGGAGGATCATGGAGACGATGAATGTGAATTTTGATGAACTTTTGTTAGGAATAATTCGTTACCACGGATAGTTGTGGTTTACACTGCATGGATTAATACTAGCAGTGGAAACGTATTCCCACTGCAAGTTCTTCATTACTACTGCTATCAGTTTATGATAAGGTTAAACGCGTCTAGATAAGTATAGAATAGATCTTGTGTATATTCTATTATGTTAGCTTTATACTTATCTTGTAAAGGACTCCTTGTTGTATAAAAGGAGATCCTAGGTCATTGTCTTAGGTACATACAACATTACAATATTACCTACGAAAGCTTCAAGGTGTAACCCTAGTGATAAGTTAAGATCACTCGTATTATTCATTAATAATATTGGAGCTTGAGTTTTGTGTTAACTTGTGTTTATTCTCATACATCATATAATTCGTCTTCTAAGTATTACTTAAGTAAATTCCGCTTGCTTGATAATATCATACAAAATATCATTGACACAAGGAGAGTGTCCAGATCCATCAAGTGGTATCAGAGAGAAGGTTCTGATATTTTGTTTAAGAAGATCCAAGGAATTAGCTTGACTCACTCACTCAATTCAATGGAGATGGAAAACAACCAATCAAACTCTTCTTCTACACCCAGACTCCCTAAGCTTAAGCTTAATGAGTTTGAGATGTGGAGGATACTGATTGAGCAATACTTCCTCATACAAGACTATGCTCTATGGGAGATCATTCAACTTGGTGATTCTTTCAAATCTGTGACCACTACTTCAAAAGTTGGTGACACAGATGTTGTGAAAGTTTATGTGCCTGAATCAAATGCTGAAAAAGCTCAAAAGAAGAATGATCTTAAAGCTAGAAGTCTGTTGCTGATGACTCTTCCTAGAGACCAGATTATTGCATTCAGCAAGTTCAAGACTGCTAAAGAACTGTTTGAAGAGATTTGCTCAGTGTTTGGTGGTAATGATGCTACAAAGAAGACTCAAAAGACATTGTTAAAGCAAATTTATGAAAACTTCTCTGCTTCAAGCAATGACTCTCTTGATAGCATTTTCACCAAACTTCAGAAGATTGTTACACAACTGACTGTATTTGGCATTGAGGTAGAAAAGGAAGACCTCAATTTGAAGTTTCTAAGAAGTTTTCCTTCAGAGTTTCAAACCAATGTTACTGTCTGGGAAAACAAAACAGACATAGAAACAATGAAGCTCAATGATCTTTACAACAACTTCAAATTTATTGAACAAAGGTTGAAGAAGGCAGGGAAACTTGGTACAAGCTCTAGTAGCTTGGCATTGTTGTCAAATTCTGTTGACAGTGATGATTCTGAAGATGAAAGTGATGATGATATTGCCACTGTAGGTTCTAAAGTTTCCACTAGAAATGTGAATATTGCCACTGCAGGATCAAAGAAGAAGGTTGCTAGTATTGGAGATCGTACCTTTTATGCTTTTATCTCCACACAAGTTGATGGCTCTCTATTAACTCATGAATACATAGAGCAAATCAATGAAGATGACTTGGAGGAGATGGATATAAAATGGCAGATAGCTCTTCTTAGCATGAGGGCTAAGAAATTCTACAAGAAGACTGGCAAGCCTATCCACATTAATGGTGATGATACTGCAGGCTTTGATAAGAAGAAAGTGGAGTGCTTTAACTGCCACAAGTTTGGACATTTTGCTAGAGAATGTAGAAGACCAAAGACCAAGGACAACAGATCTACATGGTACAAGCAAAAGAAGGGACCAATTGTGGAAGAACCAAAGGCAATGTTGGCTATTGATGGTGTGAGCTATGATTGGAGTTTCATGGCTGATGATCATGAAGAAGAACACACAGATGCTGCTCTTGTTTCTACTGAAGTTGCTCTTATGGCTTTCTCTGACTCTGAGGTACAAAACTCTGAATGTTGCTCTAAAACATGTAGGGCTGCTAGAGAAGTTGAAAGACTTAATGATTTATATTATAATGAAAGACAAGAGTTATACACTGCTAATTATACTGTGTCTAATCTTAGGAGAGCCATGGCAATTTTAGAAAAACAAATAGAGCACTATCAGGAAAATGAGTCAAATTATAATGATGATATGATTCTTCTTAGGAGAGAGGTAGAACATACAACTGCTGTGAATGAAGCATACCAAAAGGAGCTGAAAAAACTTCAAAAGAAAATTGAAAATGTCAATTTAACTGTAGACACATGTTATCATCAGTCTGAGTCAATTGATAAAATTTGGAATGCTCAAATATATAATAAAGCTAAGTCTGGTATGGGTTATAATACTGCGCCTCCACCACCAAGGGGTGTTCATTCACCTCCAGGTATAGATTTAGCTCATACAGGCATAGAGGATTTTAAGGATCTTGAAAGAGAATATGGTCCTTTAAAAGACACAGTTGTGAAGAGTGAGGAAGAAAGTAAGCTTGATAATGATGTTTTTGAGAGTGCTAGTGACTCATCTGTTGTAGATGAGAGTGTTAAAAAGAATGTAGAGACTTCTATCCCAAAAGTTGTTAATACTGTTACAGAGGAACCTAGGAAACCAGTTAATAAACCTAGACCAACTGTAAGGTATGCTGAGATGTATAGGAACAACCCTACAGCTCCTAGGGGTAATCAGAGGAGTTGGAATCATGTTAAATCTCAACAACTAGGTAGTGATTTTGTTATGAACAATAAGGCATGCTATATCTGTGGTAGTTTTGATCATTTACATGCTTATTGTGACTATCATGTTGGGAGAAGGGAAGTCTATGTTTATAAAAGGGTGGAGTCTAACAAGTATCAACATAATGTACACCCTAATTCTCATTGCAAAATGGTTCCAAGAGCAGTTCAACTTAGAAGTGGCCTCAAAATGTTTGCCACTGCAAAAACTGTTAACACTGCTCACCCTAAGTCACCTGTTAAAAGTGCAAACTTCAAAACAAGTTTAACAAAATCTGCACAAACATGAAAAAGAACCTTTTAAGCTAAAAAGGTTAATAATAATCAACAGTGGGTACCTAAAAAGAAATCAGCAGTTACCACTGCTCATTTAAAAGTTACCACTGCAAGGGTTTTAAATATGAAAAGGGGGGACATGGGCAATGCTGTGAAGGCCTCAGCACGTTGGGAATGGAAACCTAAAGGAAATACCTCTACAACCAATCCCAATGGTGTATCAATGACCTTTGATAGATTTAACTATATTGATACACGAGGCAGATCCAAGTCAATCATGGCTTGGGTCCCCAAAGGAAACTAACTCTTTACTCATATGTGCAGGAACATCCAAGAACAAAAAGGTCAGATCAAGGTTATACAGATAGTGGGTGTTCAAGGCACATGACTGGCAACAAGTCCTATCTTTCTGATTTTAAGCATTATGATGGACAGTATGTCAGCTTTGGAGGTGGAGTAAATGGAAAAGTTGCTGGTAAAGGTGTTATTAAAACTGGTAACTTGGACTTTGAACCTGTGTACTATGTAAAAGAGCTTAAGTACAATCTTTTTAGTGTGTCACAAATGTGTGACAAGATGAACAATGTTCTTTTTACCAAAGATATGTGCTTTGTTCTCTCTAAGGATTTTAAGATGCCTGATGAAAGTCAGATTCTTCTTAAAGTTCCTAGAAAAGGCAATCTCTATAGCTTTGATATGAACAACATTGTAGCTAAAGATGATTATGCTTTCTTGTTTGCAAAGGCCACAGTGGATGAATCCATGTTATGGCATAGAAGACTTGGTCATGTTAACTTCAAAACCATTAACAAGATTGTCAAAGATGGTTTAGTGAGAGGTTTACCTCATAAAAGATTTGAAAATGATCAAACCTGTGTGACTTGTCTTAAAGGCAAACAACACAGAGCTTCTTGCAGGTCAAAGTTGGTTAACTCTATTACTCACCCACTTCAAATGTTACATATGGACTTATTTGGTCCTACATATGTGAGCAGCTTGAATCTTAAGAAATATTGTCTTGTGGTGACTGATGATTTTAGCAGATTTACATGGGTTTTCTTTCTTGGAACTAAGGATGAAACAACTGACTTCCTCAAGATATTTATCACAGAAGTAGAAAACCAATATGATATGAAAGTTAAAATCATTAGGTGTGACAATGGAACCGAATTCAAGAATAGAGTTATGGATGAGTTTTGCAGAGATAAAGGTATTAAAAGAGAATTTAGTGTGGCTAGAACTCCTCAACAAAATGGTGTTGCTGAGAGGAGGAATAGGACACTGATAGAGGCTGCTAGAACCATGTTGGCCGATTCCAAATTGCCAATTACTTTTTGGGCTGAAACAGTTAACACTGCTTGTTATGTGCAAAACAGGGTTTTAGTTGTAATGACAAAGAACAAGACACCTTATGAATTGTTTAGGGGAAGACTACCTACCCTTGACTTCATGAGACCATTTGGGTGTCATGTATCAATTCTCAATACCATAGATTATCTGGGCAAGTTTGATGAAAAGGCTGATGAAGGGTATTTTGTTGGGTATTCCATGGTTAGTAAAGATTTCAGAGTATTCAACTTAAGAACCCAAAAGATTGAAGAGAATCTGCATGTTGAGTTCCTGGAAAACAAAGTCAATGTCAAAGGAACTGGTCCAGAAAGACTGTTTGATCTTGATACTCTAACAAATACTATGAACTATGTGCCTGTTTCTACAGGAACATCTTCTTTTGGTTTTGCAGGTTCAGAAGAGTTTCTTGATGATGATGAACCAAGCAAAAAGGATTCAGATGATCAAGATGAATTCAATCTACCTCTTTGGTACTATGCAGATAATAATGATAAACTGAAAACTGGAGTTGCTCATCCTTCTAGTGATTTGGAAAAATAAGGAAATAGTAATTTGAATGCTGATAATTCTGACAGCAGTGGAAATTCAGATTCCACTGTTCGGCAAAGTGTTTCCACTGCAACACCAGCTGTGGGAATCACCTCTCCAGTTACTATGGAAGCTCAAGCCAATGATGTTGAAATTTCAAATATGCCAAGTGAGATTACAGTTCCTCAGACTCCTCACACTTCTATTCATAAATCACATCCTCTTGAAAATGTGATTGGGGATGTCTATTCACCTGTGAAGACTAGAAGACAAACAAAGTTGCCTGATATTCATGGATTCATAAGTAAAATATATGAATCTAAAATACATGAAGGCAAGAATGAATTTCTATTTATGTGTTTTCTGTCACAAATGGAGCCAAAGAATGTTTACAAGGCACTTGAAGATGAAAGTTGGGTGGAAGCAATGCAAGAAGAACTGCTCCAATTTAAGCTTCAAAAAGTATGGGTGCTTTGTGATTTGCCTTCTGGCAAGAAGGTAATAGGTACTAAATGGGTGTTCAGAAACAAGAAAGATGAAAGGGGAATTGTTATCAGAAACAAAGCTAGGCTTGTGGCTCAAGGATATACTCAAGAGGAGGGTATTGACTATGAAGAAGTGTTTGCCCCTGTTGCACGGATTGAAGCAATTAGGTTGTTCTTAGCCTATGCATCTTTTATGGGCTTTAAAGTCTATCAAATGGATGTAAAGAGCGCTTTTCTATATGGGCAGATTGATGAGGAAGTTTATGTCTCACAACCTCAAGGCTTTGAAGACCCTGAATATCCTAACAAAGTCTACAGGGTAGTTAAAGCTTTGTATGGCTTGCATCAAGCACCAAGGAAATGGTATGAAACCTTAACTACTTATCTTCTTGCAAATGGGTTTCATAGAGGCAGAGTGGATCAAACTTTGTTCATCAAGAAAGACAAGAATGATATCTTGCTTGTCCAAGTATACGTTGATGATATCATTTTTGGGTCTACAAAGACAGAGATGTGCAAAGATTTTGAGAAACTGATGAAAGAAGAATTTCATATGAGTTCTATGGGTGAACTCACATTCTTTCTGGGACTTCAAGTACTCTAGAAGCCATCGGGTATTTTCATTAATCAAGATAAATATGTGCTGAGATACTAAGGAAGTTCAAGTTTACTGATGCAAAGTCATCCAGCACTCCTGCAGACAAGACTACACATCTACTTCTTAAGGAAAATAGTGGTGAAGCTGTTGATGTGCACATGTATAGGTCTATGATTGGTTCTTTGATGTATCTTACATCATCTAGACCAGACATTATGTTTGCTGTGTGTGCTTGTGCAAGGTTTCAAGTTACTCCCAAGTTCTCTCACTTGACTGCTGTGAAGAAGATTTTCAGATATCTTAAAGCATTTCCTAATCTGGGATTGTGGTACTCCAGAGATTCTCCTTTAGATCTGGTTACTTACTCAGATAGTGACTATGCTGGAGCTAGCTTGGATAGAAAATCTACAACTGGTGGATGTCAATTTCTTGGCAACAGGTTAGTGTCATGGCAATGCAAGAAACAAACAATGGTGGCTAATTCTTCAACTGAAGTAGAGTATATAGCTACTTCAAGTTGCTTTGCTCAAGTTCTATGGCTTCAAAATCAACTTTTGGACTATGGGTACAATTTCATGAATACCATCATACATATTGACAATAGCAGTACCATTTGCATAATAAAGAATCCTGTTCAACACACAAAGACCAAACATATTAAAATTAGACACCATTTCATTCTAGATTGCTATGAAAAGGGACTAATTCAAGTTGTCAAAATTCATATTGATGACAACTATGCTGATTTATTAACAAAAGGTCTTGATGTGGGAAGATTTCAGTACTTGGTAACAAGTCTTGGAATTCTAAATCCATAAATGTTTTCTGGTGTTGAGGGGAGGCTGTAGAGTAATGCAATTGTTGTATGAGTTTGTATAATCAAGTTTTGATGAGGATTTGGAGTTAAAAGGTGTATGTCTGAGATACACAACAAGTGGTTATTGATTCACCATGTCTAATACAAATAAGAATCAACTAGTCCAGAGCAAACGGCTACTGGTAAAGACTTGACAAATCCGTTTATGGTTGATAGTTTACCAAAAACTATATGGTTATCAACTCACCATATTCTTTATGATTAAGAGTTGGCTAGTCCATAGCAAACGGCTCATGGTAAAGACATATAAAATCCGTTTATAGCTGATAGTTTGCTAAAAACTATAATGGGAGCAGTATTATTTTCTAATGATTTTCTTTTCCACTGCTCTTTGAGATTTTTGTGAAAAAATTACCACTGCTAGTTCACAGTTTCCACTGACAGTGTTATTTAACCACTGTTATTCTAGCCGTTAAAACTGATTGAGTCAGTAGTTTATTTTTTACTAGCCGTTGAAAGTAACCACTGATAATTATATATATAGGGTTAAAATTTTAAGTAAATTATCTTCTTTCTATATTATAACTACTTTCTAAAGATAATTTTACTTGCGCATCAATTCTAAACCCTAACCCTATATATCTTTTTCTCTCAATTGGCTAATCATTACTTCAATTCTTACTGACATAATAATATTTTTCATCAAAAGTTTCTATGGCATCTTTGAAATTTGCAGATGAGCACAACCTAGTGGCCTACCTACAAAAGTCTAACGAGAAGAGTGGCCCTGTTTTTCATCAGATTGTGGAATTTCTTCATACCACTCAAATAAGGTATGCATTGCTTTTAAAACCCACAATCTATATCTCTCAAATCAAACAGTTTTGGACTTATGCTCAGTCCATAACACTTGAGATTGGAGATACACATGAACCAGTGGATGCTCTAAGAGCCACTGTAGATGGGGTAACTATTGATGTTACTGAGGCATCCCTGAGGAGAGTACTTCACTTGGATGATCTCAATGGTCTCATTACATTACCTATGTCTGAAATTCATGATACTTTATAATCCATGGGGTATGATACCACTGACAAAAAGGCTACTTTCAAAAAGAGTGGTTTTTGTCCCCAATGGAGATTTTTGATTCATACTTTGTTACATTGCCTTAGTCCTAAGAAAACATCTTATGAGCAATTTAGTTCAACCATGGCTTATCCTTTGGTTTGTCTTGTCACTGATAAGATTTTCAACTGGTCCAACTATATTTTTACAAGTATGAAAGGCAATGTACATAGTAAAACCAAATTTTTAATGTATCCAAGGTTTGTGCAAGCTGTGCTTAATGAATTTCTACTGCAACCTCATACCTGTTTATCAAATCAGTTGCCTAAAGCCTAAAGTTTTTCAAAATTTGAATAAAGATGGCAATATGATTTTTACACCTCTCCTACCCCTAATGCTTTCTAAAATTTCATCTGAACAAAACACACCCATAATTAATGTTCCCAACATTGATTATACCCCACCAGTTTCAAGAACCTATGAGAAAAGGTCTAATCAGACTACTCCTCTCATGACAACACAGCAAGTTTCTGAACCTTATGGTCTAGGAACAAGCAGTGGTGGTTCTAGACTTCCACCTAGTCCTACTATGGAGGAATCTGGACCTTTGCCCCATGATTCACCTCTCCCAACAGGTAACACAGTTGGAAGTGCTGAGGGCAGTGGAAACCAAATGGAATTGATGGTTTTGTATACCAAATTAGCAAAGCAGGTTGAGTCTCTACAAAAGGACTTGGCTACTGTCAAGAAGCAGCATGCTGAGGATGTTCAACTCTTAAAGACAGAGATTCAGACTTTAAAGGGAGAGATGCAGAGGTTGAAAAAGCACAAGCAGACTGCAAAGTTGGTGATTTCATCTTCATCCTCACCATCTGATGGTGATTCAGCTGATCATGATTTGGGAAATTCTTCCAAACAGGGGAGGAAAACAGGTTGTGACACTGAGGGGAGGACAATTGATTTTGAAGATGAAGGAGATACAAGTAAAGGAGCAAAGGAAGCTGAAACTCATGGAGAGCAACTTGAAGATCAAGACATTTTCCAAACTGCAACTGATTTTACCACTGATTCTATTTCCACTACAGAGCCAAATATTGCCACTGCAAGTAAAGAATCTGATAAATTGAAGACAGACAAGGGTAAAGCAGTTATGGAAGATGTACAACAAACTGAAAGTAAGATTTCAAAGAAAAGACAAGTTCAGATTGATCTTGATAGAGAACTTGCTAAGAAGATAGCAGAAGATCAAATTGCTGAGAAAGTTGATGAAAAGAAAAGATTGAAAGAAATAGAAGTTGCAAGCTTTTTGGAAACTAAAAGATTGGATAGAATGGAAGATACTGAAGATTCAATTTCCACTGTTCAACCTACAATTATGAAAGAGAAAGCTCCAGAGTATAGTTATGTTCCTACTGAAGAAGATATTCAGTTTCTGGTGGCAAATAATCCAGAAATCAAGAAAAAGGCAATTGACCTTGTTGCTGATGCATCCTTAACTGAGGAACAAAGAACATCTCAGTTGAAGGATTTTATTATAATGAAGAACAATCAAGCACTTGATGATGTGATTAATTCAGTCAAAAAGGTTCAGAAGAAACAAAGACAACCAACCAACGCACAAATACTTGCATATATGAAGACTTATTGTTGTCATGTTGGTAACTGGAAAAAGCATCAATTTAAAGGAATTCCTGATGATCAAGTTGAAAAGGCTTACTACAGAACTGTAAAACAAGATAAATCTTTTATTCCAATGGGTTATGAAGAAGAAGAAAGAAGGTTTCCTAGATTGAAGAGAAATGCCAAAGTAAGTGATTCTCAAACTGTTAAGAAGACTAAGGTTGATGAAGATCATACAAAGTCTACTGAGAAGGAGGTTCCTACTGAGAAGTACACTGAAGAACAAATGACTGGAATGATTGTGATTGAAGACAGAGATTTTTATCCAGAACCATTGCAAATTCGACATCCTATTATTGATTGGGAAGTTTACACTGCTAGCAATTTTGCTTCAATATGGAAGATCACAAGGCTGGGAGGTGAAACTTCATCATTCATGACATTTGAAGATCTTATTAAAGCTTTTGACAGAGATGACCTTAATACACTATGGAAATTAGTTCAAGAAAGGTTTAATGTTCAAGATCTCAAAGATATAAAAGAGATGCATTTATGGGTAAATCTTAGAAGGCTATTTGAACCAAATGCTGATGATGACTACTGGAAAACCTTATTCACATGTTTTGGTACTAAATAGTTTTATTATGATTCATGTGAAGTTCATCATGTCTCTACAGCTAATGGAGAAGACTTTTTCATGTTTGCTGAGAAAGAATATCCACTCAGAGCTGGAGCTCTTACAGTAATGTTAAGCTTACACATAAGAGTCAATGAAGACAATGAGAAGGTCAGAGCATTGTTACAAAGGCTTCAAGATCAATGTTCAAGAGCTATACAAAAGTTAAGAGAAAAGAAGTGAAGTGTTTGATTGAATTCCCCAAATCCTTGAAGTTAATGCATATTGAAGAAACTTATTGATTTGCAGAGAAATCATAAGTTTAGGGGAGGATTGTTGGGAATAATTCGTTACCACGGATAGTTGTGGTTTACACTGCATGGATTAATACTAGCAGTGGAAACGTATTCCCACTGCAAGTTCTTCATTACCACTGCTATCAGTTTATGATAAGGTTAAACGCGTCTAGATAAGTATAGAATAGATCTTGTGTATATTCTATTATGTTAGCTTTATACTTATCTTGTAAAGGACTCCTTGTTGTATGAAAGGAGATCCTAGGTTATTGTCTTAGGTACATACAACATTACAATATTACCTACGAAAGCTTCAAGGTGTAACCCTAGTGATAAGTTAAGATCACTCGTATTATTCATTAATAATATTGGAGCTTGAGTTTTGTGTTAACTTGTGTTTATTCTCATACATCATATAATTCGTCTTCTAAGTATTACTTAAGTAAATTCCGCTTGCTTGATAATATCATACAAAATATCATTGACACAAGGAGAGTGTCCAGATCCATCAACTTTCAAAAATGGCTTCTGAGAGACTCGCTCTAGAACCCGCACCAAACCTGCAGACTTCTGGACACATCAGTTCAGGACTCGTACATCAAAGAGCTCCATCAACTTTTGCTGCCACACCTCATGAACAAGAATGGGAGAATTTCTTTGAGTTAATGTTCGATGAATACTATGGTGGAACTTCGACAAATTCATCAAACCATCATTCCGCTGCACCCGCTCAACATCATCTACCACCACCAAAAGAAGATGCATCTACAACGGTCAAAACCAATGCACCAACTCCATCAACATCATCTACATCTACTCCAGCAACTCCAATTCTTCAAACAGTTTTACCAGCAGTTGATGAGCAAAACCAAAACATATCATTTCAAGAAGAACCTACTCAAAACCAGAATGATGCAACATTAGATGCAGACTTATTTGAAAACCCGTTTGCTACGGAATCAGCTGAATCATCTTCAAGCTTACGAGAACCATCTAACTCGCATACGTATAACATACGGTATCCTTCTACTCTCAAGTGGACAAAAGACCACCCAATTGAACAAGTTATTGGTGAACCTTCAAGGCCAATTCAGACGAGACGCCAACTTGCCACCGGTTGCGACTTGTGCATTTACCTTTGTTCAATTAGCAATATTGAACCGAAGAACATTCGGGAGGCAATGGCAGAACCCGCATGGATAGAAGCGATGCAGGAGGAACTTCTCCAATACCGTCTACATGACTCTTGGGATATGGTTCCAAGACCACTTGACATTCGCGTCATTGATCTCAAATGGTTATGGAAGAACAAAAGGGATGAAGAGATGACTGTAATTCGCAACAAAGCTCATCTTGTGGCCAAAGGATACAGACAGGAAGAAGGGATAGACTTTGAAGAGTCATTCGCGCAGGTAGCTAGACTTGAGGCAGTCAGGATTTTCTTAGCCTATGCAGCTCACAAAAACATCACGGTTTATCAGATGGACATTAAGACCGCGTTCTTGAATGGAACTCTGAAAGAAGAAGTGTACGTGAGTCAGCCAGAAGGCTTCATAGACATGGAACATCCAGACTACGTCTACAAACTCAAAAAGGCAATCTATGGATTAAAGCAAGCTCCGAGAGCGTGGTATGACGAACTGTCTTCTTTCCTTATTCTAAACAATTTCACCAAAGGAACGGTTGATCCTACCTTGTTTATACAAAAATGCAAAAATGACATTTTGATTGTTCAGATTTACGTGGACGACATCATTTTTGGGTCCACTAATCCAAATCTTTCAAAACATTTTGAAAATCTCATGAAAAGCAAATTTGAAATGTCCATGATGGGGGAACTAAAGTTTTTTCTTGGTTTACAAATACATCAGTCCCCACGTGGAATTTTTATTAATCAAGCGAAATATACAACTGAGATTTTGAAAAACCATGGTATGGATAATTGTGATTCGGTCGAAACACCAATGGTAACATCACCAAAAATTGGAGCTGATTTGTTTGGGAAACCTATCGATCCGAAAAAATATCGGAGCATGATTGGTTCTCTCATGTACCTTACTGCTAGTCGACCCGATATTCATTTTGCTGTTTGCTTATTAGCACAGTTTCAGGCAAAGCCTACCGAACTACACCTCAAAGAGGTTAAAAAGATCTTTCGGTACCAGAAGACATCCATTCACATGGGACTTTGGTATCCGAAGGAATCCGGATTTGATCTAATCGCCTTTTCAGATGCGGATCACGCAGGTGACCAAGTTACAGCAAAAAGTACATCAGGAGGAGCACAATTTTTGGGTGAAAAGTTAGTAAGATGGTCTTCAAAGAAACAAGATTGCACTGCACTTTCAACCGCTGAAGCTGAATATGTGTCTCTATCTGCGTATTGTGCTCAAGTTCTATGGATGAGAACACAACTCACAGATTATGGCTTTACTTTCGATAAAATACCTATGTATTGTGACTCGAAAAGTGCCATAGCCATATCATGCAATCCTGTTCATCACTCAAAGACTAAGCATATCAGAGTCCGCTACCACTTCATAAAATAACATGTGGAAGAAGGTACTGTTGAATTATTTTTCGTGAAGACAAATTACCAACTCGCCGATATATTTACTAAAGCCCTTCCAAAAGAAAGGTTTGACGATTTAGTTCGACGAATTAGAATGCGAAGCCTAACCCCTGAGGAGTTAGAACGTCTTCTCGAATCTTCTTGAAAATGATTTTCCAAAAAGCTTCGCTGTAAATACTTTTGAAAAACAAAATACAAAATTTGAAAAATCAACAAAAGCAAAATATAAAAATATAAAACTTTCAAATATACAAAAACAATACAAAATCAAAAATCCAAAAATATTCTTCTCACGACATGTCTCTTGTATAATCGATATTATGTACGTTTCTAGAAATGTCATTCAACAATGATACGGGCATGTACAGATGCTTGAGCGAGAGTTCTTTTAATGTTTTCCAAAACATGTCGTTTCTCAAAATTTCTTCAAAATGGCTTTCGTATACTTCAGTATGAAACCCGAACTAAAATGATGACTTTTGATTATTTTCAAATCAAAACTCGTGTCTTTAAAGAAAAATCAAGTGTACGCTTTAGTGCACTACATTTAAATTGGTGAGAAATCATCATCATCTTGAGCACCTTTTCCAAGATTGTTCAAAAAGATTTTCAAAATCTTTCAAAATACTTTGTGCTCAAGATAACTCCCTCTAAAACTCTTTTAATTGATTATGCTTTATTAAAGGGGGAGTATAAAACAAAAATGTTCCAAATTCATGCTTAAATCAAATCCGTTTGTCTCCCCAAAAGATAGTGATAAAACTTGCAAGAACTTGGTTTTTTGAATCAAAACTCACGGCTAGAACACAAACTCACAAAAAATGAAGAAACTTTTAGAATTTTTGAAAACACAGCACCTCTAGATCATTATATGACTATGATATCACTTTTTAGGTCTCCATAAATAGTATCATAACCCAAATAAGAATCAAGAAGAGTTTTAGATAAAGAAAGTATTATTCTAGATAGGGAAGTTGGTGGTTTAGAGAGAGAAAGGAAGTAGCTAGATTGGATTAGAATGAGGAATCACACATACACACTAAAGGAGGGGCGTGTATGTGTTGCTTACAAGAGAGTTTGATGGGCCTTGATGGGCTTAGAATTGAGCTAAGCATCATACTTGGACTATAATAACTAATCAAAGCCCATTTGCCTATGACTAGTCTACTACATGTTATTACAATGATACAAGCTTCGTATATCTATAAATTACCATCACTTCTACTGCTAACATGCATTATGGTTCTCGATTTCTAGAATTTCAAAAATTTTGATTCTCAAGATGGTTTGGGACAGAACCATCCGGTTTTGATACTTTCCCGTAAAGAACGACTATTTTAAAATGTATAAATTTTAAGGGGTTTGTTTGGGACTTTATGTACATGCAATCTTAAAATAATAAACAAACAAGTAATAGATCATTGAGTAGCTTTGGAGGTTGGAAGAAATTGCATGATTTTGATACTTTTAAACGATTATAAAATTATATTCTATGCATTTTATATGTTATTGTGAGCCATTAGAATTATTGGACCTATTTACATTGTTGGAAACATTTGTTTTGGTAATTATTAGCAGACTAATTCATGATGTTTGAACTCACTACCACACATATTTAAACCAGGTAAACCTCTCCTTTTTTAGAAGGTTGGCGTGATCACATCAAGGTTGTTTGCGACAAGCAAGAATTAAACTTGAGACCTTACACATGTGATAGACATGAGCCTTTTTGCCATTATGTCATCACTAGCTTTCCTTTATAAATGATCGACAATGAAGAAAATGAGTTTTTTTTACCTACCAGTGCTATAGAGGTTGTGCTATGCAACCATTGTGGCTTTCCTTTTTTGACACTTCACATCATTGTTAACTTGTCACAAAATCTGTCACATATTAGATTCTGGCTCTATTTCTTGAAAATTTTGTTTTCTCACTAATATGTAGGGATGAGCATGGTACTAGATTGGTATCAAAATTGTACCGAATTTGTGGTACCTTTTTTTCCCGAGTATGAAAGGGGGTACCGGTACCGTACCGGACGGGGTTCGGGTATCGGACGGGAAATTAGTACCTACCTGGTTCTTCCCGTTTTTTGTTAAACCAAAAAAAAAATAAAAAATCTAGATTTCATGCTATTAAATTTCTTTGACAACACCAAAAAAAGGACAAAACGTGCATTTTCGAGTGATTTCGAACCAAAATGTGCCAGAAAATGCAACCAACAATTAAATAAACAAATCACCAAGATAGTTGTAACTTACAAACATTTTAAAACTTTTAAAATAGGTTATGGTTTAATATTTGAGAGGGTTTATGAATGATCTACAATTGCAACAATAGGTTTTTGGGACATTTGATTCTTTCTTTATGTTTTACATGACTATTGTTTGGTATAGAACGGGCCTAATGGATGTCTGGATAAGTTGTTTAATACAAAAACATGAATACTCAACTTACGGGATTTACTATCCCCTTTGGTACCGGAACCGTATTAGTGGTCCCAATTTTTATGGCTCGATTCATGGTACCGGTTTCGTACCGTGTATCGGGAGTTTGTACCGTTTCGGTACGGTTTCAGTTCGGTACCGAGATTCAACTCCAAATGCTCATCCCTAATATGTCACAAACCTAGTTTTTTGGACACTTGAGTACTCATCAGGAATTACCAAAAGGTTCCGTACCGGAATCGAGCCGAAGAACTTAATACAGTTCTCAGCTCTACTTTCGCCTTCTTTCTGGTTATCGGCCTTCGGTTTTGGTTCGATCCAGTTCCACTGCCATATACACCCCTAAATGTTGGTGGTGATTCGCCCAGAACAGGGTAAGATAATCAATGTCAGTAGCAATACCACTAGGTGGTTACCGGATATCACTTGGAATCTTGTAATCACTTTCCAAAGTAAACTATTCGACCCTAATGCCTGGGTATCACGAATATCTACTTGGGATAAGACCAAATGTATGTTATTGAATTAGTCGCAAATCAATAACCCTTTGCTTTCAAGTATTTAAGCTTTCAGTTTGTTTCTGCTGGTTGTATCTCTTGTTTTTCGTATCTTCATGCTGATGAATACCACCTCTATTTATAGTAGAGAATACTCACTCCTAATCAATGGACATTATGAATGATTAACGGCCAATTAATCACCCATAATAAGCCTCCATTATCATAGAAATAGTGGTTACATGACCAATTAAATGTGGTCATAAAACAGTCATAACAGCCACTTGAATGAGTCAAAGCTGTTACAAATTAAACACTGCAACACTACCAGTAGGAACCATTACACTAGCAGTGGGAACTATGACACTACCAGTAGGAACCATCAGTTACTACACTACCAGTAGTAACCAATACACTAGCAGCAGGAACCATAACACTACCAGCATGAACCATCAGTTACTACATTATCAGTAGTAACCAATACTACAAGTACAAACCACTATTGAGTCAGGGTGTTCAGGGACCTCATGGGTGTACACTCCGTACCTCCTTACCCAAAACCAGGTGTGAACTAATCCCACAAGTGCACTAAATTTTGAAAAAATCCTCCCCAAATTTAGTTCACTTCCTTTGCATGAAAAACAAACATCAAACAAAACATGTGCATAAACGAAAATATACTAAGGATTGAATTTCCATCTTAGTACATTACACGTTCAAATATTCGAGAATCAGGGTGTTCTAAGAATTGAACCCTTCAACCCATTTGAATACCTGAAGATAAAATACACACAAGTTTTCAAACACTTAAAAGCTCCTGACACTTTACAAGCCATGTGTCCATATCCAAATTCATAAATGTTGTAAGAGCCAAAAGTCCAAAGCTCCCTGAAGCGGCAAAACTTCAACATTCACATAGGTGGTTCCTCTTTATTCATGCTCCTGCCAAGCACTTTTTCAAAGAAATTAACCATTAAGAAGTAAAGACTTCATCCTCCTTTCAGCAGGTTCTGAGCACAACCTTGGGATGTAATATAAAACATGTGCTCCAGTCCACTGAATGTTCAGCTTTCCACATTGAACTCAGCTCCCAAGTTTCCTCAGGAGGGAGTTGGGTGTCCTAGCATTCAGTGACTAAATTGGACTTAAACCCATCCCTTTAGCAGACTTTATAACCAAGTCTCTAGCCAAACCCTTCGTCAAGTGATCAGCTAAATTTTGTTGAGATCTAACAAACTCTATAGATACTACCCCATTCATGATAAGCTCACGAATCATGCTATGTCTGACACCTAAGTGTCTAGACTTCCCATTGTACATCTGGCTATAAGCCTTTGCCAATGTAGCTGCACTATCACAAAGGATAGAAATAGGCGCTATAGGTTTAGGCCACAATGGAATCTCAAGAAGCAAGTTTTTCAACCATTCAGCTTCTTTACTAGCAGCTGCTAAGGCTACAAATTCAGATTCCATTGTTGAACTGGTGATGCAATTTTGCTTCTTGGATGCCCAAGAAATTGCACCTCCACCAAGTAGGAATACCCAGCCACTGGTAGACGAATTGTCTTTAGTGTTACTGATCCAACTTGCATCAGTGTATCCTTCTAACACTGAAGGATAGCCAGTATATGAGAGACTATAATCCATAGTTCTCTTCAAATACTTCAGTACCCTCTGAACTGCTTGCCAGTGATGAGCACTAGGATTACTACTATACCTGCTCAATTTACCCACTGCAAAAGCAATATCAGGTCTTGTACAAGTCATGGCATACATCAGGCAGCCAATTACCCTAGAATACTCAAGTTGAGATACAACCTTGCCATTATTAGGCATCAGCTTCTCACAAGTATCCATAGGTGTACTCACAGGAGTACAATCAAAGTAATTGAATTTCCTCAACACCTTCTCAATATAATGAGACTGAGAGATAGAAATTCTTTTACTTTCATGTTTAATCCTTATACCAAGGATAACATCAGCCTCCCCCATGTCCTTCATGGAGAACCTTGATGATAAAAATTCCTTTGTCAGGTCAACCTGATTTTGGTCAGTGCCAAAGATCAACATGTCATCAACATATAGACAAATGATGACTCTTTTACCAGATTCATCAAATTTGCTATATACACATTTTTCAGCTTGGTTAAGAACATAACCACTAGACAAAACCACTTCATCAAATTTTTGATGCCATTGCTTAGGTGCCTGCTTTAGTCCATAAAGAGACTTAATCAGTTTACACACCTTGTTTTCATTGCCAGGCAAGATGAAGCCCTAAGGTTGGTTCATATAAACCTCCTCATCCAATTCACCATTTAAGAAAGTTGTCTTCACATCCATCTGATGAATAATCAGATTGTGAATAGATGCCAAAGCAATCAGCAGTCTTATGGTACTGATACGAGCTACAGGAGCATAAGTATCAAAATAGTCTATCCATGACTTTTCTTTAAAGCCCTGAATGACTAGTCTAGCCTTGAACTTTTCAATAGTTCCATCTACCTTCATTTTCCTTTTGAAAATCCATTTGCAACCCAGAGGTTTGCAACCAGGAGGTAGATCAACCAACACCCAAGTGTTGTTCCCCATGATGGAATCCATCTCATCATTGATTGCTTATTTCCATAAAGCTATATCCTGGGACTTCATTGCTTCTTCAAATGTTTTGGGATCATCCTCAACAATAAAACAATAGGAGTATTGGTCAGAGACCTCATCTCTTGTTCCTTTCAACTAAATATAATTGAAACTCAGGTCCAAATGACTTTGGATTCCTGACCCTTTTGCTCTTTCTGAGCATAGGTTCAGGTTGTTGAACCACAACCTCATCAGGGACCTCTGATGGCATTTCATCAGGGACCTCTGATACACCAGTGTCATGAGTTCCATTAGGAATCCTATGACTTGGTCTAGGGACTGATGAGAATCTATTCTCATCAAAGTTTGCATCCCTTGATTCAATTATGGAGTTAATTGAAACATATTCATTAGGTTCAATAACATAGAACCTAAAAGCCTTGGAATGCTCAGCATATCTAACAAAGATGCAGTCAATGCCTCTTTCACCCAAAGTTTTTAGCTTTGGATCAGGGAGTCTTACAACATCCCTACATCCCCAAACCTTGAGATAGTTCAGGTTGGGTTTTCTTTTAGTCCAGAGTTCATAAGGGGTAACCTTGTTCCTTTTATTGGAAACCCTATTTAATAAATAGCAAGCTGTTAATATAGCCTCACCCCAGAACCTTTGACTCAGCCCTGAATAGGACAACATGGAATTAAGCATCTCCTTCAGCACCCTGTTTTTCCTTTCAGAAATGCCATTTTGCTGAGGAGTATAGGGGGCAGTCGTTTCATGGATTATACCAACAGACTGAAAATACAAAGTATCCATGTACTCACCTCCCTATCAATCCTTAATCTTTTGATCAGGGACTCAAGTTGCAATTCAACTTCAGTTTTAAATACTTTGAATTTATCTAATGCTTCATCCTTGGTATGTAACAGATAGACATAACAAAACCTAGAAGCATCATCAATAAATGTCACAAAATACTTCTTATTCCCCAAAGAGGGAGTGGCATGCAAATCACACAGGTCACTGTGTATTAGCTCCAAGAGCTTAGATTCACGACTAACACCCTGAAAAGGTTTCTTAGTAATCTTGGTCAATATGCAAGTTTTACACTTTTCAGTGTCCATGTCAAATACTGGGATTGACCCATCCTTAGACATATCTTGCATCCTTTTATAGTGTACATGGCCAAGTCTAGCATGCCATAGGGTAGAGTCAGTCTGGTCAGAGGTGGTCACAAAGGTAGAATTATCACTATGAGTGACAATATTAAGCCTAAACATTTGGTTACACAAATAGCCAAAACCAATAAAAACACCACTTTTAGACAAGACAAATTTATCAGACTCAATAAGTTGTTTATATCCATGACTATTCAAAACACTACTTGAAACCAAGTTTTTTCTTATATCAGGAACATGAATAACATTAAACAAAGTTACAATCTTTTCAGAACTAAATCTAAGATCTACACAACCACGACCATGCACCAAGGCTGTTGACTCATTTCCCATGTGAAGAATAGAACCATCATTCAGTGACTCATAAGTCTTGAACCAGCTTCTATCTTTACACACATGAATTGTTGCACCAGAGTCAACCCACCACGCAACATCATCATCCTGCACATAATAAGATTCAGATACATATGTAACATAATAAATCTGAAAAGACTTATTAAACATATTTTGACCTTTCAGTGAGTTGGTTGAACCACCACTCCCTGAACCATTAGTGCCTGATCCATTGGCTTTACCACCAACCTTAACACCTTTGCAATCCCTTTTAATGTGACCATTTTTGCCACATTTCCAACAAGTAGGTGTTGCCTTCTTGTTAGGATATGTCCTTGTGTTGTCATGATGTTTACGTTTGCCTTTGTTGTCATTGTACCTAGTGGAGTTGTTATGCTCCACCATATTGACAACAGATGCACCAGTAGCATTGCTACTCTTTAGCTTGTCATTATCCTGCACCCTGAGAGATTCCTCAATGCGCAGATGACTGCCCAACTCAATCAGAGTTAACTCATCTTTCTTATGTTTCAAGGTATGCTTGAAATCTTTCCAAGAAGGAGGAAGTTTATCTATGACACAAGAGACTGAAATAGCCTCATCCATGTGCATATTGTGTTGTGTAAACCTTCCAAGTATACCAAGAAATTCATTGTATTGTTTTATAACTGGTCTTGAATCAGTCATTTTGTAATTTGTGAAATTACTTACAAGGAACTTCTTACTTGATGCATCCTCAGCCATATATTTGGCATCCAAGGAATCCCATAGTTCTTTGGAAGATTCAAAGTTCTGATAAATGTCAAATAGAGAAGCAGACATACCATTGAGAATTAAGCCTCTGCAAATGTAGTCATCATTCTCTCATTTGCTCCTTCTCCCGATCTGCTCCACAGTAGCATCATCCCCATCATCAGGAATAGGAGTGGTTAGCACATACACCACACGCATGCTTGACAGCAAGAAGTGCATCTTCTTCTGCCATCTCCTAAAGTCCACCCCTTCAAACTTGTCCAGCTTGGCAAAGTTTGAATCCATGTGTTTCATTGCAGCAGCAGCCATCAATTATCACAAAATAGTTTACTTTGATTGTTGGTGGTGATTCGCCCAGAACAGGGTAAAATAATCAATGTCAGTAGCAATACCACTAGGTGGTTACCGGATATCACTTGGAATCGTGTAATCACTTTTCAAAGTAAACTATTCGACCCTAATGCCTGGGTATCACGAATATCTACTTGGGATAAGACCAAAAGTATGTTATTGAATTAGGAACAAATCAATAACCCTTTGTTTTCAAGTGTTTAAGCTTTCAGTTTGTTTCTGCTGGTTGTATCTCTTGTTTTTCGTATCTTCATGCTGATGAATACCACCTCTATTTATAGTAGAGAATACTCACTCCTAATCAATGGACATTATGAATGATTAACGGCCAATTAATCACCCATAATAAGCCTCCATTATCATAGAAATAGTGGTTACATGACCAATTAAATGTGGTCATAAAACAGTCATAACAGCCACTTGAATGAGTCAAAGCTGTTACAAATTAAACACTGCAACACTACCAGTAGGAACCATTACACTAGCAGTGGGAACTATAACACTACCAGTAGGAACCATCAGTTACTACACTACCAGTAGTAACCAATACACTAGCAGCAGGAACCATAACACTACCAGCATGAACCATCAGTTACTACATTATCAGTAGTAACCAATACTACAAGTACAAACCACTATTGAGTCAGGGTGTTCAGGGACCTCATGGGTGTACACTCCGTACCTCCTTACCCAAAACCAGGTGTGAACTAATCCCACAAGTGCACTAAATTTTGAAAAAATCCTCCCCAAATTTAGTTCACTTCCTTTGCATGAAAAACAAACATCAAACAAAACATGTGCATAAACGAAAATATACTAAGGATTGAATTTCCATCTTAGTACATTACACGTTCAAATATTCGAGAATCAGGGTGTTCTAAGAATTGAACCCTTCAACCCATTTGAATACCTGAAGATAAAATACACACAAGTTTTCAAACACTTAAAAGCTCCTGACACTTTACAAGCCATGTGTCCATATCCAAATTCATAAATGTTGTAAGAGCCAAAAGTCCAAAGCTCCCTGAAGCGGCAAAACTTCAACATTCACATAGGTGGTTCCTCTTTATTCATGCTCCTGCCAAGCACTTTTTCAAAGAAATTAACCATTAAGAAGTAAAGACTTCATCCTCCTTTCAGCAGGTTCTGAGCACAACCTTGGGATGTAATATAAAACATGTGCTCCAGTCCACTGAATGTTCAGCTTTCCACATTGAACTCAGCTCCCAAGTTTCCTCAGGAGGGAGTTGGGTGTCCTAGCATTCAGTGACTAAATTGGACTTAAACCCATCCCTTTAGCAGACTTTATAACCAAGTCTCTAGCCAAACCCTTCGTCAAGTGATCAGCTAAATTTTGTTGAGATCTAACAAACTCTATAGATACTACCCCATTCATGATAAGCTCACGAATCATGCTATGTCTGACACCTAAGTGTCTAGACTTCCCATTGTACATCTGGCTATAAGCCTTTGCCAATGTAGCTGCACTATCACAAAGGATAGAAATAGGCGCTATAGGTTTAGGCCACAATGGAATCTCAAGAAGCAAGTTTTTCAACCATTCAGCTTCTTTACTAGCAGCTGCTAAGGCTACAAATTCAGATTCCATTGTTGAACTGGTGATGCAATTTTGCTTCTTGGATGCCCAAGAAATTGCACCTCCACCAAGTAGGAATACCCAGCCACTGGTAGACGAATTGTCTTTAGTGTTACTGATCCAACTTGCATCAGTGTATCCTTCTAACACTGAAGGATAGCCAGTATATGAGAGACTATAATCCATAGTTCTCTTCAAATACTTCAGTACCCTCTGAACTGCTTGCCAGTGATGAGCACTAGGATTACTACTATACCTGCTCAATTTACCCACTGCAAAAGCAATATCAGGTCTTGTACAAGTCATGGCATACATCAGGCAGCCAATTACCCTAGAATACTCAAGTTGAGATACAACCTTGCCATTATTAGGCATCAGCTTCTCACAAGTATCCATAGGTGTACTCACAGGAGTACAATCAAAGTAATTGAATTTCCTCAACACCTTCTCAATATAATGAGACTGAGAGATAGAAATTCTTTTACTTTCATGTTTAATCCTTATACCAAGGATAACATCAGCCTCCCCCATGTCCTTCATGGAGAACCTTGATGATAAAAATTCCTTTGTCAGGTCAACCTGATTTTGGTCAGTGCCAAAGATCAACATGTCATCAACATATAGACAAATGATGACTCTTTTACCAGATTCATCAAATTTGCTATATACACATTTTTCAGCTTGGTTAAGAACATAACCACTAGACAAAACCACTTCATCAAATTTTTGATGCCATTGCTTAGGTGCCTGCTTTAGTCCATAAAGAGACTTAATCAGTTTACACACCTTGTTTTCATTGCCAGGCAAGATGAAGCCCTAAGGTTGGTTCATATAAACCTCCTCATCCAATTCACCATTTAAGAAAGTTGTCTTCACATCCATCTGATGAATAATCAGATTGTGAATAGATGCCAAAGCAATCAGCAGTCTTATGGTACTGATACGAGCTACAGGAGCTTAAGTATCAAAATAGTCTATCCATGACTTTTCTTTAAAGCCCTGAATGACTAGTCTAGCCTTGAACTTTTCAATAGTTCCATCTACCTTCATTTTCCTTTTGAAAATCCATTTGCAACCCAGAGGTTTGCAACCAGGAGGTAGATCAACCAACACCCAAGTGTTGTTCCCCATGATGGAATCCATCTCATCATTGATTGCTTATTTCCATAAAGCTATATCCTGGGACTTCATTGCTTCTTCAAATGTTTTGGGATCATCCTCAACAATAAAACAATAGGAGTATTGGTCAGAGACCTCATCTCTTGTTCCTTTCAACTAAATATAATTGAAACTCAGGTCCAAATGACTTTGGATTCCTGACCCTTTTGCTCTTTCTGAGCATAGGTTCAGGTTGTTGAACCACAACCTCATCAGGGACCTCTGATGGCATTTCATCAGGGACCTCTGATACACCAGTGTCATGAGTTCCATTAGGAATCCTATGACTTGGTCTAGGGACTGATGAGAATCTATTCTCATCAAAGTTTGCATCCCTTGATTCAATTATGGAGTTAATTGAAACATATTCATTAGGTTCAATAACATAGAACCTAAAAGCCTTGGAATGCTCAGCATATCTAACAAAGATGCAGTCAATGCCTCTTTCACCCAAAGTTTTTAGCTTTGGATCAGGGAGTCTTACAACATCCCTACATCCCCAAACCTTGAGATAGTTCAGGTTGGGTTTTCTTTTAGTCCAGAGTTCATAAGGGGTAACCTTGTTCCTTTTATTGGAAACCCTATTTAATAAATAGCAAGCTGTTAATATAGCCTCACCCCAGAACCTTTGACTCAGCCCTGAATAGGACAACATGGAATTAAGCATCTCCTTCAGCACCCTGTTTTTCCTTTCAGAAATGCCATTTTGCTGAGGAGTATAGGGGGCAGTCGTTTCATGGATTATACCAACAGACTGAAAATACAAAGTATCCATGTACTCACCTCCCTATCAATCCTTAATCTTTTGATCAGGGACTCAAGTTGCAATTCAACTTCAGTTTTAAATACTTTGAATTTATCTAATGCTTCATCCTTGGTATGTAACAGATAGACATAACAAAACCTAGAAGCATCATCAATAAATGTCACAAAATACTTCTTATTCCCCAAAGAGGGAGTGGCATGCAAATCACACAGGTCACTGTGTATTAGCTCCAAGAGCTTAGATTCACGACTAACACCCTGAAAAGGTTTCTTAGTAATCTTGGTCAATATGCAAGTTTTACACTTTTCAGTGTCCATGTCAAATACTGGGATTGACCCATCCTTAGACATATCTTGCATCCTTTTATAGTGTACATGGCCAAGTCTAGCATGCCATAGGGTAGAGTCAGTCTGGTCAGAGGTGGTCACAAAGGTAGAATTATCACTATGAGTGACAATATTAAGCCTAAACATTTGGTTACACAAATAGCCAAAACCAATAAAAACACCACTTTTAGACAAGACAAATTTATCAGACTCAATAAGTTGTTTATATCCATGACTATTCAAAACACTACTTGAAACCAAGTTTTTTCTTATATCAGGAACATGAATAACATTAAACAAAGTTACAATCTTTTCAGAACTAAATCTAAGATCTACACAACCACGACCATGCACCAAGGCTGTTGACTCATTTCCCATGTGAAGAATAGAACCATCATTCAGTGACTCATAAGTCTTGAACCAGCTTCTATCTTTACACACATGAATTGTTGCACCAGAGTCAACCCACCACGCAACATCATCATCCTGCACATAATAAGATTCAGATACATATGTAACATAATAAATCTGAAAAGACTTATTAAACATATTTTGACCTTTCAGTGAGTTGGTTGAACCACCACTCCCTGAACCATTAGTGCCTGATCCATTGGCTTTACCACCAACCTTAACACCTTTGCAATCCCTTTTAATGTGACCATTTTTGCCACATTTCCAACAAGTAGGTGTTGCCTTCTTGTTAGGATATGTCCTTGTGTTGTCATGATGTTTACGTTTGCCTTTGTTGTCATTGTACCTAGTGGAGTTGTTATGCTCCACCATATTGACAACAGATGCACCAGTAGCATTGCTACTCTTTAGCTTGTCATTATCCTGCACCCTGAGAGATTCCTCAATGCGCAGATGACTGCCCAACTCAATCAGAGTTAACTCATCTTTCTTATGTTTCAAGGTATGCTTGAAATCTTTCCAAGAAGGAGGAAGTTTATCTATGACACAAGAGACTGAAATAGCCTCATCCATGTGCATATTGTGTTGTGTAAACCTTCCAAGTATACCAAGAAATTCATTGTATTGTTTTATAACTGGTCTTGAATCAGTCATTTTGTAATTTGTGAAATTACTTACAAGGAACTTCTTACTTGATGCATCCTCAGCCATATATTTGGCATCCAAGGAATCCCATAGTTCTTTGGAAGATTCAAAGTTCTGATAAATGTCAAATAGAGAAGCAGACATACCATTGAGAATTAAGCCTCTGCAAATGTAGTCATCATTCTCTCATTTGCTCCTTCTCCCGATCTGCTCCACAGTAGCATCATCCCCATCATCAGGAATAGGAGTGGTTAGCACATACACCACACGCATGCTTGACAGCAAGAAGTGCATCTTCTTCTGCCATCTCCTAAAGTCCACCCCTTCAAACTTGTCCAGCTTGGCAAAGTTTGAATCCATGTGTTTCATTGCAGCAGCAGCCATCAATTATCACAAAATAGTTTACTTTGATTGTTGGTGGTGATTCGCCCAGAACAGGGTAAAATAATCAATGTCAGTAGCAATACCACTAGGTGGTTACCGGATATCACTTGGAATCGTGTAATCACTTTTCAAAGTAAACTATTCGACCCTAATGCCTGGGTATCACGAATATCTACTTGGGATAAGACCAAAAGTATGTTATTGAATTAGGAACAAATCAATAACCCTTTGTTTTCAAGTGTTTAAGCTTTCAGTTTGTTTCTGCTGGTTGTATCTCTTGTTTTTCGTATCTTCATGCTGATGAATACCACCTCTATTTATAGTAGAGAATACTCACTCCTAATCAATGGACATTATGAATGATTAACGGCTAATTAATCACCCATAATAAGCCTCCATTATCATAGAAATAGTGGTTACATGACCAATTAAATGTGGTCATAAAACAGTCATAACAGCCACTTGAATGAGTCAAAGCTGTTACAAATTAAACACCGCAACACTACCAGTAGGAACCATTACACTAGCAGTGGGAACTATGACACTACCAGTAGGAATCATCAGTTACTACACTACCAGTAGTAACCAATACACTAGCAGCAGGAACCATAACACTACCAGCATGAACCATCAGTTACTACATTATCAGTAGTAACCAATACTACCAGTACAAACCACTATTGAGTCAGGGTGTTCAGGGACCTCATGGGTGTACACTCCGTACCTCCTTACCCAAAACCAGGTGTGAACTAATCCCACAAGTGCACTAAATTTTGAAAAAATCCTCCCCAAATTTAGTTCACTTCCTTTGCATGAAAAACAAACATCAAACAAAACATGTGCATAAACGAAAATATACTAAGGATTGAATTTCCATCTTAGTACATTACACGTTCAAATATTCGAGAATCAGGGTGTTCTAAGAATTGAACCCTTCAACCTATTTGAATACCTGAAGATAAAATACACACAAGTTTTCAAACACTTAAAAGCTCCTGACACTTTACAAGCCATGTGTCCATATCCAAATTCATAAATGTTGTAAGAGCCAAAAGTCCAAAGCTCCCTGAAGCGGCAAAACTTCAACATTCACATAGGTGGTTCCTCTTTATTCATGCTCCTGCCAAGCACTTTCAAAGAAATTAACCATTAAGAAGTAAAGACTTCATCCTCCTTTCAGCAGGTTCTGAGCACAACCTTGGGATGTAATATAAAACATGTGCTCCAGTCCACTGAATGTTCAGCTTTCCACATTGAACTCAGCTCCCAAGTTTCCTCAGGAGGGAGTTGGGTGTCCTAGCATTCAGTGACTAAATTGGACTTAAACCCATCCCTTTAGCAGACTTTATAACCAAGTCTCTAGCCAAACCCTTCGTCAAGTGATCAGCTAAATTTTGTTGAGATCTAACAAACTCTATAGATACTACCCCATTCATGATAAGCTCACGAATCATGCTATGTCTGACACCTAAGTGTCTAGACTTCCCATTGTACATCTGGCTATAAGCCTTTGCCAATGTAGCTGCACTATCACAAAGGATAGAAATAGGCGCTATAGGTTTAGGCCACAATGGAATCTCAAGAAGCAAGTTTTTCAACCATTCAGCTTCTTTACTAGCAGCTGCTAAGGCTACAAATTCAGATTCCATTGTTGAACTGGTGATGCAATTTTGCTTCTTGGATGCCCAAGAAATTGCACCTCCACCAAGTAGGAATACCCAGCCACTGGTAGACGAATTGTCTTTAGTGTTACTGATCCAACTTGCATCAGTGTATCCTTCTAACACTGAAGGATAGCCAGTATATGAGAGACTATAATCCATAGTTCTCTTCAAATACTTCAGTACCCTCTGAACTGCTTGCCAGTGATGAGCACTAGGATTACTACTATACCTGCTCAATTTACCCACTGCAAAAGCAATATCAGGTCTTGTACAAGTCATGGCATACATCAGGCAGCCAATTACCCTAGAATACTCAAGTTGAGATACAACCTTGCCATTATTAGGCATCAGCTTCTCACAAGTATCCATAGGTGTACTCACAGGAGTACAATCAAAGTAATTGAATTTCCTCAACACCTTCTCATGATAATGAGACTGAGAGATAGAAATTCTTTTACTTTCATGTTTAATCCTTATACCAAGGATAACATCAGCCTCCCCCATGTCCTTCATGGAGAACCTTGATGATAAAAATTCCTTTGTCAGGTCAACCTGATTTTGGTCAGTGCCAAAGATCAACATGTCATCAACATATAGACAAATGATGACTCTTTTACCAGATTCATCAAATTTGCTATATACACATTTTTCAGCTTGGTTAAGAACATAACCACTAGACAAAACCACTTCATCAAATTTTTGATGCCATTGCTTAGGTGCCTGCTTTAGTCCATAAAGAGACTTAATCAGTTTACACACCTTGTTTTCATTGCCAGGCAAGATGAAGCCCTAAGGTTGGTTCATATAAACCTCCTCATCCAATTCACCATTTAAGAAAGTTGTCTTCACATCCATCTGATGAATAATCAGATTGTGAATAGATGCCAAAGCAATCAGCAGTCTTATGGTACTGATACGAGCTACAGGAGCATAAGTATCAAAATAGTCTATCCATGACTTTTCTTTAAAGCCCTGAATGACTAGTCTAGCCTTGAACTTTTCAATAGTTCCATCTACCTTCATTTTCCTTTTGAAAATCCATTTGCAACCCAGAGGTTTGCAACCAGGAGGTAGATCAACCAACACCCAAGTGTTGTTCCCCATGATGGAATCCATCTCATCATTGATTGCTTATTTCCATAAAGCTATATCCTGGGACTTCATTGCTTCTTCAAATGTTTTGGGATCATCCTCAACAATAAAACAATAGGAGTATTGGTCAGAGACCTCATCTCTTGTTCCTTTCAACTAAATATAATTGAAACTCAGGTCCAAATGACTTTGGATTCCTGACCCTTTTGCTCTTTCTGAGCATAGGTTCAGGTTGTTGAACCACAACCTCATCAGGGACCTCTGATGGCATTTCATCAGGGACCTCTGATACACCAGTGTCATGAGTTCCATTAGGAATCCTATGACTTGGTCTAGGGACTGATGAGAATCTATTCTCATCAAAGTTTGCATCCCTTGATTCAATTATGGAGTTAATTGAAACATATTCATTAGGTTCAATAACATAGAACCTAAAAGCCTTGGAATGCTCAGCATATCTAACAAAGATGCAGTCAATGCCTCTTTCACCCAAAGTTTTTAGCTTTGGATCAGGGAGTCTTACAACATCCCTACATCCCCAAACCTTGAGATAGTTCAGGTTGGGTTTTCTTTTAGTCCAGAGTTCATAAGGGGTAACCTTGTTCCTTTTATTGGAAACCCTATTTAATAAATAGCAAGCTGTTAATATAGCCTCACCCCAGAACCTTTGACTCAGCCCTGAATAGGACAACATGGAATTAAGCATCTCCTTCAGCACCCTGTTTTTCCTTTCAGAAATGCCATTTTGCTGAGGAGTATAGGGGGCAGTCGTTTCATGGATTATACCAACAGACTGAAAATACAAAGTATCCATGTACTCACCTCCCTATCAATCCTTAATCTTTTGATCAGGGACTCAAGTTGCAATTCAACTTCAGTTTTAAATACTTTGAATTTATCTAATGCTTCATCCTTGGTATGTAACAGATAGACATAACAAAACCTAGAAGCATCATCAATAAATGTCACAAAATACTTCTTATTCCCCAAAGAGGGAGTGGCATGCAAATCACACAGGTCACTGTGTATTAGCTCCAAGAGCTTAGATTCACGACTAACACCCTGAAAAGGTTTCTTAGTAATCTTGGTCAATATGCAAGTTTTACACTTTTCAGTGTCCATGTCAAATACTGGGATTGACCCATCCTTAGACATATCTTGCATCCTTTTATAGTGTACATGGCCAAGTCTAGCATGCCATAGGGTAGAGTCAGTCTGGTCAGAGGTGGTCACAAAGGTAGAATTATCACTATGAGTGACAATATTAAGCCTAAACATTTGGTTACACAAATAGCCAAAACCAATAAAAACACCACTTTTAGACAAGACAAATTTATCAGACTCAATAAGTTGTTTATATCCATGACTATTCAAAACACTACTTGAAACCAAGTTTTTTCTTATATCAGGAACATGAATAACATTAAACAAAGTTACAATCTTTTCAGAACTAAATCTAAGATCTACACAACCACGACCATGCACCAAGGCTGTTGACTCATTTCCCATGTGAAGAATAGAACCATCATTCAGTGACTCATAAGTCTTGAACCAGCTTCTATCTTTACACACATGAATTGTTGCACCAGAGTCAACCCACCACGCAACATCATCATCCTGCACATAATAAGATTCAGATACATATGTAACATAATAAATCTGAAAAGACTTATTAAACATATTTTGACCTTTCAGTGAGTTGGTTGAACCACCACTCCCTGAACCATTAGTGCCTGATCCATTGGCTTTACCACCAACCTTAACACCTTTGCAATCCCTTTTAATGTGACCATTTTTGCCACATTTCCAACAAGTAGGTGTTGCCTTCTTGTTAGGATATGTCCTTGTGTTGTCATGATGTTTACGTTTGCCTTTGTTGTCATTGTACCTAGTGGAGTTGTTATGCTCCACCATATTGACAACAGATGCACCAGTAGCATTGCTACTCTTTAGCTTGTCATTATCCTGCACCCTGAGAGATTCCTCAATGCGCAGATGACTGCCCAACTCAATCAGAGTTAACTCATCTTTCTTATGTTTCAAGGTATGCTTGAAATCTTTCCAAGAAGGAGGAAGTTTATCTATGACACAAGAGACTGAAATAGCCTCATCCATGTGCATATTGTGTTGTGTAAACCTTCCAAGTATACCAAGAAATTCATTGTATTGTTTTATAACTGGTCTTGAATCAGTCATTTTGTAATTTGTGAAATTACTTACAAGGAACTTCTTACTTGATGCATCCTCAGCCATATATTTGGCATCCA
Organism: Chrysanthemum seticuspe; assembly: GCA_019973895.1. Classification (NCBI taxonomy): domain Eukaryota; kingdom Viridiplantae; phylum Streptophyta; class Magnoliopsida; order Asterales; family Asteraceae; genus Chrysanthemum; species Chrysanthemum seticuspe. The sequence continues at coordinate 99,690,388 of BPTQ01000002.1, forward strand.
AGGAATCCCATAGTTCTTTGGAAGATTCAAAGTTCTGATAAATGTCAAATAGAGAAGCAGACATACCATTGAGAATTAAGCCTCTGCAAATGTAGTCATCATTCTCTCATTTGCTCCTTCTCCCGATCTGCTCCACAGTAGCATCATCCCCATCATCAGGAATAGGAGTGGTTAGCACATACACCACACGCATGCTTGACAGCAAGAAGTGCATCTTCTTCTGCCATCTCCTAAAGTCCACCCCTTCAAACTTGTCCAGCTTGGCAAAGTTTGAATCCATGTGTTTCATTGCAGCAGCAGCCATCAATTATCACAAAATAGTTTACTTTGATTGTTGGTGGTGATTCGCCCAGAACAGGGTAAGATAATCAATGTTAGTAGCAATACCACTAGGTGGTTACCAGATATCACTTGGAATCGTGTAATCACTTTTCAAAGTAAACTATTCGACCCTAATGCCTGGGTATCACGAATATCTACTTGGGATAAGACCAAATGTATGTTATTGAATTAGGAACAAATCAATAACCCTTTGTTTTCAAGTGTTTAAGCTTTCAGTTTGTTTCTGCTGGTTGTATCTCTTGTTTTTCGTATCTTCATGCTGATGAATACCACCTCTATTTATAGTAGAGAATACTCACTCCTAATCAATGGACATTATGAATGATTAACGACCAATTAATCACCCATAATAAGCCTCCATTATTATAGGAATAGTGGTTACATGACCAATTAAACGTGGTCATAAAGCAATCATAACAGCCACTTAAATGAGTCAAAGCTGTTACAAATTAAACACTGCAACACTACCAGTAGGAACCATTACACTAGCAGCGAGAACCATAACACTACCAGTAGGAATCATCAGTTACACTAGCAGCAGGAACCATAACACTACCAGCAGGAACCACCAGTTACTACATTATCAGTAGTAACCAATACTACCAGTACAAACCACTATTGAGTCAGGGTGTTCAAAGACCTCATGGGTGTACACGCCGTACCTCCTTACTCAAAACCAGATGTGAACTAATCTCACAAGTGCACTAAATTTTCCAACACTAAATAGCAGAATGGATTGCAACAAGTCTTACCCGATTTGAGTCAGTCAAATAAAAAGGTAAAACCTTAAAAATTAATCAGCAAACATTGGGAAAAAAAAGAAGAAAAGAATAGAAAACAAAACAAAATAATTTAAGGCCCTGGGGGCTTGAATTGTACTGTAGATTTGCAAAAGCCCAAGAAACAAAACATAATAACCTTGTCCGAACCAAGACACAGAATTCTTGCAAATCTGTCTTTTTATTTTATTTTATGCTGGTAATCCTAATCTTTGATCGATTATTATTTAAATTAATTTCAACGACGGCAGATTGGTTTAGACCAAGCTCTCACAGGTAACAAAATCTTCTTACTTCATTCTCGATCTATATTATCAATGTTCACACATTTGTATACATCTGATCTGATTAAATTCTAGTATTATTGTTATGTCATCACTGTGGGGATCTGGCATAAATGGTATCATGTAACTTTGTTTGACCTTATTTATGAGCCAGCCTTTTGGCTTATTTTCAAACTTGTGGCCTTTTATAAGTTTGTTATGACAAAATAAAGTTCCAAAATAAGCCATAAAATTGAGGCTTATGAAACATTTACTGTTCTGTACTAGCTGACCTGAAAATTATAGCTTTAAGGCATTTGGATACCTATGGGACACACCGTTTGTTATTTGCTTTTATCAACAAAGTTTACATTAAATATGTAGTTGTATTTGTCACGCCTATGCCTACCAACGGATGTATTGTATATCTGTGTGAGTATGCGTAGATATCATACATAATATTAATACTTAGGGGTTGTTTAGTTCACTTTACGTATGTAGCATATGTGACCTACATTCTTGTTTTTGTACACTATGGTTGGTCGATGTTAAAATTTGTGAGTGGTTTAAGATGGGAGTGTCTAGTATAATACTTCATGCTGGTCATTGCCGATATCTCCTTTCTAGTTTAGTTTCTTGACAAAATGTAAGAGGAAGGGGACTTGAGCTTTCTGAGTTGGCATTAGTAAAGAACTTTCTTGTATTATACATAGTTAGCGTGTTTGCTTTCACTAGAACTGTGCCTAATATCAGTTAGCTCAATTTCAGTTTTTACTCAGCCAACTTATATTTTCTGATTTTCCCATCTCACTAAAAAAGAACTTTCTAGGTTTGGTGTGTTTGTTTTGAATGATAGAAAAAGGGCCCTATTGATTGTAGAGGATTCTCTGTTTTACAATTCTAGAAAATAACTACTACAATTAACTACTCCGTACTAATATGTTACTATGGTGCTCCTCTCTTTTGTTTGTTTGTTTGTAATGACTTTTCATCATTGAGAAATTATTATGTGGCTGAGGCAATTGGTGTGTGTGAGCTACAATTAGACATTGGTCATTGATCTGAGATGTAAACAAGGGCAATGAATGATTTCATTGTAGATAAAGTCGTGATACTTATAGCTTACAATCTTAGACACCACTTGCTTTTTGCAAGAAATAGTTTAACTTTGTGCGATTCTTTTACAAAGATTAGACAACTTTATGATAACTTTGATTCTTACCTTAATTAACACTGAGAGACTTAAATTTGTGTTACATAGCATTATTTGGTTGATTTGGGCTGTAGAACTAAAGGAATTTCGTATTACTTGCAGGTTCGTGTTCATGAAGGGTGACGTTGTTCCAATTTGACAGCATTGGAATTGCCCGAATAGATACTGGTATAAGTGAGACAAACACGCACTACTTGCCTACGACTTATCAGAATTTTGTCTTTGAGCATCGGGTTTCCCATTTAGAAGTGCCATTTTTGTTGTAGCAGAAGGAAAGAAGGGGTTTAAAATCTATAGAAATGGCGGGACTTATTTATCACATATTCACATGCTCAGCGTTGATGTCCTTAGGGTTGTATCACCTTATCTGCACAACCAGGAACCATCTAAGAGCCCCACGAGACTACGTCACAAAACCCTACCACCCATTCACATTTCAAACCCAACAATTCACCAAACATATTCAGCTGTACCTCATCATCATATGTCTCGTTATCGCTTTTTTCCATCAAACCGCAATCTCATTTGACTCCGACCCCCTAGTCAAAGGCCGTTCCCCTGTTCACCATTTCATGTCCCTCCAATCTGCAGGGGTCCTTTTTCTATTTCTCACCCTATCAGTAGCCCTTCTACTTTCTGAAACAACAAATCTCCTCCCATTCCCGCCAGATCTCTTCTTCGGGACAGCATCCGCACTCTTTTTTCTACAATATTCGGTTACTTCATCATCAGCTTCCCTACAAATATCTGTCCTCGAGGCAAAATGTGATTCAGTTTCGGCCACAATTGCAGCTTTATCTGCTGTACTATGTATCATACTTGCGTGCCATCCGAGGCTGTTTGTAGCTGATGTTGGACTTGGGGCCTCAATTTGTCTTCAAGGACTGTGGTCTCTTCAGACAGGACTGTCTCTTTATGTGGATGCTTTTATACCCGATGGTTGCCACAAACTGCTGGATGTTGTTAGTGGTGTCGAGGGGTCAACTAGGTGTGAGCTTGAAGATTCTAAGTTGAGGGCTACTGCTATTTTGGACCTTGTGTTTGTGGTTTATGTCCTGTTTGTGATTCTTATTCTGATCTTGACATATGCTGTGACTGCTAAAGTTGTTGGTGTTAGGAGATTTGGTACCTATGAAGCTCTACCTACGTCATCTGGCGCGAGTGCTGATACTAATCATATTCAGATGAAGGCAATGACAGGAACTCAGGCTTGATAATTATTCTACATTTTGTTCTTGCTAGACGTTAGTAGTAGAATTCAGTCTTTATTATGCTGTTACGATTGTTGGTACAATCTGAGCAGTCTCATTTTTTGTGTGACAGAATATGGGATGTTTAGTGTATACAGAGAAATGAGTGATATTTTTTGTCCGTTGCTTGTTTAACATTTTGTGCACTACGTTTGGTTCTTTCGTTTAAGTTATGACACAGTTTGTTTTGCCTTTGATTTGTGTGGAAAGATTAGTTTGCATCTAAATTCTGCTGAATGTTTTAAAGGAACATGAACTCAAAGAGAAAACATTTCATAATCCAGGTATATCATTTTTGGTTCTACATATAAATATCAGAAAGACTCTTCACTGTTATTCTTGTTACACATTTGTCATGTTTCTCCATGTGCCTGGTTTCTATGCTGTTATCCTCCGGTTTCCACTAAAATATGTGTTCATCAAATCTTAGTAATTGGCTCTTACACTTATAAGCAGATGAAACTATGAGACCAGCTTGCAGGAAAATAACTGAACGACTGATCTTTTATCGAACTTTTGTGATTTCTAGACGTATCAAAAAGTGATCTTATGCAAGCCGCATCCAATCATTCTTTGCAACAGTTAAGCGATTATTTACATGTTTTCAATTACACTTGAAATCTTTCAAGCGCAACTATTGTTGCAAATTACTAGTCTTCATATAATTAATACGTTCAAAGTCTTTGTCTTGCATATATAGATGTTAAATGCATATATAGGTGTTAAATGCTAACCGATCTAGTAAGCCAATAAAGTTATCTTGAAGAGAGTCGCACTTAAGAGTAGTGCAAATTAAAAAGAGATCGTCATTGAGGGTTTCCAAGGCAATTAGTGCAAGGGAGCCATCTCCGACGTTCAAGTTGGTTCTGACCGAGAGTAACAGTGAATCTTCCCACGTGACACATCAAGTCCAATCTTATTGCAATTTATACGAAAGTGGAAAAGTGAGGTTTACCATTGGCTCACATACGCCACTAATGTATCTTGGGGTTGTACATTTTCATGACACAGTCTTAGTATGTGGAGGAGGAATTTGCACTCGAGAAGCTGACGAGACATCTCTCACAGATCATGGAGCTGGACTCTGCGGGTGAGAAACTTGAATATGGATGAGACTAGCACACACGTAATTAGATATCATAGGACAACTTTTTGCAGTTTTAGCCTAACTTCAGGACCAGAAATGTAATCCACTCTTTTCATATTGTACCACTTAAATATGGAAAACAAAATCAAGTCAACAACAGAGACGTAAAGCCACAGTTTCTGCTCAGAACTTTGGATCAGACAACCAGTTATTAGGTACACTCGAATCTGTTATAAACCATATGTAAATATCTGTCTTAAATTAAATATTTTACTGTAAAAATATATGGGTTGGGTTATTTTGACCCCTCTATTTTTTTAGATTGACCCTATTATTTTTGAAATTTTTTTATTATTTTTATTTTTATTTTTTTATTTTTTATAATTTTATTTATATCAAAAAACTATTGAAAATGCGGAACAGTAAATATAAAGTTTAATAAGTCAAACGCTTAAAACTGTCAGAAATACGGAAGAAATACGGAACAGAAACTAACAAAAAAAACTGTGTTGTACGGAAAAAGTGGGGGACAAAGGGAATATTCCCCTATGATGTGACATCATAGGGGGGTTCCAACCATCCAACTTTCGGGTAAAGTAGTAATCCTGCAGTTTGACTAAACTTTTTTGGATTAAATTCTTGTGAATATTCACTTGATATTACTTTTGGTACTTGCATCACATTTTAATCCAGACACCTTGTTATAATTATCCATGAACGAGGAAGGAGTTATTTATATCCATTGCTAGCGAGATAACACCAACTGATGTGCGATGAAAGCACAAAGTGTAGCTCATAATTAAGTTACTAGGCTCTAACCAGCCAACACAAAAGTCTTGACCGGCCAGATGTATCGGTAAACGACCTTTGGTAGTTTGTTCTAACCGTCTGGTTTATCAAGAGCTTTATATGGGCTGGTCACAAACCTCGTAACTCCACTTTGAATATCAGTTTAGTTCGTTTGAGATTAGACTCTTTCCCATGTATATAACCTTGATGGCATTATCCCTCTATCTACGATTAGTTTAAGAGTGTAACCCCATGTGGGCTAAGTAGCGCTTCTAATATTTCCCATTGGTCCTAGTTACCTAGTATGATTGAGTATTTTGACCAATTGTTTGAAAGCTCAAAGGTGTTAATCTTGTAATCCACATTATTTTGTTATTTCTATTTTGAGTTTACACTTGCTTGACCATCTAACTGTATCTAACTCATGCCGTGGTGGTTCATTTTCTTTCTGTCATTGAAAACTCATTGTAGAGCTCACTAGGTAAAACTAGGCCAGAGAAATGTTGTGTGTGGTCTTTCGGTTAAAATTTGTAATGATGCGATTATGCAGGGGAGAAATGAACCTAGCAGATTCAACTAATAAGCTGAATCCCATCAGTCAGCAGCACCAGATTAACATTCCAACTGCTTCACATATCATGACACCAATGAAGCTACCTCCTGGAGATCTTGTTGGTAAGATTTAAACGTCAAATCTGTCCAACTTCGGAATTTTAGAAAGAAAAAAAAAAAAAAAAAATCCATTTTTAACTTTTGATGCATACCTAATATTACAATACTTTTTGAACCATTTAAAGGAATAAGGGATGATTACAACATGATTTGTGTCCCTTTATACGAAGCATCAATTACTGGTGACTGGAAATCTGCTAAAATTAAATTTGACAGACGCCCAGAGCTTGTACGGTATAGCATCACTGAAAATTTTGAAACACCTCTTAACATTGCGGTATCCGCAAAAGGCACCAAACAGGGAGAAGAGTTTGTGGAAAAACTAGTGAGGCTGATGGAAAGAGACGACTTAGAACTTCAGAATGGAAACGGTGAAACTGCTCTTTGTATAGCAGCTGTAGCTGGAAACGTTAAAATGGCTAAAATGATGGTAAAAAAGAATGAGGCGTTATTAACTATCCCTGATGCTGAAGGGAAGACGCCTCTCTGCAAGGCTGCATTATTTGGAAAGCACGACATGATTAAATATCTTTATGACAGTTCCGAGAAAATGAGTGGCCATTGCTGGACACACGACAATCGGAATTATGTTCTGGTGAAATGCGTTGAGGCTAATCTATTTGGTAACTATTATGTTATAAGTGGTGCACATTAGCTTGGTGCTTTGCATATGCACCTTTTACTCATACTTCTCGTCACAGGTTTTATTCCAACAATGATTTCTATTTGATAAAAATTTGCTCCTTTGCTTACAAATAATATATTGTTTTTGGAAAGACAGACTCATACACCCTATAAACCACAGACTTGTCTCCACTTAGGACTTGAACCCACAATCACTTGGACGGGGAACACTCACATTCACATGGATACAGCTAGGCCAAAGGCCTGTTGGAAAATTAATCTAAGCTAAGTGGTTTACAATATTGTGTAGATATTGCACTACAAATAGTTGAAGACTGCCCGGAACTTGCTTCAAATGGACATGTACTCGGGGTTTTGGCTCGAAAGCCTGAAGTTTTTGGTAGAGAACATTATACTACTATGTGGGGAATCACCCATCGAAGTAAGATCTCTACTCTCTGATGTCTGCTATGTGCATATTCTGCACACCTTTTATTTTTCAGATGGAAACATTAATGATTGCCTTTAATAATTAAATTGAATAAAATACATTAGATTGAAAATTCCCTGAGTAATTTCTATCTACCTGCATACCATTAGATTGATTGATTCTTGATATGATAAGTTAGGATGGTGACGATTATCAAGAGCTTGCTAGTTAAAATACATTAGATTGAAAAGAGTTTGACTTTCACAGAGCCTACATTCCATATTTTGCAATACTCAGTCTCATGTCATGTTATTTCCCTGAAATGGTTCTCAGTTTCTCACATAAAATTGTCTCACTATAATTTTGTTACCTTTAACATAACATTCTCCTTCATTATCTTATTGTCAAATACATGCAGACGTCAAACTAAGAGACCGGGTCAGGGGTATGATCAATTCATGTATGCATTTCATCTCCATCTATATGCTTAATATATATTATTGTTTGATTGGGGGTTTATTGTTGATAATTTGTATCGTCTACTTGGTTTACTTATTTTTGCAGTAATTCATGATAAGGTTTCACCTACTCAAACCAGTTCAGCGCTGAAATTATTAAGAATAATTTGGATTAGTATTTTAAAATTGCACAAGGATGAAATCAGTGACATATTGAGAGGACCCCCTGACCCTCCTAAGCCAGTTACTTGCAAGAACCAAACACCAGAAGCTCAAAACCCAAAATACTCTTCTCAAATGTTATTCTTTGCTGCAGAGAAGGGAAACAAGACATTTGTCGTTGAACCTATTCGTCGATATCCAGATGTAGTACGGATGGTTAATGATACCAAACAAAGTATATTTCATCTTCACAGAGAACCACAAAGATTTAGTAACCAAAGGCGAGAAATGGATGAAAGAAGTAGCTACCCAATTAATGGTTGTCTCAACACTTATAGCCACCGTAGCATTTGCAGTACCTTTCACGGTTCCAGGTGGATTCCACCAAGACGCTGGTACTCCTATCTTTCTTCAGAAAAAACTTTTCACAGTATTCATAATATTAGATGCTTTATCTTTGATGTTTGCTTCAACTTCACTCCTCTATGTCATATCCATTCTTACAGCCCGTTATGCTGAATGTGATTTTTTGATAAAATTACCTCTCAAGCTCATGGGATGCCTAGAAGCGCTTTTCTATGCATTGGTGGCCATGATGCTAACTTTTGTTATCAGCTTCTTCATATTTTACCAAAACAAGTCAGTAGGGGCACCAATATCGATTGCTGCATTTGCTTTCCTAGTCTTTTGTTTCTTTTCTTGTGAGATATATCCTCTTCTCAATTTTTATATTCATGCGTCTAAGTTTTAACTAAGTCTAGTTCGTCCTCAGGAAAAAAAAAAGAGGCATGTTTATTACAATCACTAGTAATAAATGTCAAAATCGTATTTCAGGTGAAGATTTTACTTGTAAGTCGTATTTTTTCTTGAGTTCGTATTTAGTTTAGGCTTTCGACTACTACTTCTGTAATGGTTGTATGCAAAACTCTAAATTTGTACTATTACTTAAATATATTGAAAACAATCTGAAATACAAGTTTCTTTTGTACTTGTTTTCTCCACTTTATGAATCCAAGCATGAAAGGGAACATGTTTTTAAAGTTTGTTGTTATCCTAGTTGATGACAGCATATACAAAGAAACTTTGCTAGTTTCCTGACCAGGATATACATTCTAAGAAGACAATTTATTTTGTGGGTGTTGCTTGAGACATTTTTGTTTAATTCTTCAAGAAGTTGACAGTACTCATGATGGGAGGATCCACCAACAACCTACCTTTTGTATGTTTACAACTTTATATGTCAAGTACTTGATCATTTGTTGACCACTCATAGTCTAGCTGTTGTTGAATTGTATGATTGGATAATTCAGTTAAGCTCCATTTTCATTTCCACCATTTATACATGTTACTATGTTTGTGAATTGTGATCCTATGGATTAAACTTCACCCACATGCCACATGTCATTTTTATACCTCCCGAATTCTCTGAAAACCTTGAAGTGGACTGACATTCATTCTCAGTTATGATTGGAGGGTGGGTATCAAATGTGCTCGGGTCCAAAAAGTTACAACAGTGATCCCTTTGGGAAACATTAGTTGGTTGTAATTATAAATAGTGCTTCAAGTTGTATGCAGGTTTCTTCCCCTTGCAGTTCTTTAGCAACAACCTCTTTCCCAAGCTTTTCTGCATTTGGTGGCCTTGATGTTAAACTTTGTTATCAGCTTCTTCATATTTTCCCAAAACAAGTCAGCAGGGGCACCAATTTCGATGGTTGTATTTAGTTTTGTTGTCTTTTGTTTCGTTACTTGTGAGATATATCCTATTTATATTTATATCATTCTGTCCAAGGCTCGTTGACCGGGTCATTCTTTCATTGTTTGGAAAGAACATATGACAATTATAACAATCAAGAGTTATATACACAGTTTCTCGAGCATAAAAGTTTGTTCAAGTTGCATGTTTTGAAGGCGGTCTATTAGTAATAGTTGGTGTATCATGGATAATTATGGCATGCTCAAAATTATTATTTACTGTGAACAAAGATACTAATGACCTCAACATTAGTGTCATTAGGACTGTATCACCCTATCGACACAACCAAAAACCATCTAAGATCCTCTCGAGGCTGCTTCACATTATTATACCATCCATTCACATGGACTATTCACCAACACCTTTAGCTCTACCTCATTATGATATGTGATATGTCTCCTTATCGCCTTTTCCCACTAAACCACAATCTGTTTTGACTCTGACTCATTAGTCAAAGGCTGTTCCCCTGTTCACCACTTCTTATCTCTCCAATCTGTAGGTGTCTTCTTCTTATTCCTCATCCTATCAGTTACAAGGAAAAACGTGATTCCCTTTCCGCCACTCTTTCAGCTTTATCTGCCATATTGTGTATTATACTTGCTTTTCGTTAGAGGTTGTTTGTAGCTGATATTGGGCTCGGGGTTTCAATGTGTCTACAAGGACTTTGGTCTGTAAAAACAGGATCTCGTGTTTGTGGTTAATGTGTTGTTTGTGATTCTTATTCTGATAGTGATATATGCTGTGACTACTAAAGCTGTTGGTGTTAGGGGATTTGGTACTTACGGGCTATAACGGCATCATCTGGCTTGGGTGCTGTCGTGCTGATAATAATCATACCTAGATGAAGGCTATGTCTGGAACTCAGGCGTGATAATCCTCTACAATTCATTCTTGCTAGACGATAGTAGTAGAATTCGGTCCTTTATACGTGTGTTACATTTATTGTTGGTACAATCTCAGAAGTGAGTTGTCTCATTTTTTGTCTGCGAGGAGTTTATGGGATGTTTAGTGTATACAAAGAAATGAGTGATATTCTTTGTCCCTTGTTTTTTTCTAACATTTTGTGCACTTTGGTTATGTTGATACATATTTTGTTTTGCCTTTGATTTGTGTCAAAATTATGTATTTATTCTTTTTTTTTGGTACTTATACTATGCTGAGTGCTGACTGCAGAAGCCGAACAAAAATTGAGTAAGAAAACAGATATTAATAGTCCAGGTATCTAGAATTAGTACAGCAAAGACTCGCTTCACGGGGTTGCTATTGTTGCATATCTTTCATGTTTTTGTATGTGTTCATGGTATCTGTATTCGGTGGCCAGGTTGTAATGTACATTGCTATTTTGTTTAATGCTCAAACAGTTATGATTTCTAGATGTATAATGAAGTGATCTCAAATCCATCACATAAGTTATTTAGGTTACTAACAACATGATAATGGTAAACAAATTTACTAAATTACTCTAACAATAGGCTTATCGCTTCTTTGTGTTTGTATCTTTATCTGTACTAAATATTTTCGAACTCTTAAAATGAGAAATGTTAAATTACCATTATGCCCTCTTTATTAAAAACAATAAGGGTAAATTACACCGTTCGTCCCCAAAGTTAGCCCTATAACCACGCTTGGACCCCGTTTTATTGTTATTGCCCGTTTAGTCCCCATTAGGGGTTTTCACAACTGTTGTTCTCCAAAGCTCCGTTATACGTAACGCCAGTTAAATACATTCGTTTACTGACTTGAACAAGAGGGGGTTTTTGGTAAATGCACGATTCGTCTTTTTTTTTAAATCGCTCCTCTTTATACGCAACAATTTGCAGCAATAAAAAAGCATCAAAGATTTATATTAAGGGATAATTACATGAAAATGTATCTAACTTGCCACCTTTTGTAGTTCTGTGTAGTATACTATTTTTTTTGTAGTTCAATGTACTCAACTTTTGAATTCACTTAGTTTTGTGTACCGAGTGACTAGTTGTGTGTACTATTTGGCAATTTTTTGTAGTTCCATGTACTCAACTTTTGGGTATATCCGTTAAATAATACACAAAACTGATCACCCAGTGACGAAACTAAGTGAATTCAAAATGTGACAAGTTAGATACATTTCCATGTAATTATCCCTTATATTAACGATACTATTCCAACAATAACTTCTGGACAAAGATAATGACATAGATGTATCATAAAAATCTGTTAAGATTTAGAAGAATATACAAGATGAACACAATAAAGCTACAAACAAAGAAAAAACTTCATCATCTCTCGATGTGAGCTACGAACATTCTATTTTCTTTTCGTTTTTTTGGGTAAATTGCTAAAATGGTCCCTAGAGTAGCCCAAATGCGCAAGGATCACACCGAGACAAATTTTGTTGCAAAAACGACATTAATATTTCCTTTTTTTGCAAAACAGCCATCGAGAGCGACTTTTTGCTAACTTTCGTTATTTTTCTCATTAAGTGCCTCGTCACTGAGGGCATTATTGTCATTTCATTGTTCATATTGGCGCCAAAATTTTGATATCAATGCGAGATGACCTCAATGGCTAAATTTGCAAAGTTTGTTTTCATGTTTGCATATTAAATTGTCAAAGTCTTCTATCATTACACACACACAAAAATAGAAACACACACACCATTAAAAAAAACTATCATTTCCTTAACCAGTAACATGTCTTGGTGTCTTGATCTCATGTCATATCGGAAATGATGCTAGCCCATTACCAGCGAGAGGTTGACGAAGACATTCAGCATGCACTCGAATTGATGAATATGTGCCGAAAGCTTTCTAATATGATAGAAATTAGGGGGGGGGGGGGGCTGATTGGTGAGCTCCAAAACTTAAGGGGTTCGAGAGTTGAAAGGTCCAATGTGAACAAGATTAGGAGGATTCAGACAGCTGCTATGCGAAGGATGAAGGGGGTTGATGAGGATGTTTGCTGTGAGGCTAACGTACATGTGAGGGGGTTGGGGACTGGAGGCTGGGATGGTTTCTTTTGTTGTTTATGATGGATGTAGGTAGTAGGGGGTTGGGGACTTGTGGTTTCTTTTGTTGTTCTTGCTTACCTGTTCAATGTAGATGTAGATAGAGGTTGTGGTTTCCCCTATCGTAAGCTTGTACATGTATTGTTGATGAATGTAAGGGGTCGTTTGATCCCCATTTTCTTTGTATACAGTGTTTGAACCATAAAACACAAACACAAACTTGTAAATGCTATTAATCGAACCATAAAACACAAACACAAACATATTATATATAAGAAATTGGATGCAATAACATAGTATTGATAGGAGTGAACCATCACTAAATATTAACCCATATGTAATACTTCAAGTTACATAATATCGTTCAACATGTACCAAAAAAATGAACCCATCACACTACCTCCACACAACCCTTGGTCTATCCAAACAGAGGTAATATAGTTCAAGTTACATTAACCAAATTACATGCGTAATATACAACCAAATTAAAACTGTTTTTGTTTCTACACATTACATAATCCCAAAAGATGAACCCATTTGTCAAACTTCAAAAGCTTCTACTGGATGAACCAACAAGTGATTAACTATACCTGCACGATCAAAATATGCAATGTAATAAGGTTAGTATAATATGCAATGCAATGTATCTAAAAAATTTGCTAAACAATTCATTAGACTCACCTAGTCAAAATAACACCACTTTGTTTCCCATTGATCTTGGTGCCCTTAGACCCGGTACGCAATTAGTGATTTAAACATCACTTCTTGGTCTCAAAAAATCCGCACCCCTAACTCCCTCATTCACTGAACCAACACCTGTTGTCTTCTTCATAGAACCACCCTCTCTAATGACAATACCATTCGGTTTGCTCTTGTTAATAGCATCATCCTCATCAACCATTTTTCCTTTTCCTTTATCCACAGACCTCTTAACCAGCTTTTTATTCTTCCTGAATTCAGCATCAACATCGCCCACAAACTTTCTTTTCAAGTGTATACTTCTCTCCCTAGTTGAAGTACTAGTCCTAAAAGGAGTTGAACTACTAGAGCACCGCAAGCTAGCATCTTCTTCTACCCATCCGACAACCTCCCCACCTTCACCCTCTAAATCAATATTTTTTAAATAGTATTCAGATAACCTCTGTTTTTTGTGAGCAACAAACAAATCTACAAAACCATTCCGACAACCTAGTTCGAACATTGTATGCACATCATTGTCTATGTGAATCAACTTCAAACATTCTTCTAATGATTTGCCAGGCAAACAAAAGAACAATACCCATTTTTCTCCCCTAATGCGTGATAACATATGATCCAGACCAATACTAAAGATATGTCTATCAGAGACAAAGGCACAAAGTCTAGAAAAATTCCCTTGTACATACCTCAATAGAGCAAATTCAAAGATTCCATTATTGTGCATGTTGAACACAATTTCACCCTAATAAGCAATTAAACCTGTCATCGTTTAAATTCAAACGTCAATAGTCAATTAAAGTAACACATTATTCACATTTATCATTTTAATTCAAACATCAAGTCTAAAGAACTAATACATCTGCTACAACAAAGTCCAAACTACTACAATGCTAAAGTCAATGCAGCATCAGTCAATGAAACAGTTATGTAGACAAGTGCAGACTCAAGTATGCAGGCTCAAGTGAAGCAGTGTTGTATATCTCACCACATTGTACAAGACACCAATCTTTCTTACAGAAGATGCAAACCTATTGATTATGTATCTTTTGTAGTTGTAGTTTAGCTAATAAGTCAATGTGAAAACTTACTTAGTATGGCAGTACATGTGCTATGCCAAACACTCCTACATTTCCATTTTAACAGCCTATTTAGAACCATAATACTCTGTTTATCCTAAACCAATCATGCCACTAAATATCAGCATAGAACAGTCTATCAAAAAGATCATAGCATCCAACATAAGCAAATTAAAAATGACACATTAATGAAGTATAATACATTGACATACCAAGATCCACATGCTCTTCCTTCCCCTCCCTCTTCCTCCCACTCCCAACAGGCCTTCCCCTATTTCTTTTTTGTGTCATTCTACTCGGATTATGACTCCCCTCCCTCTTTCTCCCACTCCCAACAGGACTTCCCCTCTTCCTTTTTTATGTCATTGTACTCGGATTATGACTCCCCTCTCTCTTCCTCCCACTCCCAACAGGACTTCCCCTATTCTTTTTTGGTGACATTGTACTCGGATTATGGATTGGTACCAAAAAAGTTACTTTTTTTCTAGGCCTTCCCTTCCCTCTTTTTGTCTCTGCAACTACCTCATTGTACGGTTCCGCTATCACTTCCAAGGGTAGGAATACATGTCGCACCACTACCACCTATATTTGGTTCGTTGTAAGTTTTGTTCTACAACCATTGAAGAATAACTTATATCATCTCTTTCCCTATGTTCTTATACGAACCATACTTGGCAATTACTTGATCACCAAATGTAGCTATAACTTCCTCAAAGACTTCATCATTTAATAAAACTTTCCCCCACGACTTTTTCGATGATTTCTCCCTCAATCAACAAAGACTTTCCCTTATCGTTATTTGCCATAGCTGGGTTTGGTTGTTCCGATTTTTTTATTTTTTTATTTTTTTTTACTTACAGGTAGGGTTTGGCTATTGATTATTGATTTGAAATGAAGGAGGCACTTAATGTTTTCTGACTGCTGAATATCGATTTGAAATGAAGTTAAATGAGGTTGTTTTGGCACTTAATATTTTCTGTAAAAGCCTACTCTAGTAATCTAGTTGATTTAATGAAGTTAAGTTATATTTGCAAATATTGTCCTTGAAGTATAGTCCATGAAGTATAATTGGTGGGAGAAACTGAGACGATCGAGATGACAATAATGCCCTCAGTGACAAGGTACTTAACGAGTAAAATAACAAAAGTTAGCAAAAAGTCGCTCTCGGTGCCTGTTTTGCAAAAAAAGGAAACATTAATGTCGTTTTTGCAACAAAATTTGTCTTGGTGAGATCCTTGCACATTTGGGCTACTTTAGGGACCATTTTTTCAATCTACCCTTTATTTATTTATTTATTTAAATTTTATTATGCATTATAAAAAATTATACTTCATTAATATCTTTAGGGTTTTGCTAACGACAACCCTTAGGGCTGTCATTAATATGATCATTTTTATTACAATTTGTTGTAAGAAACTAATTCACGAATGAGAATGAAGTATTTGCTATGTATCCATATTTTGAGGGATTTCATTCACTTTTATCGGAAATATCACCCAATAAGAATAATTCATTTGTTAATATGTAATAAAATCAAACTCTTAACAACAACCCTTAGGGCTGCCATTAGCAAAACCCATATCTTTATAAGCTGAAATATATTATAAAATACTTCATTATTAGAAACATGTCAAGTTTTCTTTAGTTGTGTTCATATACAATCTGCAAAAATAAAATCTATCTCAAAACCCTGTGTGTATACGAGGATCTAAGCTAGTAGGTTTCAAACTATGCTTTGAAATTTTAGTGTTTTTTCTTTCAAGCTTCAAGTTTTTTTAATGGCTTTAAAGGTGTGTTTAGTTTGAAGGTTTGGGTGGGATTAAAAAAATATAGATGTGGGTATTGCTATCATGGCAAATAATAGGAGTTCTATAAATCCCACTTACTCTTGTGGAGATAGAACAATAAAGTGAATTTTGTGCGCTAATTTCACTTATTAGCCACAAATTCGTTTCTATATCTTTTTTTTGTTATTTTTAAATGTAAATTTATATTATACCGGAGGCGCTTTATTTCACAAACTCAAAATCTGCTACTTATCAAGGGACAATTCCTAGCCGTTGGATCAATCAAACATTTTTTAAGGATTAAAAGCAAGGAGGGACCATTCTTGCCAAAAGCTGAAACTTTCCCCCACCACAAAAACACAGCACACACACTCATTTTCACCATCATAAACAAAAACGTCCCTTTCTCTCTCTTAATTCTCTCACTAAAAATGCAGCAATCTTCAACTGAAAAAGCAGAAGCACAAAAAAAAAATGGATCAAAATAAACCTACCGACTCCGAAAATGATGGTACAAAGCTTCAAACTAATTATTTAGATGTTATTTATGTATATCTACTGATTTTATACTTATTTATGAATGTTATTGCTATTTATGAACATTTTTATGTATTTTTTTGCTGTATTACTGTCATGAAATTGATGATTATGTATTTATTTGAGATTTTGCTGTCATACTATAAAAGAAGAAGATATTTATTAAGATTTTTCTGTTTTTGCTGATTTAGATGTTTTTAGATGTTTTTGTTGATTTGTTAAAGATTTTGGAAAAATATCACTAGTGATAAAAACAATTGTGGTAGATGTGGTACTGATTTGAATGTGGTGAAAAAAAACAGTGGTAGTGGTAGTGGTTTAGTTTTGATTTTTGGTAGTGGTAGTGATAGTGGTAGTGCTAGTTCTAGTGGTAGTGGTGGTGGTGGTGGTGGTGGTGGTAGTGGTAGTGGTGGTGGTAGTGGTAGCTTGTTACAAGTATAATTTTGATATAACGTATGATGCGTTTTTGAGTGTGACAAAAAAATATTTTATGGTATATCACTAGTGATAAAAACAGATGTAGCGATTATTGATTAGTTATCACACGATTAGTGATCATATAGCGCGATAACTGATACATTTTTAGTGTTCTTCGTGGTAGTGGTGGTGGTTTAGTTTTGACTTTTGGTAGTGGGTAGTGGTAGTGGTACTGATGGTAGTGGTGATGATGAAGAGCAGTCGCGGATAACTTAAATATTTAATGGTATATCACCAGTGATAAAACAAATATATTGATTTTTTTTTTGTTAGTATAACAACTGTGATGACAAGCCGTTATACTTGAAATAACTATATTTCAAATAAATCTTGATTAGAATTTATAGTGTCTTTTTGTTTTATTTACAAGCATCTGGAGACAATACAAGCTTTAAACGACCAGTTTTTGTCTGCTAATAAATCTTTAAACATAAAAATTGCAGACATTCTGTTTGTTTCTAAAAATAAATTGTAAATGCAGTTTTGTCGACAAGCAAATTTTTGAGCCTATCTCCAGAGATTGATAAGGAAAAGGGTAAATTGCAACATATAAGCATGTCTCCTTTAGAAAAATATCAACTGTGATAAACCCTGTATGTATGCGGCATACTTGTTTTGACATTTAGCTTCTGTGTTATATCACCTGTGATACAAATTGATATGACATACTTGCAGTAGAATGTTGTAAAATTGTATGACGCATAAACATTCAGAGTTTATATTTATCAGGAATAAATATTCATAAAAACTTATTTGGGATTTGTTTTGTGCATATTGGAATACAAGTCTAAATGAAATGAAAAAGAAAAGAAGTAAGAAACAACCTCCAGTTCACAAAGTCACCATATCGGGAAGCGTTTTGCTGTGTAGTCAAAGTAGTCGTAAATCTGGTGTTTTGGAAGAGATTTCTTAAAGCAGTTGTTGCATATTTAAGAAGAATAGTCGTGTTTGCAGTTGTTGCATATATTGACTGAAAATGAGTTATAGTTATTGTCAATTTATGTTGCTGAATTCTGAGTTATAGGTTTTTGTGTTTTTTGTTATGATAGTGCTTAAGTATATTAATGTAGATGTTATATTGCTTTTAAATAAGCTGTTAGTTTTTGATTGGATGTGTTGTTGTTTCAGTTTAGTCTTTTTGTTGAATCATCTGTTATATTGTCACTGGTGATATTTTTGATTCATAGTATCACCAGTGATATTTCAAGTAATGTATAGTATCACCAGTGATATTTTAATACAATTTTTGAAGTTATTGTGTTATGCTTTTTGACTTTGTGTTTTATCACCTTCTTTACAGCTTCTAGTGGTTTGAAAACTCCTCCTTCTTTTATTCATCATGATTTTATTGATACTCCTGGTGGATCGTTTTTTTGGGTTCCTAGAGTTGCTGCTAGTGTGCTACCAGTTTTGTTTAGTGTTTATGATTCTGTTGAGGATTGCATTAGTATGTACATGAGATATGCTTAAGAGGCAGGATTTGGTATTAGAAAGTCTACTCATAAAAGATTAAAGAATGGATTTGTAAAAGAGAAGTATTTAGTTTGCAATAGGGAAGGGTGCCCAAAGAAAATTCGTTTGAATACGTTAGCTCCTAAGAGATATAACACTGCATATTACATATACCAAATATCTATAAAAACAAGAAATAAAACTACAAAAATAAAAAACTTGACATATCTAAAAATCAAAGAAAGTGTTATATCAAATTTAACAGAATATCATAAGTGGTATAAACATCAAAATCAAAACCAAGTGTTGCCTCATTTTTAACAGAATATCACAAGTGATACCAGATACAAAGAACTGTATGTATCACAAAAATCCTCATAAAATCATTCCAAACTATTGAGAATAAGTTTTTTTTAGCAATATTGAAAAGCTATGAATTACAAGTGTTACATCAAACAAAATAAATTAAAAAAAAAAGGTAAAATCAGACTTCGACTGCAGCAGATTCACCTTCAACGGAGCCGCCTCCAGGAACACCGCCCCCCGGGGCAATGACTAGAGAATACTGGTAACGCACTAGCCGAAACTCAGGAACCCAAAAAAACTTATCCCCCAGGAGTGTCAATAAACTCATGATGATTAAACGACTTATGTGTTTTCACACTATAAGAAGCTGTAAACAAAGGTAAACATACGGTAAAATAGGGTATCATCACAACTTAAAAAAAATAAGATTTAAGAATAATTATAAAACAATAACAATGAAATATCACTAGTAATAATTTACATGACATATAATAAAGTTTAACCTATAAATATCAAAACGTATAAAAAACAAAATATCACAAGTGATACTACAAAGCTACAGTTCAAAAGCAAGAATTTTGTTTATTTGTAACTCTTTTATACCAGTTGATTCCCTCTCAATTTCAAGTGTACATTAAATATCCTATTGGGAACTGAATTCACAAAGATATGTGCATACTATAACAATTATGTTGTACCATTCAAGACGAGACCGAAGATGTAAAGGTAGATAACACCTAGGCAACGACCTCCACAAGGATAACAACCAAAAGCATTTTACTAGGAAATAAATATATCATAAATTGTTTAACCTTGTCCAATAAGGTGAAACGGGCCTTGAATGGTTCTAAAACTTTTCCAACAGGTTTTGCAGCATCATTCTGAGAGAAAATTTAGTTCAATGTTAAAAAGTATAAATTGCGATCACGAGCTTCACCACGCATCTCAGAATACATATTTACTGTGATCTCGACAAAGTTAAAGCATTCATACATCGCATACATTAATAGAACCTATCTTAACAAGCACTAAGTTTCATAAGAAAAACATTACCGACCGCATCTCCAGTTTCAAGCCAAACAGGAGCTGAACACCGTGAACTCCGGTTAGCTAATTTATTTCCATAATTCAAACTTCCATGCCCACCATTATAAGCATCTGCCAAGACATGAGAGCTTCTACTGCATCCAATGGTTGTATCTTGAGAAGCACATAAAACAACCAAATTATAATATCATTAACTTCGGATACCACTGGTGATACTACACGTACGATAGAGAGCAAATTCAAAAACAGCAATCAGACATAAAAATAGCATTTCAGTGCTGTTAAAAACATAAATTCAACTAACAACTTAATTAATAAGTAAAATTACAGGAGCATATAACAAGATTATCAAATATTTTTCACTCACACATTTTATCAAACAGTTGGTGTGCAACTTGATAAGAAGGATTGTTACACAACTTGATTCACATAATTAACAAGTGATTCAACATCATTATCAACCACAACAATATAAATCAGATAAGCTTCTGAAACAAACGGTTCATTCAAATCAAAATCTGCTACTTACCGGAGGTGATGATGAGATAATGATCGGAACGGTGATGGTGATTGGAATGGTGATGGTGATGATGATCAGAACGGTGATGATAATCGGAATGGTAATTGTGGATCGGGATAACTAATTTTTGGAGGGAAAAAATGAGAGCAGAGGAAAACACATACAAAGTGTGTGTAAAAAATGACGAATGGTAAAAAAATAAATAAATAAAGGCTTTATATAGTTGGAAGATTAAGGTTAAACATATTAAATCTTAGATTAATCTCAACCATTAGATCAATCCAAATAAAAGGTGAGGATTTATCCCTTGGTAAGCACCAAAATAAGAGTATGCAAATGAAAATTCCTCTGTATTGCAATTCACAAACAACAAAATTATTTCATATCAAAATTATTATAAAACTTATTAAATAAATATAATTTCTCTCTGTTAAACTTACATCATGTTTAAAATTTGTACCAAATTTAAATCTAATTGCAATCCCATTTATATACCAAGCGTATCCTAAATATATAGATTAATGGAGAATCACCAGCACCTAGCAAGAGGCAAGGATTTATCAGAAACATTATAGGTTAAAAGTGGCGCGCTATATATTTTGGGTCACAAGAACACTCGAGCCATTTTCAAGTTATCATTAATTCTCATAGTTTATTAACAAAATAAAGATTCGGTACAAACAAGCAATAAGCTAAAGATGAGTAGCTTATACGTCTTAATTGGTTCAATAGAAACCATGAATCTGCATTTCTCAGCAAGGATCAAAATTACTCATTTTAATTTTTACTTCCTCTAAATTTATAATTAGTATTATTTTTTATTATTTATTTAACCTAGTCACAACACGAATAATCATGCCTTTTCTAACGTTTATCGAGTTTTTAGAAGAATTTAAGATTGTCTTCACTCACCGAATAGATTGAAGATTGTTTATATATTGAAACTAGTAGATTACTCACATATAGTGGCGACGGTATATAGACTATAATAGCGTCAATTTGTGTGTGCAATTTTTCGTATGTATACATGAATGTATAGTAAGTAAGATTGAAAAAAGTTATTTATTTAAATTATAATTAATTAGTTAAATATTTAATAGATTATATTGCTTTTAAGTAAAGTTATTTTAGTCTAGTAACATTATTTATCTTTT
The DNA here is from genome assembly GCA_019973895.1 of Chrysanthemum seticuspe. NCBI lineage: Eukaryota > Viridiplantae > Streptophyta > Magnoliopsida > Asterales > Asteraceae > Chrysanthemum > Chrysanthemum seticuspe. The sequence continues at coordinate 99,712,251 of BPTQ01000002.1, forward strand.
CAGGTTTTTAAGTTTGAAACAAATGTTTTTTCTCATATTTCTACCACATATAAAAGGTTTATTTCTTTTCTTGAAATCTTGAATTTTAAAACTTAAACTAATGTAGTTTGTATAAATTATCTTTAGAGTTTTGGCCGTACAATAGCAACGTACTTTTTCAAGTGTACCGATCTAGTACGCGTACTTTTTTTTGTTCCACTTAATGTAACGAACTTTCTGTTTTTGTACCAATCTACCCCATGAAACTTGTTTAACCGGCTATGTAGTATTTTTTCCCCAAAAACGCTGCCACGTTGGATTCCACTATAATCCCACCATCACCAAATTTCCCCCCAGATATTCTTCCCCAAATATCATTCCCTAATCCTAACCCTAATTTACTACAATTGATAATGTCTGCATCTTCCTCCAATCGCAATTATCGCCCACCACCACCAACACATTGTCAACATGAAGAACCAGTAATCAGACAGACTTCGCGTACAATTGATCATCCTTTAAGGCGTTTTCTTGGATGCGTTGAGTATTATAATGTAAGTTATAATGTAAGTTTCTCCTACCTCTTGGACAAATCCAGTTTCTCCTACCTCAGCACCACTTGTACCATCACCAGCCAAACCAGATGCATTAGCACCATCACCACCCACACCAGATGCATCTGCACCATGCCCACCCACACCAGATGCATATGCACTATCACAACCCACACCACTTGGACCAGCACCATCACCACCCACACCAGATGCATCTGCACCAGCCACACAAGATGGACCTGTACCATCACCAGCCACACCACTTGGACCAGCATCCTTTGGGAAGACAAATGCAGAACCAGCCTTCTTTGTACCAGGTTTTCTTTTTTACTTTGTAGGTTTTGGTTGTGGATCTTTTTTACATGTTTTTTTGTTATGACCCTTTTCCCAACAAATCTGACATGTCATCATCCTACCAGACCTACCAACTTCATTCACATTTTCAGTGGCATGTTTTATTCTAAGTTTTCTAGGCCTACCTGGCATCCTCCTAAGCACTGGTGGCAATGGTGGTTCATCACTAGTATTAGGCCACATTGAAGAACCACCCACTGGCCTAATGAAATAACTATATGTATTTTGCCACATTCTTTTTGAATACCAAGGAGTAACACCTAAAGCTGGTTCTTTTTTTATGAAACCATAAGCAGCAACTGTGTGTACACATGGAACTCCACTTAAAGTATACCAATTGCAACTACAAGTTCTAGCCTCTATGTTCACCCCAAAAGACTCATCTGCCTTCCTAACCTCATACAAATTATCACCACAGGGATACACTTTCCAGAATCTTTGAATATCCTTCAAATGCTCAAGTTCTTTTCTGATAGATGGTGTAATACTGTCTATAAGGTTATTGGCTAAATTATACATACTATATAGTCTTTGCATTAGGTAAACTCTAATTTCCTCTAACATGGTAATGATAGGCTTACCTCTTGCTATCCCTATTGCATTATGATAAGATTTAGAAATACCGTTTTCATAAGCTGCACAACCTCTGTCCATCTTGAAGAAAGCCCTGCTCCATGAGTTTGGGTTCCTATCAACCAACCATTGCTTTGCTTCTGGATCAATGTTGCCAATCAGATTCATCTTGTTGTAAAACACATGCTGTATGGTTGTTGAAGCAGCACCCCAAAAGAGACTCTTAAAATGCAGACCATTCCATTTCTTCTTGAAGTTGACATATATGTGCCTTGCACACTGCCTATGTTCTGCATGTGGCAACATGTTCCTAACTGACTCCATCAATCCCTATATCATACAAAACAAATTTACTGATATACGCATTTTATTAAGGGGTAATTGATGGATTAGAACATAGATTTAATTTGATGAAATTAGAGTTAGGGTTCTGGTGTTATGAAAGTAATTGGGGGAAATTTTGAGTGGGGTGAGTGTGGTGTGTGGGGTGTGTGGTGTGTTTTTAATTGATTTTAATATTAAAAAAAATCCATTTATTAAGTCTTGCCGGTTTGCAAACTTTTTATCCGGTAGCCGGTCACATGATGGGTAGAATGGAACAAAAACAGAAAGTTCGTTACATTAAGTGGAACAAAAAAAAGTACGCGTACTAGATCGGTACACTTGGAAAAGTACGTTGCTATTGTACGGCCAAAACCCTTATCTTTAAATACATCTTAAACTTAACAATTTTTCAAAATCTTGACAACTTAAATTATGTCTTTCTTTTATTAGGGTTTTGGCCGTACAATAGCAACGTATTATTTCTAATGTACCGATCTAGTACGCGTACTATTTTTTGTCCCACTTAATGTAACATATTTTCACTTTTTGTTCCAATCTATCACACCAAACTTGTTTAACCGGCACCAATTTTTTTTTGCCACATAAACTGCCACGTTGGATTTCCACTATGATATATTAATGAGTTAATTACTTAAATCGTCCCTGTGGTTTACCGGTTGTAACGAAAATTGTCCCTAGACCGTTTTTCTCACATTTTCACACGTTTTCGCACATTTTTGCACATTTTCGCACGTTTTTGTCCGTTTTTACACGTTTTCGTCCGTTTTACACGCTTTTACATGCTTTTGCACGTTTTCATCAGTTTTTTCATGTTTTTGAACGTTTTCGTTCGTTTTCACACGTTTTCGTCTGTTATCACACGTTTTTGAACGTTTTTGCCCGTTTTTGCATGTTTTCGTCCGTTTTTGCACATTTTCACACGTTTTCGCATGATTTCATCCGTTCTTACACGTTTTTTTTCGTTTTTACGCATTTTCATTCGTTTTTACATGTTTTCGCATGTTTTTGCACATTTTTGTCCGTTTTTGCACGTTTTCGTCCGTTTTTACACATTTTTGCACGTTTTTGTCCGTTTTGCATGTTTTTACACATTTTCGCCCGTCTTTGAACGTTTTCGGCTATTTTTGCATGTTTTCGTCTAGTTTTGCATGTTTTCACACGTTTTCGTCTGTTTTCGCACGTTTTTGAACTTTTTCGCACATTTCATCCATTTTTCACGTTTTCGTCCGTTTTTGTATGTTTTGGCCGTTTTTGCATGTTTTCTTCCGTTTTTGCCCGTTTTCATATGTTTTTGCACATTTTCGCACGTTTTTTTGCACAAACGGACAAACATGCAAAAACGGACAAAACGGGCAAAAACGTGTAAAAACGGACGAAAACATGCAAAAAAGGGAAAAGAAAGTGCAAAAAAGGCGAAAACGTGTAAAAACGAATGAAAATGTGTAAAATCGAACAAAACGTGTAAAAACGGATGAAAACGTGCAAAAATGGACAAAAACGTGCGAAAACGTTCAACAACGTGCGAAAGCATGCAAAAATAGACGAAAACTTGCAAAAACGAATGAAAATGTGTAAAAACGTGTAAGAACGGATGAAAACATGCAAAAACATGTGAAAGTGTGCAAAAACGGATGAAAACGGGCAAAAACAGACGAAAACATGCAAAAACGGGCAAAAACATTCGAAAACGTGCGAAAACTGAGAAAAACGAGCGAAAGCGTGCAAAAAATGCAAAAACGAATGAAAACGTGCAAAAACGGACAAAAACATGCAAAAACTGGCGAGAACATGTAAAAACGAATGAAAATGCGTAAAAACGAACAAAAACGTGTAAGAACGGATGAAAACATGCAAAACGTGTGAAAATGTGCAAAAACGGACGAAAACGGGCAAAAACGGACGAAAACAGACGAAAACGTGCGAAAACATGCAAAAACAGACGAAAACGTGAAAAAATGTGCGAAAATGTGCAAAAATGGTCGAAAACGTATATATTGTGAGATAGTTAGTTGTCGTTCTAAACTAAAAAAAAGGACTTTCATTGCAATATGAAACCACCAAGGACATTTGATGCAACTTGGGACAAACTAGAAGGACAATCCATGCAATTTAATTAAATATTAAATACGCCACGTAGGCATTTTTTTCAGGTTTTCAAACTTTTTAACCGGTAACCGGTAAGTTTGTGGTAGAATTGAACAAAAAATGAAAGTACGTTACATTAAGTGGGACAAAAATAGTACACGTACTAGATCGCTACATTTGAAAAAGTACGTTGCTATTGTACGGCCAAAACCCTTTTTATTAATTATAAACTTGACAACTTTTTCAAAAACACACATGTAACATATTGGATTTCATAAACACACTAAACCATAAGATCAAATAGGCGTATAAGATGTTTTAGAGAGAGAAAGTCGGATATTATAGAAAGAGAAACTTGTAGAATGTTAGATTCCCAAATGAACATCCAACCCTCTACCTTGCAAGGTAGAGGGTATTTATAGGTTACAAAGTAAACGACCTCCTGGCGGCCTGTGGATCAGGTATACAATGGGTAAAGACCCGTCCTTCCTCCACGGTGTTGCACTAAACTAATAGCTAACTAAATAACTTAGTAAATGATGTAATGTCTACGAGCTAACTTATGCTAGATAGTATTTGGGGTGACCGATACTTCATTATGGAATTTTCTAATTCCTAACAATCTCCCCCTAAGGGAGGTCACCCCATGTTTTAAATTTTGAATCCTAGCATTCTAATTAATCTTCAGTCTTGAGCTCGTAGACTTTTCTTCATCAAAGTATTCATACTATGTGCATCTGTGTTGATTTCATCATTGTTCAACTACGATGAGTGTTTCGTGGAAGTTGTTGAGCTGATCCACCATGATGACCTTTTGAGCATTACTAGAGATCATCAGTTACTGCAAATCTCAGCATCATCCATTGTTGTGTTGCCAGCATATGATGTTGTGACAATTGGACCGACATGCTCACATTCTGGATCATGATTTCTTCTTATCAGGGTAGCGGAAGCTTTTGTTGATTCATGATATTGGCAGCAGCGTAGCAGAAGCATGGAGTGAAAATATCAGAGTCATTGATGCACTAATCATGATTTCTTTCGAGATGAATGTGTTGAGTGAGCATGCGGCTATGGATTGACCGCATCATTCTGATCAGCTGCAAACGTAGGGCGTACCTGCATAAAACATTTAGCAATAAAGCGCACGAAAGTGTCTTTGGTCACTTTCGTTGAATTGAGGTACACGGCCCACGGTTCCCCGTTGATCAGTACAAGTACTGCCTGTGATCAGGTATAATTCCGAAGAATTTCCTTGACAGGGTTTCGCAGCTGCTCTAGCTGTTCTCAAACCGGAACGTCTCAAAGAAGACAACACGGAGTGAGTGAACCAGCGAATAGAGATTCACTGATTGATGAAAAGAGATTTGAAAAACAATCGTGTATTGCTCAATAAAAATTGTTTTTGCAATACAACGAAGGTTTTAGTGAAAATCAATTATCAATCATAAACACCTTTTGATTTGAAATATTCGAACACGGTCGATGTGCTAAAGAAAAGAGTTTTTAAGCACAATGACCGGTTTTTCAAAGGTATCCGTCAATCCATAACCTGAACCAGGATTGATTCAAAAGATTGAATCGCCCCATTGTTTCTGTTCAGTTGTCACATGGTTGATCTATAGAATAGATCTCACATGCCACCTACCAGGAGCTTGTTTGATGTTGGCTCCAGAAGGCTTTCCATCTTCATTGTGAATATGTATGCATATCACTCGGATGTTCTGGCAATACCACAAGGATAATGCATAGGACTCAAGATATAATCTCTCTTTCCACATTGTATGAAACAGAGAGTCTTCATTGAAAGTGTCCTAAGGAGATTTATTGATGATCTCGTGGCTCTAGACTCAATTTGTGCATATTTGGATCCTGTGCCGGAGACTAGGGAGATGGTCTCCTTCTTCAATATCAACAATCTCTAAGAGAAAGTCGATATATTATGTTGGTTCCCCGTGAGAATGAAACAAGACCTTTTAAGAGGAACTTGAGTGGTTTGGGAAGTTGAAGTGCAGTGCGTCACTGGGTCCATGACGTCTTGTCTTCAATACCGATGTTACCTTGGTAACCACCAGTAGCATATGAATTGAACCCGATTTCTGCCCTAAGGTTGAATAATTGGAGGGCTATTTGTTTTCACCCTTTTCTCATTCAATTCTTTTTCATTCTTCAACCCCTTCAGTGCTTACCGAGACTTCATAACTAGAACCTTGTTGGGTTTATTCCAGTACTAGCTCAGTCTCAGTCCGCACTCTTCCCATATCTCATTTTCTCCTTTTATCATCATACCTAAGAACTCTACACTAGCTAGTGGATAGTCCCTGGGTAGATCCCTCCGGTTCTGGCGGATCATGGGAACACATACCTAACCTTATCGTCCTTATATCACCATACATGATGTAAAGTTGGTCGGTCTATTTGGTATTGTTCATCTGCCATTGGAACCAATTGAAAACCATTTGAAAATCAATCCAGATACTTATGATATATTAGCAAAGCATTTTGTACCTGAATTGTTTTTGATATTTTTAGAACAAGAGCTCCCCCTCAACCATGTGCATCAAGTGTTTGAAATAGTTTTGCACACGGAGGCAAGAGAAAGAATTAACTTCTTTGATTTCCATTTTCTAAACGATATCAACATCACTTCCCTTATCAAATCAAGTAGATAAAGTATTTTAGAAGGATGAGGTTTTCAAAAGTTTACTCCCCCTCAATATGTGCCTCGATGTTTGAAAGAGTTTTGCACATATAAGAGGGAAGTTCTTTGAAGTACAACCATGATCACCAAACATTTAGAAACCATTTAACACACAATCAAGGTACCTTATGTAAAAGCATGGAAAACTTTGTACCCTGAAGGTTTGAATTTGTTTTGAAATGCTCCCCCTTAATATATGCTTCGAGATTCAAAAATTGTTTAGCACATATTAGAGAGCAGTATGCACATTGAGACAAAAATGGTCATTTTTTTTATCATCTTTCATATTTATATCACATTTTCTCCCCCGATCAAAAATTTCAAATCCTTTGAGATTTTGGATCTCAAATGATTTAAATATGTATGAGATAAAACATTTGTTGGATAAAAATGTGTCCAATTTTATATGATCAGAAGTGGACAACACTGAAGTTTCCCTTTTAAACATAAAGGTAAACTACAGTACATAACCTAGCACTATTACATACATTATAGTTGTTTATAGAATGTACACCACATATTACACATAAATAGTACAAAACAGAAACTACTTCCGGAAGATGACTTCACTTAGTTCTTTGAAGTAGTTTGTAATGACCATCACGAAGTCTACCACCAACAAAACTTTCAAGGCAACGGAAGATCATTCGAGTCTTAATTCTTCGCCTGATTGCAGCAATGAAATCTTCACACCTCTTCAAGTCATCATCAGACCAGAATTTTGTTTTGTTCCACGGCTTCATATCAACTCTGATTTCTTTCACTCTGGAGTTCAACTCTTCTTCAACCATCTTGAGAGTACCATCACTGAATTTGTAGAGCTCGCACAATCTCATCAACATGCGAGTTCCATACCTGTCGTGGAAGAGGACGGCTCTGGGGGTGTCAAGCACTCGGTAGTCGTGACGAAATTCTTGTCCTTTGGTATCCCATTGTGGCCTTGTTAAATTGACACGAGTTTGGTAGCTTTCTATCCCAAGCTGAAAGTCCTCAACCCGTTTTCGGATGACTAAGCCTCTAATCCAAAGAATGACAACGGCAGATAGAGCTTTCTTTTCACGAATAGGTAGGTGTTCAAGATGTCCTTGAAGATTCAGAAGATAGAGATCTTCAAAGTCATTAGGCAGGAGATGTTTAAAGTTGTTTTCTTCAATAATATATTCTTTCCGGTATGCTCTTTTAAGAACGATCTTCTTCAAATACTCATAGCAATAGATTGGAAAGACCTCTACTCGAACAACACTTAAAATTCTTAGCTTGGATCAAACATCTTTGCGTCTTTTATCAGCACCATGTCTCTCGATGTAGAAATTCTTCTTTTTGAACCACCAGTGAGAAATACCATATGAAGCAGCAATGTCATACTTTTGTTCTTCGACAGCCCAGAATTGATCAGGAACCATCTGTTCAAGTCCCTGGTCAGAGTAGGTTGCAGCTTTCATTTTAGAGATCGAAAGAGCTGGTCTTCTTTCTGTAGAACGAGCACACAGATAATCCAAGTCATGATTGAAGAAGAATTCAGCCTGAATGGTCATCTGTCCAGGTTCACCACCTAGAGGAAGAGGCTTGTTCACATTGAAACGACTGATCTGCTCACTGACCTGATCATTCAGCATCTTATGGCATTCTTCCATCTGGTATTGGAGCTGGTTGGCATCTGAGTGAAAAACCTTAACAATTTCAAAAGCTTGTCCTTCAAGATCCCTTGGAGTGATGGATGAGATACTTTTCTGTTCACAAAACCACCTAATGAAGCTTCCCATATCACCAGTGAAGTGCAGAAGAGAGTCTTCAGCTGGAACTTCATAATTATTGGTGATAGTTGATACCCAATTGTTGTCAGGAATCATCGTGTCAGACTCTGGGATGGTCCACGAAGGTTCTGGAGTATGAGGTCTCTCCTCGATGATCCAGCTTTGAATTAAATCTCTTGAAGGTGCTACTATGGATGTGTTAGTGCGTTTACCCGCCACGTATGAATCAAACCAGTCATCTTCAGACGGCTTGGGAATATGCTTGGTGGATGCATCATCGTCATCTGATTCAGACTCTATCGTGACATGCGACTCTTCATGAACTATTTGATCTTCAGGAGTTGAAGAGACTGTGGGTGTGAACCTTGAATCAACCGTTGTCCAAGCAGCTGATTTCTTATGCGTTCCTTGATTTCCGGACGAATTGGGTTGATTGGGAGGCTTTGGTGGCGATGATGGTGGTGGCGGAGGTGTAGAGGTTGACTTAGACGATCCACCTGCTCCAGAAGTTCCAGCACCCCCAGTTGGAGGTGGAGGTGGAGGAGGGTCTTTAGGACCTTTGCGCAATGTTTCCAACACTGTGGTCCTTCTTTTCTTCTTTGCTTCTTTTTCTCCAATATCTATCAAGAACTGTTCATGATTGTCGAACTTAATAGATTCTTCGAGAGCCTCATATAGCTTCTTATAGACCTCATGCTTATGCTCGTCAGCTTCATACATCTTATCAGAAAGAACAGCTCTCATATCTGCAATAGGTAGATCTTTGAACCGTCTAAGCAGTGGATCTTCCATTGCCCATTCCACAGCATCCTTAACTTCGCCTTCAATGGCGTCTGCAAACCCTTCATCAAAGTTGAGGTGCTCCAACCTATAGACACGATCCACAAGGGCATCAACAGATTTAGGTAGTTTTCTTTCAAGAGCTTCAATTCTTTTCACTGCTTTGTCGAGCAGTTGATCTTATGTAAGTATTTGAGGTGGTGAAGCTGGTGGAGTTTCCATATCAGCAACTGTAACCACTGGTTCAAGGGATAGATTCTTTGCAGATTCAGGTGGTTGAAGTGCGGTTGCTTGAGCAGGTTTGGGAGGTGGAAGTGCCGTTGTAAGTGAAGATGCTGACATAGGTGGAATGGTAGATGTGTCTTGCTGAATATTGACAGTAAACATGGATTGTGCATCCTCTTTATCATTATCTTGCTTAGAAGACTCAGTATCTATGGGTTTGTCATTTAAGAATTGATCTCCGAAAGTGAAGTCTGTATCTAGGTTCTTTAGTGAAGATAGAGAACCGGTAGACAGATTTGGTTCTTCCATGTGCATGGTCTCATCAGATATTGACTCAAGATTCTCCTGTGAGTCTTTATGCACCAAGTCATCAACATTCTGATCATACTGAGTAACACTTGATGCAGGAGGTTCTTTTAATGTTTCAGGCACTTTTTCCAACCCAGATTGTTCTTTAGCTGAAGAGGATTCAGTTCTTCTCTTCAGTTCATATTGATTGGTAGTTCTTAATGGAGAAGATGAGATTGTTAGAAGCATTTGAGCGGCTTGTTCAGTATCAACACTAACAATCCCTTTTCCTTTGTCTTGTGTGATTGGTGTTGTTTGTCGAGGCAATTGATTAGGTTCTCTTAACACTACTCCTCCAACTGGTGCACTCACATTATGACTTTCTAGGCTTTGCTGGATTCCAAGTTGCAGAGCAGTATCATCTTCATCAGTCAACCTCATATTACCCCTGGAAACCTCAGTTTCCTCAACGTTTACTTTTTCCCCTTCCTTCTTCTTTCTTTTCTGCTTCAGGGTGGATCTGTCAGAGGTTTGTGACTTTTCACGTCTTCTTTTTGGAAGAGCAGCATATGAAGTCTTTGAAGTCTTTGAACCAGAATCAGACTTAGCAGCTTTGGGTGGTGGTTGAGTGGGAGAGACATCAACATCATCACTGGATCTGGAAGCCCTTTTCATGAATAGTTTGAAATGATCCATCTTTTTAATATCTTCAGTAAGAAGAGAATCAGGAATTTGCAATCCAAAGACCTCTTTATTGACCCCACTGGAAATATATATGAGATTGCCCAGAACAAATTCATCCTCAGCATTATGTAGATCTGATTCAATCCTAGGGTTGAAGTTGTGAATCTGTTGCAAGTACTGGATAATAAGCTTCGAAAATCTAATGCTAGGAATCACAAGTTTGTTCTGTTTCTTTCGTCCCTGAGCTTTATTCTGAAAGTTTGTTCTATCAGATATGCATGTGTTCATTGACAGTGAAAATTCTTCCCAGATACGTTCTGAGACATTCACATTCACACCATTGACGATACCCCATAGGATTTGCAAGATGGGAATTCTCACTTTATCAAACCCTGATGTTTTGCCAGATAAGCACAAGTTGAGAACTGTTGTCATTGCTCTCCAGGGTTGATACATGTGTCCAGTGATGATATCAGAAGCCCTTGTAATGCTAGTCTGGTACCCCAAACCAATTAGAAAGACTATTAGATCGTCAACACTAGGTGGAGGTTCAAATCGTATGTTGGGGTTCCAGGGAGTGATTCCTAGAGCCTTGCTAAGAATGTCAGAATTTATCTCAAATTCCCTATTATCCAGTTTGCAGGAATATTTAGGTGTGATTTTGTTCCATTCAAGGGTGTTCCAGAATTGCTGTATGTAAATGGTGGGAATTGTGCATTGCTTCGTTAGTGCACCGAAGAAGTTAGTGTTTTTGAGGATATCAATAGACACTTTGAGGGTAGGATTTTGTTGCAACTTTTGTAAGTCCACGTAACAGTTACTTTTTCCAATTTCGGCCCATTGACTTTTAGGAAGGATTTCTTCGTCTGAGAGGACATTGGGTGGTGCATAGGAAGTAATGTTCTCAGCTGAGGTTGTGTTTGCCATTGAAGATCTGAAGAAAAATACAACCAACAACAATGATTGGGAACAAGTTTAGATTATAAATGGTTAGTTAGACAACATAGAATACACCCTTATGTCATAAACACACAAACTTAGAAGCTCAGACAGGGTTCCCATAAGCCTATTGAGAAAGATTGAGTGGCATTAGCAAGATTTTAAGGTTAAAGATTCCATTAGATACAGTTTTCACGAGACGAGTTTTTGGAATTAAAAAGGTTAAAAAGCACATTTGCTAAGAAATAATGTCATGAAACAAGATACAAATGTAGAAGTGATATAACAGTTTGTAAGAAACAAGTTGTAATATTAAGTTGCTACAGAGGAATCCTGAATCAAGATTGTAAGCATGAGATTATCCTAGCAATTTGCCTTAACACATTTTAATAACCCTAGTCGCCATATGAAAAATAAACCAATTAAGTCGCTAATCATAAATGGACAAGTCGCTAAACAGGGCTAAGTCGCTACATGAACACTTACTATGTCGCTAACTTGTAAAGACAAGTCGCCATCAACAGTGACACAGCCAAGTCGCTACATATCAGCTCAATAAGTCGCTACAATTACTAAGTCGCTAACTTGTAAAGACAAGTCGCCATCAACAGTAATACTGCTAAGTCGCTACAGATTAATGACAAGTAGCCACCAATAGTAATACAGCTAAGTCGCTACACATTAGTTCACTAAGTCGCTAACTTTAACGCACATAAAAGTAACAACTCGCCACGAAGAATTACTACACTAACTCGCTACCAAGAACGTTGTCATAGCAGATAAAGAACACAGGCATAATATCCTTATAATCAACTCAATCCATTCAACACAATCCAACCACTATCAGAAACACGTTCAGTTAATCCATACACACAACCAGATTCAAAATCACAACCCAACTCGAATCACACAAAAACAATGCTCACATATTCATTAACACATATACTCATAAGGATTTACAACAACCCAGTGCATTCAAACTACTCTTAAACCAATAACATATCAGTCTCAATTGTTCCATTTAAACAAATCCAACAGCAAACCTTTACGAGGGAAGCAAGAGATGATTTTCAAGATCCGTGGAAACTGTTAAGGAATAAGAGTTAGGAAATGCATATATGTTCATATTTGGAGACAAGAAACATATCAATAATGCCTTACCACACACAAGTCGCTACGAAGATTCGAGAGAGGAAGAGAAAAACGAGAGGAAGATGAATATTTTTAAGTTTATGAAAAATAAAAAAGCAAGTCGCTAAGGTATAGAGAGGGGTTTAAGCAAGAATACCAAGTTGACACATTTAGACCCTGTAGTTTTGTGAGTGGTTAGAACTCGCTATCCTAGAATCATAATAAGTCGCTAAGACTTTACTCAGCAAGTCTCTAACCTCAAATTTACCAAACCAAGTTGCTAAGACTTTACAAAGCAAGTTGCTCTCTTATCACATTATGTATTACAGACTCATTGGTTATATGAACTTATCAGATAGCAAGTTAACATAGATATCATAAAGAGATAACATAATAAGATAAGCAAACTCATATAATGGATAAGCAAACTAACAACTTGCATTTGAGCACAAAACATAACCAGCGCAGATATAAACAAGATATCTTGAAGAATTCTCCCCCTCAATCAATGTTACTAGAGAACATTGATTGAAATCAACCCACCCGATATAAGATTAGAATATATTAGCTGTTCGAACTTCATCTATGATCCCGTATCATTATTGAATGACATTTCTAGGACCGTAAATGTTATCGATAACAAAGAATATATCCTTCATTAGTTTGAGGAAAATGGCAAAATTATGAATTTAAAAGAATGAAATATTTCAAAAAATAAAAAAAACAAAGTGTAGAGAATTTTTTTTTTTTTTTTTTTTTTTTTTTTTTTTTTTTTTGTGTTTTTTTTAGATTTGTACACAGATTAATAAGAACGAGTCCTGATTCAAGATGAAAAAGGAGTCAAAGTACGAGGTACATCAAATCTGGCATGCTATAGCTCCTGAGTGAGCTATATTCATTTATGATGGAAACCAAGTCATGAAGTTCCTGATTGAATTGAGCATTGTACCTGAAAAAGACTGAGAGCACATTGTACTGGTAGCACATGTAGAATTGAAAATGGATGGGTTAGTGACATGATTAATCTCACTATTGGATGTATCACAATTTAATATAGACGTATCATTATTGGAGATCCCTTTAGGCTCAATATGCTTGAAGAGTTTTCCTGTGGGCATCCACTTAAGGCAAGATCTAGGTATGTAAGTCCGTTTGGGTCCTGTAAACTTAAATAATCTACCAGTGGGAATCCATTTGAAGCAGCTGCTAGTAGATTTGTATGTGTGCACTTCCCTATTTTGACTGTTGGTCCTTTTGTGATTAGTATGTTTCTTAGGGGATTGATCAGCCAATTGATGTTTCTTATGAGAACTAGTCGTACTTCTAGTATTTCTGATCTTTGAGCTTTGAACATTAACCTGAGGTTTGAGATTCATCATATCGGAACGAAGCAATGAAGTGACTGGTTTTGTCAAAACAACATTCTCATCAACTTGGGAGGCAAGCCTAGATTTCGATGGTTTAACTCTTTCAGTTCTAAAGGCATTAGGCTGCTTAACTACTGTACGTTTAGAGTGGTTCTGAACAGTTGACTTTCCCAAAGTTGATGGTTTTGCAAACTTAGTGTTCATCCTATTTCCAATAGATTTCCTGAGCTCATTTTTTAAGGCAACAATATTAAAGCTCTTATCCTGAATTTGGGCTTTGAGGTCATCAATGTCTTTCAACAAGATGTTAGATTGATTGATCAACTTGGAATTGGTCTCCTCTAAGTTCTTTCTTAATGACTCATTTTCTCTTAATACACATAGAGCTAGTTCAGCATTTCTAGATTCAAGTGTATCACTCATCTCATTACAGTCATATTTCTGCACATCTGAGAGTAGTAATTTCAGATTGCATATGGTTGAATCTTTGTCCTGAATCTGGGTTTTTAATTGATTAATTTCAAAAAATTCTCGAAATTCTGGAAATTCCTGATTAATAAAAGATTTTTTTGCGTAAAAGCTTTCATCCTTTTGTTGTATTTCAATTTCCAATGAAATACAATTTTTTTCAAGAATTGAGTATTTGTTTGAAAGTTCATCATATACCCTTTTTTCAATCATATCATTAGCTTTAATAGTTTTAGATTCAGGCTCAACCAAGATTGATTTCATAGTGTTATGTTCAGAGTTAGAGTCAGGTACATTAACATATGAATTACTATGATCAGTTAAGTGTACCTCATCACCTGAAACCTTTTCTGACTCTGAGTCTTTGAGATCAGTACAGTTGTCTTCATCCTCTTTTATTGCAACTGAACTTCTGCATTCGGTATCATTCATTGGTTCAACTGATCTATTGCATGACCTGTCACAATCTTCCCATAGCATCACTTGACACCCATTCATTTCATTCAGCTTGTCATTCTCTTTAGCAGCTTCCTTAATGTATATTTCCACATTACCCATAAGTTGAATAAAGGTGTTTCTGAACTCATGAATTTTCATTCCAGTGTGTTTCTTGAATGAGATTCCAGTCATGTCATCATCAAAATCTGAGGAATATTCCCCCCGGATAAGTGGCTGAAATTGATTGAAGGTTACTTGAAGAGCTGCATTAGATTCATCAGTTGAGAACTTTTCTTTGGTAATTTGAAAACTCAGTTGTTCTAAGTTTAGTAACACAGTTCTTGTCAAAGTGGGAAAGTCCTGACGAAGGATAGAACTGCTTGTTCGATCCATAGTAGTAGATAAAAGTAGTTTGAGATGCTGATGAAGAAGTTGAAAGGGCTCAATGGAGCATTCCATTTGCTTTGCATCATTTGTCAATATTAAGAGTGACTCATCAGAGTTGTTTTGATTAAAAGATGCTGAATCATTTACTGTAGAGCATTCTGGGAAGCATCCTGTTTCATTATTCTGTGAGGTATCATAGAGTGCAAGTACTTTGGTGATTAAAGGATCAGTGATGTAAGACATTGTGTTCATGAATGTGTTTATGGATATTAGATATAAGTAACTTGCTTCACTTCACCAAGGTATTCAAAATCCAAGTCGCTAAGTACCAAGTAGCTAAGAGTTTAACAGCAAGTCGCTAATAACTAAGTCGCTACGAATTTTGGCACCAAGTCGCTAAGTAGGCAAGTCGCTAAAGAGAAACTCGTTAAGCACCAACTCGCTAGCAAAATTTTGACATCAAGTCGCTATGCACCAAGTCTCTAAGTTGTCAAGTCGCTAAAGAGCAACTCGCTAAGCACCAAATCGCTAACACCAAGTCGCTAATAAATTGAAGTGCAAGTCGCTAGCTTTCACCAAGTCGCTACCCATAGTGGAGAGTCCACTAAGTGTACTGTTTGTCGGCTTGTCTCAATAAACAAGTCGCTAAGCACCAAGTCGCTACCAAAAAACACTACAACTCGCTACAGTTTTACAAACCAAGTCGCTACCAAGAAATGAAGTCCGTAGCACAAGTCGCTAGCAAGAGAAAACTTTAAAAACACACTTTTCAATCCAAAAACAACCCAACCACGACGATTCAAGCTTACCAAATCAAAACCCAAGCACATACAATGATTCTAAACACAAAACTACACTCAAGTTTCAAACTTTAACACTAGAAATGATCCAAATGATGGAAAAACCACTAAACTTTTTCAAACTCTAAAACCACCTAAAAGTCACTAGAATTCCAAATATATGTAAGAGATGATCAAACCATGGCTCTTGATACCATTTGTAACATATTGGATTTCATAAACACACTAAACCATAAGATCAAATAGGCGTATAAGATGTTTTAGAGAGAGAAAGTGGGATATTCTAGAAAGAGAAACTTGTAGAATGTTAGATTCCCAAATGAACATCCAACCCTCTACCTTGCAAGGTAGAGGGTATTTATAGGTTACAAAGTAAACGACCTCCTGACGGCCTGTGGATCAGGTATACAATGGGTAAAGACCCGTCCTTACTCCACGGTGTTGCACTAAACTAATAGCTAACTAAATAACTTAGTAAATGATGTAATGTCTACGAGCTAACTTATGCTAGATAGTATTTGGGGTGACCGATACTTCATTATGGAATTTTCTAATTCCTAACAACACACTATATTAATTTTAAAAACACACGCTTTGTATATAAAAAACACACATTTTGCATCAAGAGTCAAACTAATCGCAAATATAATTATTTACCGTTATACACCTTCATTTTGCACAAATATAGTACTAAATATAAATTATTATCTACTTATTTCCATGAGAAAAAATCAAATAAATAGAAGACAGGCTAGAAAATTTGGATTTTTTGTTTAAAAAAAGACCATTGACTTCATAATCATTTTCACTATATGATGTAGACTAAATAACGAGATAACAAAAATCGGACCTGTTGATTCACACGAATGCCAGGAACGATCCTACCAATAATCGTTGATTCACCCGAATGCCGATTATAGGGAATTCTTACCAAAGCTGCCAAAAATAGACTTTTGGTATTTCATAAAACTGATTATTCCACATTACAAAGGAAGTCTTAAATAGGACTACAAAACAGAAACGGGCCCTAGAAGACAAACGGGCTGAAAGTTATTACATAAACAAAGTCCAAAAAAACCCGAAAAAAACACTAAAATGCAAATAACTCATAAAATAGAGTGTTTCGGGGCTCAAAATTTCTAGAAACCGACATAGTCAGTTTCCCACCACGTGCTCCTCGTTCCAAGCTTCGATTTGACTGGTAATTCGCCTAAAACGGAGCCCCGTAGCCCAAGTTATGCCCATTTTAGTGAGGCCCCTTTTGTCACACGATCTTGGGCCTCCAGAAACATCATGGCCTGTTCATCAACACTTGGGCCCACATCACTATACAATTTGTTAGATCTATTACAACTTATAACTTGACCTAATCAAATTTCCTCCTTTGGTCGTAAATTGTGATTAAACATTGATTTGAATATTCTAATAATACCATATGTGATATTAGTGTTAAATCACATGTCACATATGATATGCAATATCATATGTGATTTAACACTACACATGTGATATTATATATCATATATGATTTAACACTAATATCACACGTGATATTATTAGAATATCCAAATTATTGTTTAATCACATTTGATTTTTTCATGCAAACTTCAGTAAAAAAAAATACGAAAAAATGAAAAACGTGATAAACACGATTTTTTTTGTCAAAAATATATCAAAGTGCCCTGTTAGGTCACCATATTAGTAACACAAGCATCAATATAAGAAATAGAAGAGAAGTGATTGGATGAACAATAACACACACACACACATATGATACTATAGAATAGTTATGCGTAAAGGTGAATGAGTGAATTGAACAACCAACCCTCAAGTGAGGGTTATACAAGAGTATTTATAGGGCAAGGAGCTAGGGCAACACTTCTAGCAACCTTCCCTTCTTATGGGCTTGGGCCAAGGCTCATGGGCTTTCTACATAAGCCTTGGCATGATTACTAACATAAAAGCCATATTAAGCTAACTATTACATATTAATTACTAACACTTGAAATATAGTTTAGGAGTGATTCTAACAATCTCCCCCCTAAGTGTTAGTGATTGATGATATAAACGTTGAAGGTGCTAATGTAATAGTAGCTTTGACGTCTTCTGATATTCTTCTTTCCTGCGAGAAGAAGTTCCTTGATTCGAACAATCTCCCCAGTGTAGAGAAATTGTTTCCTTTGAAAAGTTATGCTTTGACGTCATCATTTTCTTTGTTCTTTGATCTTTGTTCTTTGTGATGGTAGTGATAGTATGTTGTTGTTGTCTACATCAGGTCTGCTTTGTTGCTCAAGTGTCTCCACGTCTTTCTCCAACATGCTCACACGCTCTTTAACGTTGGATTTCAGTACTGATGTAGTTCTCTTAGTCTTTAAACTTTGTAGATTCTTTGACTTTGACGAAGAATCATTCTGACTTTGTGTTGCCTTTTGAGAGAACTTCAATTAGTGATGTTGTTGGTATGAGCATGTGAAGAATCTGCACGAACAGTCCGCTCCAGAGCTTCCATAAGAAGAAAACATAAGAAAGGTTAGTGATAAGCGGATTCCAGCACTTACAAGTTTGAACTTCGAGAGTGTTAACAGCATAGTGTGAAAACACAACTCTGATTCTCACAATGGTTGTTCCTAAACTGGAGTCCCACAAGTGAGATAACACGATGTACCGAAGTACACCTATAGTTCAGATGAGTCGCTGAGGTACACCGAAGCATCACCTCACGACTGTAGACCGTTTGAGACACACTAAGCGTAATCCACGGGGAGTTACCGAAGTGACCTGCTGTCAGGGCTGTTTGATGTTGACCCTGGCAGGAGTTTCCATTCAATCACTGAGGATCACATATGTGATCCTCTCATAAATGTTCTCGACAGATTGCTAAGATCTGTGAAGGACACGATAATATATCACTTACGTTCTTATTGTTGCACGACAAGCGATGAATTGCCAAGTGTACCTAAGAGATCTTTTGATGAATCTCGTGGCTCTAGACTCAATAGTGCACTTTGGTTTTCCTGAGCGGAGACTAGGGAGAGGGTCTCCTTCTTTAATACCAGCAATCTCTAAGAGAAAACAGATAGTTTACGTAGGGTTCCCTGTGAGAATGAAACAAGCTTCTGTTGGGAGAAACTTGAGTGGCTAAGAAGGTTTAGTGCATGCGTCGTTGGGTCCATGACGACTTTTATCTTCAATACCGGTGTCTTCTAGTGATGACCAGTAGCATATGAATTGAACCCGGTGTCTATCCTAAGTTGAATAATCTAGAGGGCTATTTCTTTTCACCCTTTTCTTTGCATTTCTTTTTAATTCTTCAACTCCTTCTTTCTCCTATTCTCATATTCTCCTTTTTATAATCATACATAGGGACTTCTAAGTACTAACTATTTGTGATGTCCTTGGGTAGATCCCTCCGGCTCTGGCGGATCATAGGACGGTTATTCCTAACCTTACTCACCTTATAACTCCATGACTAACCTATGTTGCCACAAAACCATTTTCTTGAAAATCTCTCAAAGTGTTTGTGAATGAAAAACATTTTGTACCACTGTGAGAGTTTTATCATTTAGCAGAAATACTCCCCCTCCACACGTGCTTAAGTGTTTAGACAGAAATCTGCACGGTGAGAGAAGAGCGCGCACTTTTGAATTGATCGACTCAAGATAGACAATCCCCCGCGAGACACGGTTACGTTGCATAGTTAAAGAGGTACATTGACAGCTTTTAGGTGACAACTAACTCTAGTAACTACCTTAAAGGTGTGGACAAACCTCGAAAGGTTGTCAAACCCGTCAAAGTTCATGTCTATCAAGAGTTCCTCGAATAGGTACAATCTACTCGGATAAGTCTAGGAAGACAAATCTTTTTGATTTATGACATTTCAGAGCTCGTCAATTCATGGGTTAAGTCTTATCACACGAAGATTCAATAGCAAATCAACATATTTCTTATCACATTAATTTTCTCCCCCTCAAAAATGGCATATAAATGTTATTTTTGATAACGTTTTGATATCAAATATGATCATTTCAAGTTTTGTGGGAAGATTTCCACGAAGAACATTTTGTTGAACAAAGATTTTAGCAAATACTCCCCCTCAACAAGTATTACTAACTTTTGAGCTTTTGAAAATCATAAGGGGAAGTACTTGTTCTTTTGAGCAAAACCTTTTAAAAGTGAAAGGTTTGATAAGTTTTACTCAAAAGTAAGAAGCTTTCGCTCCTTTTATAAGGATTGTGGCACTGAAGCGTACCACAGGGTCCTTTCATTACAAGAACGGGTTGTACACTGTTATGTGTGCACAAGCCATTGTCATAAAAATAATCACACATCCAAATGAATATTGAAAATGAAACAGTTTAAGGGGTACCAGGAGATTCAGGTAGTCCAGCAATAACGCCAGGAATGCGAACTGGGCGTTGATAGCTTGTGAGAGCAATCCTGGGACGACCACCTACGAAGCTCTCCAATGTTCTGAATTGGTCCCTTCTGTACAACCTTTCATCGATCCGAGTGATGATCCTCTTAACATCCCTTTTCTCCTTAGAATTCCATCTCTTCTTCGACCCGATGCCTTCATGTATCTCCTTTAACCAATAAGCTAACCCATCCCTGACTTTCTTCAGTGTGTGATCTCCAAACTTATGAAGATCTCTACACGCCATCAAGCAGTTGCGATGTAGTTCACTACGGCAAACTACTCCAAACGGTTTGCTGATGAGAGTGTATTGTGGAAGATGGTTGATGTCAGGAAGTTCTAGCTGAGGTCTGGTAAAGTTGACACGTGTTTGATACGATTCAACGGCAAGTTGCAAGTGTTCTACACGGTCCTGGATCACTATGCTTCTGATGAAGATGAGCACGGACTTGATGTATTCACGTTGGATTTAAGTCGAGAATTGTCTCATTCTTCCCTGTACCTTGTCAAGGTACAGATCTTCAATGTCGTTGAGAGACAAATTCTGAAAGTCCGCTTCACATAAATCATAGTCCCTTTCGTCTTGTCTTTTGACCACGATATTCTTGAGGAAAGTGTAATCCCATTTAGACGAGAGAGCAACATGCTTAACAGCAACGATCCCTTTATCACTGTACACTTCATGTTTAGACCTTCGAACCTGGCAGCTTTTGTAGTAGATTCTTCGGCGTTCCGGCCAATGGTGAATCCCAGACATTGCATCCAAACACCCCATGTGAGGTGCTAGTATATAATTTCCGTGCTTGTTATGACTTTTGCGGGGCTTATATGTGTTGTGGATTGTTTTAAACCAATGCTTCATGACCCCTAAATTATAAATTAATTGGCTAAAAGCACATTTGCTTGAGGACAAGCAAATACCAAGTGTAGGGATATTTGATAAGGATTTAAAAGGTACCATTTTGAGGGGTCGTTTAAGCCCTTATTTGATCACTTTTGTATCCGTTATTACTTAATATCGTTCCTTTTCACTTTTTAGGTCTCTTGAAGGCAAATTGCTGGAATGGCACTTATTTGGACGAAAAGGCGGGATATACGAAGAAAATGGCCAAAGTCAAGAATCGAGACACTCAAGCTGCTAAAACATAAGGGGACGGTGTCAGGTGTTATCTGTGACGCCGTCGCATCACTTTTGTGACGGCTCAGTATCCAAATTGCTTATTTACAAGTGACGGTGTCAGGCTTTAAAAGAGTAGGTCGTCGCAACTCAGACGGCCTAGATTTGATCCAGACGGCGTCAGAGACTGAAGGGGACGGCGTCACAAGCATAAGGTGACGCCGTCGCAAGACTAACGTGGCCAAGACGAAACCCTAATGACGGCGACCCGACGGCGTCACAATTCATAAAGTAACGCCGTCGCGATTGTAATCTTATACATAGAATCCGAATTTTATAGTTTTCAGTGTGTAGTCTTTTGGAGTAAAAACCTAAACCGAACCAAGGCTGTCTTGTACAGTATTTTAGGGTTCCAAACCCTATCTTACATCAAGATAAGTGTTTTACTTCATTAATTCAATTATGTCTTCAATTACTTGTGTGTATGCTTGCATGTTCTCCATGTCCGGCTAATTTACTTGTGTGTTTACTTAGGGAATATGAAACTTAACTATTGAATATTGATTGGTTGTCTCTTATCTTAATTGTTAATGATCTAGTAATGCGATAGGTCATTCGTTGTGTAGTTAATGCTTGATTAATCTTTGTGAACCTTACACTATAACACCTAGAGTAGTTGTAGGCTAAACCATCCAAAGAGTACCTTAGAGTTAGAGTTTATAAATCCTAGAGATTTTGTAGACAAGACCCTTTGGTAGTTTCAAAGAGTTAGGGACAAACGCATACCCTACGACTTTAGACACACAACGCGATTAAGAATAAGGACGTGACAATTCAACCATCAATAGGAGATAATTAAGGAGTAATAAAACCTAAGTAAACACATCTTTAAACCATCATACGAACACACAATAATTAGATATAGACTACATACACCTTAGATTAGATAATTAGAGTAATCGGTGGAAATACCAACCCCCAAATCCAAACCCTGAGATTCGTACCTTTCCTTTTCTTAAAAATATAAAAAGATAAAAAAATAATCTTCCTCAACCCCAACCTTAGCATAGTAACTTCTCACTAGCATTCCTATTCACCTAGAGAACGATATCAATACCCGTGGCTTACCCTAATACTAAACTACAATGATTAGGCTCACTGCCTAGGGTGTTATAAAACTTGATCGAAGAAAAGGAAGTTCCTTTGACCCCGAACGACGCGTGTAGCGTTATCAAGTTTTTGGCGCCGCTGCCGGGGAATAGAATAGCTAGTTAGTAGTCCACCTCGTTTAGGTTTCTTTGCTTGATTCCTATCAAGTAAATTTTTTCTCAATTTTAGCTTCCTCGTAGTCTATCCCCCTTCTTCGTAATCTTTGTTCGTAACCCATCACTTTTCATCATGAAAGGTGATAAACCACCAAACAACACTTTACCACCAAACAAATACCCACCGTTTGATCCAGCCTTGGCCAACCAACTTCGAGCTCGTATTGGAGAGCTTAGGAAGCTAAATAGGATAAAAGTGAATGAAGAGGATAGTGCTTATTTCAATCTTTACCCCACTAAGGAAGAGGTTGCTTACCATCGATACATAATCGATAATCCCCGATCACCTATCATTAGGATATGCCCAAAGATTAGGAGAGGAAATCCTTGGAACCTAAAAATTTCTTGTATGATCGGATATAGGAGTGTCGACGATGCTTACATAGATACGGAATCTCCCATTAATGTGATATCATCTGCTGTCTACAATGACATTATGAATGAGCGACTTAATATTAGGAGGGACCCTAAGTATCCAGGTGGAGTTTGCAACTTTGTGGGAAGAGTCAAGGATGTACATGTCTTTATAGGAAATTTCACCTACCTAGTTGATTTTGTGGTCCTAGAAGATATAGGATGCGTCATTGACTATAGCTGATCCCAAGTAGTGCTAGGAAAACCGTTTGTTGAAACATCTAAGACGAGCCATAACAAGTATGATGGAACGGTTAGTTTAAAGAAGGAAACGATGAGATCACTTATAGGATGCCTTGGAAAACTAATGAATATGGCCATCTACCCATTTTTTAACGAGACAACATCAAAGCTTTTGAGGACAAAAGCACAGACGATGTTGAAAAAGGTTATAAATTTATGTGGGAAATAAGGAGGCTTTATTATAAGGATTGTTTGACCCTAGGGCCTAGATATAGAGTCGATGAAAATTTTGTCAACATGATAGAATTCTCATTGAGAATGCAAAACGAGACAACGTAGGAGCACAACGAGTCTAGCTACAAGACTCATAAATAAAGAAAAGCGCTTCATGGGAGGCAACCCATGCTTAATTGTTTGATTGTTAGTGTCATATATCTTTTATTGATTGCTTATTCTCATGTTTAAATTTGTAAAAATGCTTTATTTTGTTTTTAACCTCGTCTTAATTGCATATAAAGGTATTTTACATAAAGGATAAGTGTAGGGAGGATTACACACATTTTCAAAAGAAACGTAAACATGAGAATTTCAATTAATTAAAATATATATTTGTGTGTTTGTTCGAGTCAAATGCTTGTATCGAGTCATAATGGATGTTTTGCAGAAATTTTTCCAGATTCTAAAGATGTAAATTTTCCAGAATTTTTTCCAGAAAATCGCAAACCAGTTTTTGTCAGGATAACCTGACGGCGTTAGGATCGTAACCTGACGGCGTCAGGAAGGAGTAAAAACAACAGATTACTTTTTTCTCGTTTTCTGAGCTACTTATAAATTTTAGAATTTTCCAAGTCTTGATTTTCCAAAAATTCTGTAAACATCCATTCCACAAGCATTATATCCTAGTTTAGTAGAGTCTTATATATATTATTACCGCCGATTTTACGCGAAGGTTTCATTTGTTTTCTTCAAGTGTGCATGCTTAATTTACTAAGAAGAAGATACATAAGATTGGAAGGAGCTTTTCACGCATACATTCTTCTTGGAAAGGATTTAACCACCACTTTACACGGATCCTACCGAGCTAATCAGGGGAGTATTAGTTTCTTTCATTTTTAATTACCTTCTATTATCATAACTTTGATACTTTCGGGGAACATTGGGGACAATGTTCAGTTTAAGTGTAGGGAGGGAAAATAAAACGGGAACTTTGAAACTATGCTTATCCTTGATTATTTGCTTTGTCCAATTTCATTTGTGTAATAAACCATGAGAAATATCGGTTAGGGTAATTTTGGCACCAAATTTAAAATTTTTCATGACATATAGGAGTGGGCCATTAGTCTTAACAAAAGCGTCTCACGGATAGGAAGTTACATGACTAGCACAAAAACCCTTTACCACTTAAATTCCACCCAAAATGTTTAGATTAGTAGGAATTAAAGCATTCATCTTTAATGCTTAGAGTGTGAACCGGTAGTATAATAGATTCTAGAACTTGTTTTGTGATTCATTCCGAGATCGCTAGTAAGACTACACTTGTGTAGTTAGGAATAACTAAATGATAAGAGGCATTAGGATAACCCTTGTTTGATACCCGTAATATAATTACTTCTTCCACATTGGTTGAGTATTTCCCCCACACCCTTTTCGTTGTACTCATCTTTAGTACACGATACCCCTAGTTAACCCCTCAGAGCCTATCCTTTTCGCGGTTCTCGTGATGTTTCGGTTTTCCGGAATATCAATGAAGAGCATTGTTTACACCCCACCCTCAAATGTACACCCAAATCGCCTTAGCCTACCTTGTATGCACTCACTTTTAGTGCATTATTGTTATCACACTAAACCCTTAGTTCAATTATCTAGTTGCTTGCATAAGTTGCTAAGTCGAGTCATATCCTTTGTACACAGTTTTGGGACGATTGGGACTCATGGAAAAAGTTAAAGTTTATGAAATGACGGGAAGGGAACGTTAAATTCAAATTCCCTTTATTTGCGTAATAATGTACTCCAAGTGTTTTGATCTTTTCAATTTGGGTCAAATTAGTGTTAGAGTAATAAAAACTCAAGTGTAGGGATGTGCCTATAAATCCCTATCATTTTGATGTTACCGTAGAGGATGGTAGAGTAAAATTGTATGAAAAAAAAAAACATACGGGCTACCATCCTACATCTATCTTTAAATTTATGTTTGTTTGTTTCAATTATCTAGAGTTTAGAGTTTCGAGTCTTGGCTTAGCAACGCCATTCTTCGTATGCTTGTAACATAAAGATTTTTGACTTGCCACCACTAAATAGCCTATCCCACCAAACCCTTTGTTTCCCTACCGTAAGCCTAACATTACAACCCTTTAAAAGACCTCTTTGATAGTCTTTCCTAGGTGCTTACGCCAGAGCGATGGAGGTTTGATCTATTCTCAAGCCTATGGTAATCTATGTACTAGGACCGGTTAATGAGTGTTTATCTTCTATTTCCAACTTGTTATATTTCATATACACCCGAGAGATGTGAGTATCCAAACACCCCATGTGATGTGCTAGTATATAATTTCCGTGCTTGTTATGAATTTTGCGGGGCTTATATGTATTGTGGATTGTTTTAAACCAATGCTTCATGACCCCTAAATTATAAATTAATTGGCTAAAAGCACATTTGCTTGAGGACAAGCAAATACCAAGTGTAGGGATATTTGATAAGGATTTAAAAGGTACCATTTTGAGAGGTCGTTTAAGCCCTTATTTGATCACTTTTGTATCCATTATTACTTAATATCGTTCCTTTTCACTTTTTAGGTCTCTTGAAGGCAAATTGCTGGAATGACACTTATTTGGACGAAAAGGCGCGGATATACGAAGAAAATGGCCAAAGTCAAGAATCGAGACACTCAAGCTGCTGAAACACAAGGGGACGGCGTCAGGTGTTATCTGTGACGCCGTCGCATCACTTTTGTGACGGCTCAGTAGCCAAATTGCTTATTTACAAGTGACGGTGTCAGGCTTTAAAAGAGTAGGTCGTCGCAACTCAGACGGCCTAGATTTGATCCAGACGGCGTCAGAGACTGAAGGGGACGGCGTCACAAGCATAAGGTGACACCGTCGCAAGACTAACGTGGCCAAGACGAAACCCTAATGACGGCGACCCGACGGCGTCACAATTCATAAAGTGACGCCGTCGCGATTGTAATCTTATATATAGAATCCGAATTTTATAGTTTTCAGTGTGTAGTCTTTTGGAGTAAAAACCTAAACCGAACCAAGGCTGTCTTGTACAGTATTTTAGGGTTCCAAACCCTATCTTACATCAAGATAAGTGTTTTACTTCATTAATTCAATTATGTCTTCAATTACTTGTGTGTATGCTTGCATGTTCTCCATGTCCGGCTAATTTACTTGTGTGTTTGCTTAGGGAATATGAAACTTAACTATTGAATATTGATTGGTTGTCTCTTATCTTAATTGTTAATGATTTAGTAATGCGATAGGTCATTCGTTGTGTAGTTAATGCTTGATTAATCTTTGTGAACCTTAAACTATAACACCTAGAGTAGTTGTAGGCTAAACCATCCAAAGAGTACCTTAGAGTTAGAGTTTATAAATCCTAGAGATTTTGTAGACAAGACCCTTTGGTAGTTTCAAAGAGTTAGGGACAAACGCATACCCTACGACTTTAGACACACAACGCGATTAAGAATAAGGACGTGACAATTCAACCATCAATAGGAGATAATTAAGGAGTAATAAAACCTAAGTAAACACATCTTTAAACCATCATACGAGCACACAATAATTAGACATAGACTACATACACCTTAGATTAGATAATTAGAGTAATCGGTAGAAATACCAACCCCCAAATCCAAACCTCGAGATTCGTACCTTTCCTTTTCTTAAAAATATAAAAAGATAAAAAATAATCTTCCTCAACCCCAACTTTAGCGTAGTAACTTCTCACTAGCATTCCTATTCCCCTAGAGAACGATATCAATACCCGTGGCTTACCCTAATACTACACTACAACGATTAGGTTCACTGCCTAGGGTGTTATAAAACCTGCTCGAAGAAAAGGAAGTTCCTTTGACCTCGAACGACGCGTGTAACGTTATCAGTTGATCTGTTTGGCCTATCGTTGGTAGAGGTTGAGCCAATCAATGTTGTTAGACATGGCTCGTGTAGTATGGAGCCTTGTCTTTTCTGGTGAAGTCAATGTTTGCTTCAGGGTTGAGCCAATCAATGTTGTTAGACATGGCTCGTGCTATGTTTTCAAGATGATATTCAACTTCAATTGCACTTTTCGAGCTGTCTTTGAGCAGTTGAAAAGCTTCATTCTTGATGCGTTTTAACTCTGACTTGGTCATCTTCTTCACCCGAAACTTTTCTTGAAGTAACTTAGCATGCTCCAAAGTTCGACCTTCTACCATATCTTGATCATCAGTTAGGGCGGGAGTAGCATCAACAAGTGTAGAGAACCATTCATACTCAGTGTCGTCTTCGTCTAGCCATGAGACGACATCGGCCTTAGGCGTCTTCTTCTTCTTCTTTGGCCTAGATGAGGATGCTGGTTTCTTTGTTGAAGCGGAAGAGGTGGGTTGTTGTTGGGGCTCAGGGACTTCCTCATCGTCACCACCAGTGTATTCGAAATGATCACCGGTTTTCTCTATCTGGGGTGGTGACTCAGAGTCCTGAGGTTTGTTAGCAGAAGAGCGTGGAGGAGATCGTTGTTGAGATGGAGTCCTTTGGGGTGGAGGTGGCATGGAGGATGATTCATCAGTTTTCTTCGGGTGTTTAGGCTCTTTATCTTTATCTGTATCCTTATCTTCATCGTCTCTTGGACGCTTAGGCCTTTCAGTTTGCTCCTTGCATGAAGTCTTGAGTTGATATTCAAGTTGTGCCTCAAATAGTTTACTTTCATCAGAGGTGAAAGTTGCAGATCGTTGAGACATTTGTAGCACCAACTTGGAAATCAACTCTGCATCAGAGAGAACTGCAGGCTCCATTGGATTGATCGTCATTGTAACCGAAGTAGATTGCATTGTTTGCTTGACCAATTTCATGAGATTTGGATTGAGCTGTCTGGTGAACATCTCCCTTGTGACTCCAGGAACAGTGTCGAGTAGGAACTTGTGAGTATAGCCCCTAATCATTTCGTTCAGTTCCCCTTGGACATCACGTTGCATGAACTTCTGGATATACTCCCTTTCACTTGACATCTTGTCTATCTCGTCATATAGAAGAATGATATTGTCAGCTAGTTGATTCAACTTCTTGTTGGTCACGTCTTTCTTCCTGACCTGCTTGACAGCTTTGACAATCTTGGTTTTAGCCCGGGATATCCAAGAGTCATTTGGTTTCTTCACAGATTTAGATGTGGATCTGGTTGTGCCTTTGGATGGTGGTAGTGAAGAGTGAGAAGACGAGTCTGATGATGATGAGACATGAGGAGACTCAGGGTCTTTTGGCGGCTCAGATGTTTCTTCCTTGGAGCGTGCTGGGATATCAAGAAGAAAATCATCATAATCAAGATCTTCAGCATTTCCAGTCTTAGCCATTTTTTTAGCCTTAGTATCTTCACCAGGAGTTTTCTTAGTCTTTTCCATGTCTGGTTCCTCTATGTCAAAGTTGATGGAATCCTCAAGTTGCCTTTGCTGTTGTTCGTGGGTGATGGTGGTACCAGTTCCCTTATCGGGTTGATTAACCGCATCGGAAACTGGTGTGGCTTGAGTTTCACCACTTGACCCTCCGGGGCCACGAGTTTGATCCTTTATGAATTCATCGGCAAGATATTTGAGTCTGAGGTTCTTCAACTTCTTTTGATAATCTTTTTCCTCATCAAATGGTTCTTCTTCATAACTTTCCTTATCTTGCTCAAGCACATGAGTTTTCCCTTTGCCTGTATCAGCTATTGGACTGGGAGGTTTAGCTACTGTTGGAGTGTCATCGATTGCAGTTTCAGAGTAGGTGACCTCTTCGTCTGATTCAGTTTCCTCAGAGCTTTCATCCAGTAGCTTTTGTTGTGGTTCAGACTTGGGAATAGGAATTGGAATAGCTTCCTTAGATGGAACTTTCCTTTTGAGAATATGTAATCTCTTAGGAAACTTTCGCTGACTCTCAGTGCTTGTAACACTTCCTGCACTGCCTCTCCTGGTTTTCCTAGTAGGTGTACCGGAGGACTTTTCATCAAGAAAACCTACTTTGCCTTCATCAACCGCTACCAGATACCTTTTGTATGAATAGAGTTCTTTGACTGCATCAGTTAGAAGGTGATCTGGCAACACTGCACCCTGTTTCTTTGTTGTTGATTCCTTAAATCTGACTGTGAGTGTAGGCTCATACAACATGGAGTGATTATACCCTAGAGCTCGTTGGATCAACAGTTTGGTATATCTGATATATGAGATCTTGGAGCCAAGCTTTTTGAGGAATGACATCATGTTGTCCCATATCAGAGCTTCAACTTCAATGTGTTTCATGTTGACCAACGCCCAAAAGATCTGTAGTTCCATGAGCTTGGGATGCTCATAACCACTATCACGTCCAGAAACGGATTTGGTGATGATAATGTAGATGGTTCTCCATGGCTGAGGAATATTCTTAAGATCCACGTATGAATGCTTTGTGATTACTCCTGAAGCTTCGTCATAACCAATGTCGATCATGAATTGCAGAAAAACCTCTTCAGTTGGTATGGCATTGTATTCGGTTGGCTCGATGATAGGAATGAGAAGAACAGCTCTTAAGTCTGCTGGTGTGATGGTGACTTGTTTGTGGTTGAGCGTCACCGTCACAACATTTTGACCTTTGATCTTTCGCATTGTATGCCAGAACTGGTGAATGTAGATCTCCGGCACTGTAGCATAATTGGTGAGCATGTTCTGATAAGGATGATTCTTCAGAATGTCCACAGCTATTAAACAAGAAGACTCTAAGCAGGTGAGACTATGAAAATCAACATGAAGGTTGTTCTTTCCTATCTTCATCGGATAGCCATTAGGGAAGATATCTGTTGGGAATAATCCGTTACCACGGATAGTTGTGGTTTACACTGCTCAGATTAACACTAGCAGTGGAAACGTATTACCATTGACACAAGGTGTGTGTCCAAATCCATCAAGTGGAAACGTACTTACATAACATCATACAATCCGTCTTCTAAGTATTACTAAGTAAATTTCGTGTGCTTAATAATATTATACAAAATATCATTGACACAAGGTGTGTGTCCAAATCCATCAAGTGGTATCAGAGACAGGTTCTGATATTTTGTTTTAGAAGATCCAAGGAATAAGCTTAACCTACTCACTCAATTCAATGGAGATGGAAAACATCCAGTCCAACTCTTCTACACCAAGGCTACCTAAGCTCAAAATTAATGAGTTTGAGATGTGGAGGATACTGATTGAGCAATACTTTCTCATTTAGGACTATGCTCTTTGGGAGATCATTCAAACCGGTGATTCTTTCAAGCCTGTGACTAGTACTGTGAAGGTTGGTGATACAGATGTTGTGAAAGTTTCTGTGCCTGAATCCAGTATTGAAAAGGCTCTTAGGAAGAATGATCTTAAAGCCAGAAGTTTGTTGCTGATGACTCTTCCTAGAGACCAGATCATAGCATTTAGCAAGTTCACAACTGCTAAAGAACTGTTTGAAGAGATTTGCTCAGTGTTTGGTGGTAATGATGCTACAAAGAAGACACAAAAGACATTGTTGAAGCAAAGTTATGAAAACTTCTCTGCTTCAAGCAATGACTCACTTGATAGCATCTTTACCAAACTTTAGAAGATTGTTACACAACTGACTGTGTTTGGCATTGAGGTAGAAAAGGAAGACCTCAATTTGAAGTTTCTAAGAAGTTTGCCTTCAGAGTTTCAAACTAATGTTACTGTCTGGGAAAACAAATCAGACATAGAAACAATGAAGCTCAATGACCTTTACAACAACTTCAAACTTATTGAGCAAAGGTTGAAGAAGGCAGGGAAACTTGGTATAAGCTCTAGTAGCTTGGCATTGTTGTCAACCTCTGTTGACAGTGATGATTCTGAAGATGACAGTGATGATGATGTTGCCATTGCTGGTTCTAAAGTTTCCACTGGTAATGTTAATGTTACCACTGCAGGTTCAAAGAAGAAGGTTGCTAGTATTGGAGATCCTACCTTTTATGCTTTCATCTCTACTCAAGTAGATGGCTCTGTCTTAACTCATGAAGACATAGAGCAAATTGATGAAGATGACTTGGAGGAGATGGATATAAAATGGCAGATAGCTCTTCTTAGCATGAGGGCTAGGAAATTCTACAAGAAGACTGGCAAGCCTATTCACATCAATGGGAGTGAAACTGCAGGCTTTGATAAGAAGAAAGTGGAGTGCTTTAACTGCCACAAGTTTGGACATTTTGCTAGAGAATGTAGAAGACCAAAGACCAAGGACAACAGGTCAACTTGGTACAAGCAAAAGAAGGAACCAACTGTGGAAGAACCAAAGGCAATGTTGGCTATTGATGGTGTGAGCTATGATTGGAGTTTCATGGCTGATGAACAAGAATAAGAACATTCTGATGCTGCTCTTGTTGCTACTGAATTTGCTCTTATGGCTTTCTCTGACTCTGAGGTACAAAACTTTGAAAGTTGTTCTAAAACACGTAGGGCTGCTAGAGAAGTTGAAAGGCTTAATGATTTATATTCTAATGAAAGACAAGAGTTATATACTGCTAATTATACTGTGTCTAACCTTAGGAGAGCTATAGTTGTATTGGAAAAACAACTAGAGCACTATCAAGAAAATGAGTCAAAATATAATGATGATATGATTCTTCTTAGAAGAGAGGTAGAACATACAACAGCTGTGAGTGAAGCATACCAAAAGGAGTTTGAAAAACTTCAAAAGAAAAATGAAAATGTCAATTTAACTTTAGACACATGTTATCATCAGTCTAATTCAATTGATAAAATTTGGAATACTCAAATATACAGTAAAGTTAAGTCTGGTATGGGTTATAACAATGTGCCTCCACCTCTAAGAGGTGTTCCATCACCTCCAGGTATAGATTTAGCTCATACAGGCT
Organism: Chrysanthemum seticuspe; assembly: GCA_019973895.1. Taxonomy (NCBI): domain Eukaryota; kingdom Viridiplantae; phylum Streptophyta; class Magnoliopsida; order Asterales; family Asteraceae; genus Chrysanthemum; species Chrysanthemum seticuspe. The sequence goes on from BPTQ01000002.1 coordinate 99,744,611, forward strand.
TAGAAGAGTTTCAGGATCTTGAACGTGAATATGGTCCTTTAAAGGACACAATGGTGAAAAGTGAGGAAGTGATTAAGCAGGATAATGATGTTTTTGATAGTGCTAGTGACTCATCTGTTGTTGATGAGAATGTTAAAAAGAATGTAGAGGCTTCTATCCCAAAAGTTGTTAATAATGTTACAGAGGAACATAGGAAACCAGTTAATAAACCTAGATCAACTGTAAGGTATGCTGAGATGTATAGGAACAAGCCTACAGCTCCTAGGGGTAACCAGAGGAGTTGGAATCATGTTAAATCTCAACAACTAGGTAGTGATTTTGTTATGTACAATAAGGCATGTTATATCTGTGGTAGTTTTGATCATTTACATGCTTATTGTGACTATCATGTTGGGAGAAGGGAAGTCCATGGGAATAAAAGGGTGAATTCTAACATGTTTCAAAATAATGTACACCCTAATTCACATTGCAAAATGGTCCCAAGAGCAGTTCAACTAAGAAGTGGCCTCAAAACTTTTGCCACTACAAAAACTGTTAACACTGCTCACCCTAAGTCACATGTTAAAAGTGCAAAGTCCAAACCAATTTTTGTAAAATCTGCACAAACAGGGAAAGGAACTTTTCAGAATAATAAGGTTCATTATAACCAACAGTGGGTACCTAAAAAGAAACCATCAGTTTCCACTGCTCATACAAAAGTTACCACTGCAAGGGTTGTAAACAAGAAAAGAGGGGACATGGGCAATGCTGTGAAGGCCTCAGCACGTTGGGAATGGAAACCTAAAGGAACTACCTCTACAACCAATTCCAATGGTGTATCAATGACTGATTGGGTCCGAACCGTCAAGTCTAAGCAGACTTAAAACAGCTCAGACACAAATGCAAATGAAGATCAGAGAATACAGGGGATTCCCGGGTCGTTAAGTCCCACGGAGACTCAATGGTGTGCAAACACTGATTCAGACGATAGAATGATCACTAATGATAGCGATCAGAAAGGATTTGGACAAGATAATTACACTACTGAAAAAGATTATAAATCAAAGCGACTTAAATGCAAATTAAGAAAATTAAAAAGTTAAAATCTATTAAATAAACGCTATCACTATTTTTAAAGTGATGAACGTTTAAAACTTAAAACTTAAAACTTACGTTTAAATAAAAATAACGTAGACGTACAAAATAAAAAGTGAGATTTAAGAAATAAAAGTCCTAAAAATATGAAAAATACATTTTTACAAACCTAATGATAAAATAAAATTTATAGAAAAGGAAAATTATTTTTATAACTAATTAATTAATTATTATTAATTAAAAACTATTTTAAACTATTTAATAATACTCTAAAATAAAAGAAAATATGAAATAAGACTAGAAAAATAAAGTTAAGACTTAGAAAAATCTAAAATATGATAAAACTAATTTTAAAACTGAAAATATATTTTTTAGACTTTTTATGTATTTATTATTAATTAAAAACTATTTAAAACTAATTTAAATTATTAAAAATACCAAATAAAAGGAGAAAAATAGGGAAAAATCTTTTTAAGCTTTTTACATTTATCTAAACTTAAGAAAAATGAAAAATTATTTTTTGGAACTTTTTCTTAATTTTTTGAATTAAATGCTATTTAAAAATACTTAAAAACTCAATAAAATGCAGAAAAATACCAAACAAGCTAGGAAAAATCTGAAAAATTCAGGAAATACTTAAAATAATATTAAGAAGCTAAGAAAAATGGAAAATCAGGAGCTTGTGTGGAAGATATTTAAGCTGATGGGTAAGTGCTTAATGGAATAAGCACTTGATAAGCCAAAAGCTCACCAAAAGCTACCACACTGATAAAGAAGCTATAATATGCTAAAGGGACTCAAAATCAACTGAAAACAACAAGCTTACACTTCTGATTTGCAATCTGCTCAGATTTGGCTTGTTGAGCTTATGTACTAAAAACAGTTAAGGGGTACCATCTTTGAACTTAAGCAAAAGCTACTAGATAAGCTGAAATGGGAAAACAAAACTTGGGACTTGGAGAAGACCTGGGTGGCTATGTAAAACACCAAGGACAGACTTGGACAAGCTCAAATGAGCCAAATGCAAGTGCTGCAAGATCTGCACATTACCTGTGCAGATCAGTGCAGTGCACAGGGCAGATGAGCTTGTTTTGACAAGCTCATTTGACCCTTATAGAAAATTAACAAAATTATGAAAAAAAGATAAGAAGAAACTAGACCAGAAGCACTTTCTAAAACCATAAGTTACATAGAATTTGACTCAATAATAAGCCCATGAAAAATCAACCTAAGTTGGCCAAAACTGACATTTATGCTATTTTGACTTTTGAAGAACTGAAGAGTTTGACTTTTTCCAACTTTGGATCCAATTTATTAACTGAAGTAGATGTTATATGGTATAATAAGCACAATGCAAGCTATTTTATAAACTTCTAAACACCAAATAAGGATTTGCTAATCCAAAAAGCATAACAGTGGCAGTTGAGACAGAATTAAGTAAAATGTTGACTTGTGTGGTGTTAGGCACCAAACTATGAATGAAGTGTGCTTAAATGAGCTTAAGACACATGAAACAACAAGAAGAAAGCACTGAACAAACCTATGATACAGTTTAAACTAAAAACCAAACACCCCTTTATAACATTTATATGAGCTTAAACTTACACTATCTACTAAACCAGCATACTTTATTGATTAACTTAAGTTCACTAGGTCTAACAACACTTGATTAAACAGAACTCCACCATTGGTGATCATAGATACAATAACAAACTAAAATACAAAATGGACTTAAGAATGTGAAACTGAGAAACTTCACTCACAGGATTTCCAGCTTATGCAGGCTCAAAACCAGACCCAAACCAATCTAATCTATGCTAATCCAACCCAATATCACCTCTGCAACACCCCAATTCATCTTTCATTTCAATTTGAGCTCCTGTTGACTTTTGTTGACTAAAATGGAAATTTAGTTGAAACTGTAATGAGAGCTATTGAAAAGCTTTAACAAGCTTAAATAAACTTAAATGAACTGAATATAAGCTATAAGAATCCTTAACACCAGATTTGAGAGCTCAACTTTTCAGCAGTAGACTTAAAAGTTTTGAACTTAAACCAAACTTGAATTTTTACTCTCAAAAGTACAGTACAAAGTTATTTTAACTTAAATGAAATACAATTAAACTGAAACTACAATATTTGATTAACACATAAAAAAAAACGACATTGAAGAAAATTACAAAAACTAGCTACTACTTTGAAACTGCTTCTCTCCTCCTTTTTATACCCAAGATTGCTTCTCTCTCCTCTCTTGATATAATCCCACCTTTGTTTTCAACCATTGGATGACCCAAGTGATTTTTGGCCATATATGCATTTTTGGCGGGAAATAGTGTTTTGAGCAGTTGAGTGTTGAGTGAGATGAGGGTGAGGCAATTAATGTTATTTGGAGTGAGGTGTTGGTGGGGGAACAAAGGAGATGGATAGGTGAGGAGGGGGGTGGCTTTGTGGAGTGATTTCAGGGATGTTGTTGGGGAAGAAGGTCTTGGCGCCAACAGGTGTGTTTGTTTGACTTGGTTGACTGACCAAGTGGTATTAATAACCAAGGGGGTCAAAAGGATATTGGCTGGGGTTCAAAAATAATGGCAGGGGGTCATATGGGTTTAAGACAAGGGTCAAAATAGTTTAAAGGCTTATTAATGACAAGGACTCTTGTGTAATTTCTGAAAACTCAAGGACCATTCCTGCCAATTCTGTAAAGTTGATCCAAGGACTAAAAATGACAAAGTTTAATAATGCAAGGACCTAAGTTGCCATTTTCAGATTTTCCGGGGGCCAATTTTGCCAATTTTCAAACTTGGAGGACTATTTTTGTAATTTTCTCAAACTTTTGATATTTTTCACCAAAGGACTAAATTTGACAAGTTATGATTTTAAAAGGACCTTTGGTGACTTTACTTTTGAAATTTTGTGCTCAGGGACTGTTTTTGACAATTTTTGAAAACTTGGGGGACTAAAACTGCAGTTTTTGCAAATTTGATATGTTTTTCATCTGATTTTGATATTTTTGAATTTAGAACACATAAAACACTGATTTGTGATATTTTGATCATTTTGATGTGTTTCTGAGTGTTTTCAGATGATTTTGCAGTTTATATTGTATAAAAATGATGAGTATTTAGACACTCATCAATCCCCCACACTGAGATATTGCTAGTCCCTAGCAATGATTTGAGAAAACATAATGGATTTTAAACTCTTTACCAAAAGCCATTACTTCTGGAGTAGCCAAATGTTTCAGTTCAAGTAAGAACCATGGTACACTGATAACCATGTGATTTTGAGCAAACCACAAGCTGTAAACGGATTTGATGTGTCTTTACCAGAAGCCGTACCCTTCTGGACTAGCCAACTCTTAGATAAATTATCAGAATTATCTTTGGTGAGCTGATTACCAATTATGGTTTTTCCACTGCCTTTACCACAAGCCATAATCTTGCGGGCTAGCCAACTCTTCACTTTTTAGGATATGGTGAGCTGAGAACCATACAATTTTGGGCAAATTGCAAGCCATATAAACGGATTTGAGAAATCTTTACCAAGAGCCGTTTGCTCCTGGATTAGCCAATCCTTTTGTCTTACAGACAAGGCGGACTGATAACCAAATGAGTAAGTGTAAAACACTTACTCCAAAAAAATTTTGGCCAAAAACGGGGGAATTGGGTAGATAATATATGAAATTCGTGAGAATTCCCCCCCACACTTAGAAATGAATATTGCCCTCAATATTCAAAGTACCGGCGGTTATGCCGAAACAAAGAACGTAAAAGGGAAATATTACGGCCATTATTATGAAAGATTTTTTTTTTTTTTTTTTTTTTTTTTTTTTTTTTTTAATATAACATGTGGGGTATTACCCCCACACTTAGGTGGTAGAAAGGGGGTAATAAGACAGAAATATGGGTGAAAACCCATATGGTGCGTGCTACTGTTTTTGATTTCCGAGTCGCTAGCTTGACTCGACCCCGAATTCATTGGTTCATGGGGAAGCAAAGTGGAAGATACAATCTCCATCGGACTTTCATTCAAGATGTTTGGACAAACATTTGAAGCACGAGAAAGTTCCACACCGATGAGATAAAGAGAGACAGAGACAGACCCGGCTCACAGATGGTACATGAAAATGCCGGGGTCAAAGATAGTGTCCTCACTCCCGAATGAGTGAAGAAGAGAGGAAGTCACCAAGTAGGTGAAGAAAAGAAGGAAGATCATGATAACGATCATGATAAGATCTTCTTCATCAGGATCAAGTGCAGTTGCACTTATTTGGATTTTCTTGGTAGAGCTCTTTGGTTTGGAAGGCATCTCGGTGGGGAGGGTGGGAAGATTTGTCATAACTATGCAAATTGAGAGTCTCTCCCCCCGATCATGATTTTTGCCATCCAAACAATCATACTCCAGCGGAGATATGATATGAGAGAGTTCACCGGAGAACTCCTCATGAAGAGAATCATTCACATGATGTGAATTTGTGAACTCTTGTTCCATTGTGGGCTCATCACTATCCTCAGTCTGAGTATCAAAGAGTGGATTCTCAGAAATTGAAGTGAATTCAGAGTTGAATTCAAATAGAGGATTAGTGAAAGTAGCTTTGAATGTTTCGGGAACTAAGTGATCAACATTCTCATTTGGATTGTTGGGATAAGAAGTGAGTGAACGATCATTATCAATGAGACTTTCAGTCTCTCCCAGATCGGCTCCGAAATCAAAGAGTGGATTGATGTGAGTGAGTTCACCGGAGAACTCCTCAAGAAAGGGATCAGCATCAGATTGAGGAAGTGATGCCTCAACGTACTCGATGTCTCCATAGGAAGCACAATCGTCGCTAAGATCAGAGAAAGTTTCAAAATGATCTTGAGAACACTCAAGAGGGGAAGAGATATCACACATATGACCAATAGCTCCCTGTGACTCTCTCGGGATTGGGATAAGGTCCTCAACACTAGACGATTCCATTTCTGGAATAGTGCTAAGAAGCTCATCCCCCATGTTTAGAGAGTGAGTGGGAGTATTGGGTGTGATAACAACAGACTGAGGGAGATTAGATGGACTAGCATACATATGTTTAATGCTTAACATTTGTTCTTCTGCTAGTAATTCCATCATAGTCTTTTCTCCCTGATGGATCATGGAAGGGGTCTCAACTGATGAACTTGATGAACTGTTATAAAATTGTAGGATATCAAGGATATCTTCATCATCATCGTCATCAGGAATGAAACGGAATCGAGAGCTAGATTTGGCCGCTTTTTCTATTGCAATTGATTCCCTAACAGATTTTTCAAACGCAATCTGGGAATCTAATTTAGCAGCTTGCTCTTCGGCTAACAAAACTTCCATTGATTTTTCATTTGGATTATCATGGGAGTGTTTAGATTCCTTCAAATCTTTCACTAAATCCAAAAGATCAAGGAGAAGATTTTGAGGAAGTGAATCAGGCTGGTACTGTAGAGGTTGGTCATGATATGAAGAGCCGTAATTGTTACAAGGAAATGGGTTCCCTGTTTGACAATCCGAGCTAGAATGAGGACCTCCACAATACTCACAACAGTACAACTGATGTGGCTGTGAGTGGTATGTGTTGTAGTCATAATTGTTATCAGGAACCTGCTCATAGACAAGCGTGTTTCCCGATTGACAATCAGAACTGGAGTGTGAACCACCACAGTACTCACAACAGTAAAACTGCTGAGTATCATAGTGTGGTAGCTGATGGAATAAATCAGTCGTGTTATGGTAGGAATAGGGATCCTGGTTATAGACAGACCCGTTTCCTGACTCCACCATGCCACAACTGGGGCAATTGCCACCATTATAAGGACCACCACACCATTGACAACCAAGAGGGTGAGGATAAGACATAGATAGAATCAAAGGTTAACAGAGGGGTAGGGATGAAGAATCAAAGATGTGAGAGGGTAAAGATGAATATTTTTGGTGTTTTTTGAAAAACATGATGATAAAAACAAAGAATGAAAATATTTTTGGCGTTTTTAACACTTTAGGAAAAGTGTTAATGAACTTTTTGGATTTATTGAAAACTTTACAAAAAACTTTTTACAAAAGATGGAATATGTGCAAGAATGGATCTGAAAAAGGCTAAACACACGCTAAAGCCTCCCCGGCAGCGGCGCCAAAATTTGATTGGGTCCGAACCGTCAAGTCTAAGCAGACTTAAAACAGCTCAGACACAAATGCAAATGAAGATCAGAGAATACAGGGGATTCCCGGGTCGTTAAGTCCCACGGAGACTCAATGGTGTGCAAACACTGATTCAGACGATAGAATGATCACTAATGATAGCGATCAGAAAGGATTTGGACAAGATAATTACACTACTGAAAAAGATTATAAATCAAAGCGACTTAAATGCAAATTAAGAAAATTAAAAAGTTAAAATCTATTAAATAAACGCTATCACTATTTTTAAAGTGATGAACGTTTAAAACTTAAAACTTACGTTTAAACAAAAATAACGTAGACGTACAAAATAAAAAGTGAGATTTAAGAAATAAAAGTCCTAAAAATATGAAAAATACATTTTTACAAACCTAATGATAAAATAAAATTTATAGAAAAGGAAAATTATTTTTATAACTAATTAATTAATTATTATTAATTAAAAACTATTTTAAACTATTTAATAATACTCTAAAATAAAAGAAAATATGAAATAAGACTAGAAAAATAAAGTTAAGACTTAGAAAAATCTAAAATATGATAAAACTAATTTTAAAACTGAAAATATATTTTTTAGACTTTTTATGTATTTATTATTAATTAAAAACTATTTAAAACTAATTTAAATTATTAAAAATACCAAATAAAAGGAGAAAAATAGGGAAAAATCTTTTTAAGCTTTTTACATTTATCTAAACTTAAGAAAAATGAAAAATTATTTTTTGGAACTTTTTCTTAATTTTTTGAATTAAATGCTATTTAAAAATACTTAAAAACTCAATAAAATGCAGAAAAATACCAAACAAGCTAGGAAAAATCTGAAAAATTCAGGAAATACTTAAAATAATATTAAGAAGCTAAGAAAAATGGAAAATCAGGAGCTTGTGTGGAAGATATTTAAGCTGATGGGTAAGTGCTTAATGGAATAAGCACTTGATAAGCCAAAAGCTCACCAAAAGCTACCACACTGATAAAGAAGCTATAATATGCTAAAGGGACTCAAAATCAACTAAAAACAACAAGCTTACACTTCTGATTTGCAATCTGCTCAGATTTGGCTTGTTGAGCTTATGTACTAAAAACAGTTAAGGGGTACCATCTTTGAACTTAAGCAAAAGCTACTAGATAAGCTGAAATGGGAAAACAAAACTTGGGACTTGGAGAAGACCTGGGTGGCTATGTAAAACACCAAGGACAGACTTGGACAAGCTCAAATGAGCCAAATGCAAGTGCTGCAAGATCTGCACATTACCTGTGCAGATCAGTGCAGTGCACAGGGCAGATGAGCTTGTTTTGACAAGCTCATTTGACCCTTATAGAAAATTAACAAAATTATGAAAAAAAGATAAGAAGAAACTAGACCAGAAGCACTTTCTAAAACCATAAGTTACATAGAATTTGACTCAATAATAAGCCCATGAAAAATCAACCTAAGTTGGCCAAAACTGATATTTATGCTATTTTGACTTTTGAAGAACTGAAGAGTTTGACTTTTTCCAACTTTGGATCCAATTTATTAACTGAAGTAGATGTTATATGGTATAATAAGCACAATGCAAGCTATTTTATAAACTTCTAAACACCAAATAAGGATTTGCTAATCCAAAAAGCATAACAGTGGCAGTTGAGACAGAATTAAGTAAAATGTTGACTTGTGTGGTGTTAGGCACCAAACTATGAATGAAGTGTGCTTAAATGAGCTTAAGACACATGAAACAACAAGAAGAAAGCACTGAACAAACCTATGATACAGTTTAAACTAAAAACCAAACACCCCTTTATAACATTTATATGAGCTTAAACTTACACTATCTACTAAACCAGCATACTTTATTGATCAACTTAAGTTCACTAGGTCTAACAACACTTGATTAAACAGAACTCCACCATTGGTGATCATAGATACAATAACAAACTAAAATACAAAATGGACTTAAGAATGTGAAACTGAGAAACTTCACTCACAGGATTTCCAGCTTATGCAGGCTCAAAACCAGACCCAAACCAATCTAATCTATGCTAATCCAACCCAATATCACCTCTGCAACACCCCAATTCATCTTTCATTTCAATTTGAGCTCCTGTTGACTTTTGTTGACTAAAATGGAAATTTAGTTGAAACTGTAATGAGAGCTATTGAAAAGCTTTAACAAGCTTAAATAAACTTAAATGAACTGAATATAAGCTATAAGAATCCTTAACACCAGATTTGAGAGCTCAACTTTTCAACAGTAGACTTAAAAGTTTTGAACTTAAACCAAACTTGAATTTTTACTCTCAAAAGTACAGTACAAAGTTATTTTAACTTAAATGAAATACAATTAAACTGAAACTACAATATTTGATTAACACATAAAAAAAACGACATTGAAGAAAATTACAAAAACTAGCTACTACTTTGAAACTGCTTCTCTCCTCCTTTTTATACCCAAGATTGCTTCTCTCTCCTCTCTTGATATAATCCCACCTTTGTTTTCAACCATTGGATGACCCAAGTGATTTTTGGCCATATATGCATTTTTGGCGGGAAATAGTGTTTTGAGCAGTTGAGTGTTGAGTGAGATGAGGGTGAGGCAATTAATGTTATTTGGAGTGAGGTTTTGGTGGGGGAACAAAGGAGATGGATAGGTGAGGAGGGGGGTGGCTTTGTGGAGTGATTTCAGGGATGTTGTTGGGGAAGAAGGTCTTGGCGCCAACAGGTGTGTTTGTTTGACTTGGTTGACTGACCAAGTGGTATTAATAACCAAGGGGGTCAAAAGGATATTGGCTGGGGTTCAAAAATAATGGCAGGGGGTCATATGGGTTTAAGACAAGGGTCAAAATAGTTTAAAGGCTTATTAATGACAAGGACTCTTGTGTAATTTCTGAAAACTCAAGGACCATTCCTGCCAATTCTGTAAAGTTGATCCAAGGACTAAAAATGACAAAGTTTAATAATGCAAGGACCTAAGTTGCCATTTTCAGATTTTCCGGGGGCCAATTTTGCCAATTTTCAAACTTGGAGGACTATTTTTGTAATTTTCTCAAACTTTTGATATTTTTCACCAAAGGACTAAATTTGACAAGTTATGATTTTAAAAGGACCTTTGGTGACTTTACTTTTGAAATTTTGTGCTCAAGGACTGTTTTTGACAATTTTTGAAAACTTGGGGGACTAAAACTGCAGTTTTTGCAAATTTGATATGTTTTTCATCTGATTTTGATATTTTTGAATTTAGAACACATAAAACACTGATTTGTGATATTTTGATCATTTTGATGTGTTTCTGAGTGTTTTCAGATGATTTTGCAGTTTATATTGTATAAAAATGATGAGTATTTAGACACTCATCAATGACCTTTGATAGATTTAACTATATTGATACACGAGGCAGATCCAAGTCAATCATGGCTTGGGTCCCCAAAAGAAACTAACTCTTTACTCTTATGTGCAGGAACATCCAAGGACAAAAAGATCAGATCAAGGATATACAGATAGTGGGTGTTCAAGGCACATGACTGGCAACAAGTCCTATCTTTCAAATTTTGAGCATTATGATGGACAGTATGTCAGTTTTGGTAATAAAGTAAATGGAACAACAAGTTTGATGCAAGAACTCTAATGATAAAGGATAACACGGATCATTATTATTATTTCACAAAACTGCACACAGAGTGCAGTAGATACACCCATGGAATACTGATTACATGCATCATTACATCAACTGAAAAACCAACTACCAACAACCTACCCCAGACACAAGCTTCATAACCCATCCCCATCCCTATCCTAACCACCAACTACTATCTATGGTTTCTTTAGGAAGCCTCACTTTGGCATCACCTTAGGATCTCCACGCATGTCAATCCACTCATACACTCTAGGGCATGCTAACCCCCTCACCACTTCTCTGACTGGTGGAGAGGATGATGAAGGACCAGCTGGTGGTGGTACTGCTTTCAAGGCTCTTGCACGTGGTGCTTGGAGGTCTTCATTAGGGAGTATTGTAGCAAGGGGAGGCACACTCAAGGCTCTAAGGGAAGTCTCATCATCTGTGTCCTCATAAGGAGAAATATAAGAACTTATTGGACTATCTCCCTTGGTCAAAGCATCTTGAGGTACTGGTTGCAGATTTGATAGACCAGCAAATGATGGGGTGATACTCATGGACTTATGAGATCTCTTCCTGGATGACACTTCTTCAAAATCTTCTTTCTCTACTCTGCTTGGGTTGTTCAACACAAAGTCATCCTATGCACTGTCAGAAAATGAACTGTCTGAGGAAAGATTGATTGGATTGGATCGGCTCATGGTGATCTTTTGAAATCTTTTAAGAGAAAAGTGTTGGTGTTATAGAAGGTTATGGGTGCTTGATTCTTTAAATACAAGTTTAAGTTGGATTCAGTAAGTTAAATGAGGAGACGGTGTAAGTGGTTTAGAAGTAAATAGAGTCTTGTGGCCTTGGAAAGTGTATCCGTGTCTATGAGTTGACTTAATTGAGTATAGCCACTGCTATGTTCATTCCTTTATATACACTAACCATTGCTAAACCTCAACAGTGATTCCAGAGTTTGGTTTATGTTTGTGATTTGCAGATTTGAAGGATTCTATGTTTACATTGAGTGGTTACTCTTTGGTGTTTGTCTTTCTAGTTGTCCACTAATTTTTATGCAGGAATTAATTTTAACAGTGGGAACTATATTACAAACAGTGGTAACAAGCTTGCTTTTACAGTGGAAAATGGAAAACAAAAGAACTTCATTTGTTAATAAAACATGTTTCATTACAACCAAAGTGAAAGTACTTCAAATCATCAAAACACAAAAGACTGCATCCTAGCACATCCTACACCTAACTTCAGTTACTCCATTGGCTTCTTGCCTTTTCCCACATAGTCATGCTTGTTTTTTTATGCCCTCTTCCTTTTGTTCTCAAAGGAGGATTGCATTCTTGGACATGGAAGACCAAGAACTTGTGGATGAGGCTTTGGTAGCATTGCAGGCTTCGTTGGTATGGATATCTGCTTCATATTGGAGATAGCTGTTTCCAGTGCTTTTGAAAGAGCTTTTGGCAAATCTTTGGCCATGGAATAGGTCTCATCATTCGTCTCATCATCATCTGATGAGCTGGAGTAAAACTCAAGAGATGGTGCAGGTTTTGCAGCAGGTACACGCTTGGCAGTCTCCTTAGTATACTTCTTGGATGAAGTGCTTCCAGCCCAAGCTGGGAAGTATCCAACCCATCCTGATGCCTCTGAGGAAGTCTCTGACTCGATCACATATTCTTCTTCTGAATCAGAGGAGATGTCAATGGTGTTGGAAGGATTGCTCATGATTATTTTTAGGGATATTGTGTGTTTGAATGTGCTTTGATGAAGATTACAAAAAGCCAAGCCTTCTTATATAGACAAAGTCGGTTGAAAGAGTTAATTAATGAGTATATTTACTTTTTCCTATTTTGGTAGGTTAAGGAGTAAATATAGATATTATCGGGTTGACTTTGGAAGATATTTTACTTGGGTAATGGTTTGGTTAAAGGTAACTTTGGTTAATAACAAGTTGGTTATTCCTATCTCTTACAGATACATAACCAAGCTTAGATGGGAGTTGATTTTAAAAGGTGTATATCTGATATACACAACAAATGGTTATTGATTCACCATGTTGATAACGCTACACGCGTCGTTCGGGGTCAAGGAAACTTCCTTTTCTTCGAGCAAGTTTTATAACACCCTAGGCAGTGAACCTAATCGTTGTAGTGTAGTAATTAGGGTAAGCCACGGGTATTGATATCGTTCTCTAGGGGAATAGGAATGCTAGTGAGAAGTTACTACGCTAAGGTTGAGGTTGAGGAAGATTATTTTTTATCTTTTTATGTTTTTTTAGAAAATGAAAAGGTACGAATCTCGGGTATTGGATTTGGGGGGTTGGTATTGCTACCGATTACTCTACTATTATCTAATTATCTAAGCTAAGGTTGTGATAGTCTATGTCTAATTTATGTGTACTCGTATGATAGTTTAAAGATGTGTTTACTTAGGTTTTACTACTCCTTAATTATCTCCTATTGATGGTTGATTTGTCACGTCCTTATTCCTAGTTGCGTTGTGATTCTAAGGCTATAGGGCGTGCTTGTTTCCCTAACTCTTTGAAATTACCAAAGGGTCTTGTTTACAAATCCTCTTAATGATTTATAGACGCCTACTCTACGGTTGTCCTTGAATACTTTATCCTACAATTACCTAGATAATTATATTCTAAAGTTCACAAAGAAATTTCAAGCATTAAGTACACAACGAATAATCTAGCGCACTCTAGATCATTAGTCAACTAAGATAAGTATCAACCAATCAATATTCAATAATTAAGTTTCATATTCCTTAAGCAAACACACAAATAAATTAGCCGGACATGGAGAACATGCAAGCATACACACAAATAATCAAAGACATAATTAAATTAATGAAGTAAATACTTATCTTGATGTATAATAGGGTTTAGAACCCTAAAATACTGCACAAGAAAGCCTTGGTTCGGTTTTAGGTTTTTACTCCAAAAGACTACACACAAAAACTGAAAAATTCGGATTCTATATATAAGATTACATCTGCGACGGCGTCACCTTATGTTTCGTGACGCCGTCGTGTCGCCGTCATTAGGGTTTCGTCTTGGCCACGTAAACCTTTCGACGGCGTCACCTTATGACTGTGACGCCGTCCCCTTCAGCTCTGACGCCGTCGTGGCTGCATCTAGGCCGTCTGAGTAGTGACGGCCTATTCCTTTAGAACCTGACGTCGTCCCTTGAAAACATGTAATTTTGCCTCTGAGCCGTCGCAAAATGCCTTCCCGACGGCGTCGCAGATATGCAGTGACGCCGTCGCCTTATGTTTCAGCAGCTTTGAGTGTCTCGATTCTGACTTTGGCCATTTTCTTCGTATATTCGCGCCTTTTCGTCCAAATAAGCATCATTCCAGCATTTTGCCTTCAAGAGACCTAAAAAGTGAAAAGGAACGATATTAAGCAATAACGGATACAAAAGTGATCGAATAAGGGCTTAAATGACCCCTCAAAAAGGTACCTTTTAAAACCTTATCAAATATCCCTACACTTGGTATTTGCTTGTCCTCAAGCAAATGTGCTTTTAGCCAATTAATTTATAAGTTAGGGGTCATGAAGCATCCATTCAAAACGGTCCACAACACATATAAGCCCCGCAAAAGTCATAACAAGCACGGAAATTACATACTAGCACCTCACATGGGGTGTTTGGATACTCACATCTCTCTCGGGTGTATATATGAAATATAACAAATCGGAAATGGAAGATAAACACTCATTAACCGGTCCTAGTACATAGATTACCATAGGCTTGAGAATAGATCAAACCTCCGTCGCTTTGGCGTAAGCACCTAGGAAAGACTATCAAAGAGGTCTTTAAAGGGTTGTAACGTTAGGCTTACGGTAGGGAAATAAGGGTTTGGTGGGATAGGCTATATAGTGGTGGATAGTCAAAAATCTCTATGTTGCAAGTATACGAAGAATGGCGTTGCTAAGCCAAGACTCGACACTCTAAAACTCTAGGCAACGAAAATAAACAAACATAATTTAAAAGATAGATGTAGGATGGTAGCCCGTATGGTTTTTTTTTTTTTTTTTTTTTTTTTTTTTTTTTTTTTTTTTTTTTTTTTTTTTTTTTTTTTTTTTTCTTTTTCTATTTTTTTTTTTTTTTTTTTTTTTTTTTTTTTTTTTTTTTTTTTTTTTTTGCATACACTTTTACTCTACCATCCTCTACGGTACATCAAAATGATAGGGATTTATAGACACATCCCTACACTTGAGTTTTTATTACTCTAACACTAATTTGACCCGAATTGAAAAGATCAAAACACTTGGAGTACATTATTATGCAAACAAAGGGAATTTGAGTTTAACGTTCTCTTTCCTATGTTTCATAAACTTTAACTTTTCCCATGAATCCCAATCATCCCAAAACTGTATACAAAGGATATGACTCGACTTAGCAACTCATGCAAGCAACCAGATAATTGAACTAAGGGTTTTGGGTGATAACATAAATTTGCACTAAAAGTGAGTGCAATAAAGGTAGGCTAAGGCGATTTGGGTGTATATTTGGGGGTGGGGTGTAAACAATGCTCTTCATTGATATTCCGGAAAAACCGAAATATCACGAGAACCGCGAAAAGGATAGGCTCTGAGGGGTTAACTAGGGGTATCGTGTACTAAAGATGAGTACAACGCAAAGGGTGTGGGGGGAATTACTCAACCGATTATGGAAGAAGTAATTATATTACAGGTATTAAACAAGGGTTTATCCTAATGCCTCTTATCATTTAGTTATTCCTAACTACACAAGTGTAGTCTCACTAGCGATCTCGGAATGCATCACAAAACAAGTTCTAGAATCTAATATACTACCGGTTCACACTCTAAGCATTAAAGATGAATGCTTTAATTCCTATTAATCTAAGGGCGATCCTCACATTTTGGGTGGAATTTAGGTGGTAAGGGTTTTTGTGCTAGTCATGCAACTTCCTATCCATGAGACGCTTTTGTTAAGACTAATGGCCCACTCCTATACGTCATGAAAAAATTTTAAATTTGGCTAAAATTACCCTAACCTACATTTTCTCATGGTTTATTACACAAATACACTTGGACAAAGCAAATAGTCAAGGATAAGCATAGTTTCAAAGTTCCCGTTTTATTTTCCCTCCCTACACTTAAACTGAACATTGTCCCCAATGTTCCCCGAAAGTATCAAAGTTATGATAATAGAAGGTAATTAAAAACGAAAGAAACTAATACTCCCCTGATTAGCTCGGTAGGATCCGTAAAAAGTGGTGGTTAAATCTTTTCCAAGAAGAGTTTTTTGCGTGAAAGGCTCCTTCCAAACTTGTGTAACTTCTTCTTGACAAACTAAACCTGCACACTAGAAGAAAACAAACGAAACCTTCGCGTAAAATCGGCGGTAATAATATACATAAGACTCGATTTAAACTAGGATATAATGCTTGTGGAATGGATGTTTACAGAATTTGTTTTGAAAGTTAAAATCTGGAAAATTCCAAAATTTTACAAGTAGCTCAGAAAACGAGAAAAAGTAAGCTGATGTTTTTATTCCTTCCTGACGCCGTCAGGTTGCAATCCTGACGCCGTCAGGTTATCCTGAAAAAAACTGGTCTGCGATTTTCTGGAAAAAATTCTGGAAAATTTGCATCTTTAGAATCTGGAAAAACTTCTGCAAAAACATCCATTATGACTCGATACAAGCATTTGACTCGAACAAACAAACATATATATCTTTTAGTTAATTGTTATTCTCATGTTCACGTTTCTTATGAAAACGTGTGTAATCCTCCCTACACTTATCCTTTATGTAAAATACCTTTATATGTAATTAAGACGAGGTTAAAAACAAAATAAAGCATTTTTACAAATTTAAACATGAGGATAAACAATTAATAAAAGATATATGACACTAACAAGCAAACAATTAAGCATGGGTTGCCTCCCACGAAGCGCTTTTCTTTATTTAAGAGTCTTGTAGCTAGACTCGTAGTCCTACTCCTACGTTTTCTTAATCTTAAGGGCCCATTCGATCTCTTTAACTCTTCTCTCATCACGAATATATTCAGGCCCCAGTTCAAGACAAGCAGTGAAGTAGACTTTGTTTTTCCAATCAACCTCGAATGCCGGAATGTTATCTACATCTAAATCATCCATGCCCTCATAATTCTTATTTTTATGGGGCATTATATATTTAACACTCTCGGCTTCATTTGAGAACTCAATTATCCCTGCCTCTTTATCATAAACCATCTTAGACTCTTCTATAAATGGTTTCCCAAGGATTACATCTCCTAAAAACCCATCAATGATGCCCTTAACGTTTTCCAAAATCATGAAATCACACCTATATGTGAAGTTACCTATGAACACATGTAATCCCTTAATCCTCCCCACATAGTTACTTGCTTTCCTAGGGCGAAAGGGGTCCCTCGTAGGCTCTAGCTTTTTGCTCATGATCCAATTATAATAGAGCCTAGACATTACATTCATGGGTGCCTTATAGTCAATGTAGGTGTGATCCCTATATAAGTATCCAATCATACACGGTACCTTGATGTTTTTAGGGTTTCCCCTCCTTATGCGGGGCTCGAAGGGTGGTCTTGGAAAATTAACCACGTTATGGTGATAAGCGGTTTCTTTTCCTTTAGGGTATGAGTCAAAGTACCCCCTAAGTTCTTCCTCCTCCTTGTCACGCTCCATAATTTCTAATACCTTATAATCTCCTTCCTCTAGATCATCATCCGAATCACTTGTGGTTGAATCACTATCTAAAGGGTGATCAGATTCCTTAAGGGCATCTTTGAGTGTATTTTCAATTATCATATTTAATTTCCTAAGTTCTCCGATTTCGCTCATGATACGGGCTCGAAGTTGGTTAGCAGAGGCTGGGTCAAGCAGTGGGTATTTGTTTTGTGGTGAGGTATAGTTTGGTGGTTGGTTATCTCCTTCCATGATGAAAAGTGATGGGATTACGAACAAAGGTCACGAAGAAGGGGGATAGACTAAGAGAAAGCTAAAAATGAGAAAAAAGTTTACTTGATAGGAATCAAGCAAAGAAACCTAAACGAGGTGGACTACTAACTAGCTATTCTATTCCCCGGCAGCGGCGCCAAAAACTTGATAACGCTACACGCGTCGTTCGGGGTCAAGGAAACTTCCTTTTCTTCGAGCAAGTTTTATAACACCCTAGGCAGTGAACCTAATCGTTGTAGTGTAGTAATTAGGGTAAGCCACGGGTATTGATATCGTTCTCTAGGGGAATAGGAATGCTAGTGAGAAGTTACTACGCTAAGGTTGAGGTTGAGGAAGATTATTTTTTATCTTTTTATGTTTTTTTAGAAAATGAAAAGGTACGAATCTCGGGTATTGGATTTGGGGGGTTGGTATTGCTACCGATTACTCTACTATTATCTAATTATCTAAGCTAAGGTTGTGATAGTCTATGTCTAATTTATGTGTACTCGTATGATAGTTTAAAGATGTGTTTACTTAGGTTTTACTACTCCTTAATTATCTCCTATTGATGGTTGATTTGTCACGTCCTTATTCCTAGTTGCGTTGTGATTCTAAGGCTATAGGGCGTGCTTGTTTCCCTAACTCTTTGAAATTACCAAAGGGTCTTGTTTACAAATCCTCTTAATGATTTATAGACGCCTACTCTACGGTTGTCCTTGAATACTTTATCCTACAATTACCTAGATAATTATATTCTAAAGTTCACAAAGAAATTTCAAGCATTAAGTACACAACGAATAATCTAGCGCACTCTAGATCATTAGTCAACTAAGATAAGTATCAACCAATCAATATTCAATAATTAAGTTTCATATTCCCTAAGCAAACACACAAATAAATTAGCCGGACATGGAGAACATGCAAGCATACACACAAATAATCAAAGACATAATTAAATTAATGAAGTAAATACTTATCTTGATGTATAATAGGGTTTAGAACCCTAAAATACTGCACAAGAAAGCCTTGGTTCGGTTTTAGGTTTTTACTCCAAAAGACTACACACAAAAACTGAAAAATTCGGATTCTATATATAAGATTACATCTGCGACGGCGTCACCTTATGTTTCGTGACGCCGTCGTGTCGCCGTCATTAGGGTTTCGTCTTGGCCACGTAAACCTTTCGACGGCGTCACCTTATGACTGTGACGCCGTCCCCTTCAGCTCTGACGCCGTCGTGGCTGCATCTAGGCCGTCTGAGTAGTGACGGCCTATTCCTTTAGAACCTGACGTCGTCCCTTGAAAACATGTAATTTTGCCTCTGAGCCGTCGCAAAATGCCTTCCCGACGGCGTCGCAGATATGCAGTGACGCCGTCGCCTTATGTTTCAGCAGCTTTGAGTGTCTCGATTCTGACTTTGGCCATTTTCTTCGTATATTCGCGCCTTTTCGTCCAAATAAGCATCATTCCAGCATTTTGCCTTCAAGAGACCTAAAAAGTGAAAAGGAACGATATTAAGCAATAACGGATACAAAAGTGATCGAATAAGGGCTTAAATGACCCCTCAAAAAGGTACCTTTTAAAACCTTATCAAATATCCCTACACTTGGTATTTGCTTGTCCTCAAGCAAATGTGCTTTTAGCCAATTAATTTATAAGTTAGGGGTCATGAAGCATCCATTCAAAACGGTCCACAACACATATAAGCCCCGCAAAAGTCATAACAAGCACGGAAATTACATACTAGCACCTCACATGGGGTGTTTGGATACTCACATCTCTCTCGGGTGTATATATGAAATATAACAAATCGGAAATGGAAGATAAACACTCATTAACCGGTCCTAGTACATAGATTACCATAGGCTTGAGAATAGATCAAACCTCCGTCGCTTTGGCGTAAGCACCTAGGAAAGACTATCAAAGAGGTCTTTAAAGGGTTGTAACGTTAGGCTTACGGTAGGGAAATAAGGGTTTGGTGGGATAGGCTATATAGTGGTGGATAGTCAAAAATCTCTATGTTGCAAGTATACGAAGAATGGCGTTGCTAAGCCAAGACTCGACACTCTAAAACTCTAGGCAACGAAAATAAACAAACATAATTTAAAAGATAGATGTAGGATGGTAGCCCGTATGGTTTTTTTTTTTTTTTTTTTTTTTTTTTTTTTTTTTTTTTTTTTCTTTTTCTATTTTTTTTTTCGAATTTTTTTTTTTTTTTTTTTTTTTTTTTTTTTTTTGCATACACTTTTACTTTACCATCCTCTACGGTACATCAAAATGATAGGGATTTATAGACACATCCCTACACTTGAGTTTTTATTACTCTAACACTAATTTGACCCGAATTGAAAAGATCAAAACACTTGGAGTACATTATTATGCAAACAAAGGGAATTTGAGTTTAACGTTCTCTTTCCTATGTTTCATAAACTTTAACTTTTCCCATGAATCCCAATCATCCCAAAACTGTATACAAAGGATATGACTCGACTTAGCAACTCATGCAAGCAACCAGATAATTGAACTAAGGGTTTTGGGTGATAACATAAATTTGCACTAAAAGTGAGTGCAATAAAGGTAGGCTAAGGCGATTTGGGTGTATATTTGGGGGTGGGGTGTAAACAATGCTCTTCATTGATATTCCGGAAAAACCGAAATATCACGAGAACGGCGAATAGGATAGGCTCTGAGGGGTTAACTAGGGGTATCGTGTACTAAAGATGAGTACAACGCAAAGGGTGTGGGGGGAATTACTCAACCGATTATGGAAGAAGTAATTATATTACAGGTATTAAACAAGGGTTTATCCTAATGCCTCTTATCATTTAGTTATTCCTAACTACACAAGTGTAGTCTCACTAGCGATCTCGGAATGCATCACAAAACAAGTTCTAGAATCTAATATACTACCGGTTCACACTCTAAGCATTAAAGATGAATGCTTTAATTCCTATTAATCTAAGGGCGATCCTCACATTTTGGGTGGAATTTAGGTGGTAAGGGTTTTTGTGCTAGTCATGCAACTTCCTATCCATGAGACGCTTTTGTTAAGACTAATGGCCCACTCCTATACGTCATGAAAAAATTTTAAATTTGGCTAAAATTACCCTAACCTACATTTTCTCATGGTTTATTACACAAATACACTTGGACAAAGCAAATAGTCAAGGATAAGCATAGTTTCAAAGTTCCCGTTTTATTTTCCCTCCCTACACTTAAACTGAACATTGTCCCCAATGTTCCCCGAAAGTATCAAAGTTATGATAATAGAAGGTAATTAAAAACGAAAGAAACTAATACTCCCCTGATTAGCTCGGTAGGATCCGTAAAAAGTGGTGGTTAAATCTTTTCCAAGAAGAGTTTTTTGCGTGAAAGGCTCCTTCCAAACTTGTGTAACTTCTTCTTGACAAACTAAACCTGCACACTAGAAGAAAACAAACGAAACCTTCGCGTAAAATCGGCGGTAATAATATACATAAGACTCGATTTAAACTAGGATATAATGCTTGTGGAATGGATGTTTACAGAATTTGTTTTGAAAGTCAACAAACTCCTTCACTTGGCGGAGAAGCCTTCACAACGTTGCTTACACTTTTTCTGGTACAAAGCTAGATACCGAGTCCGTAACACGGTGGACCAAACCAACACGACTATTACACAACAAATATGTGAAATATCAAATACAAGATCTTCTCTACAGAAATCTTGCGAAGTAACAAATCAATCAAGGACCCCTTGCTTGGATGACTTGTAGAATGCTCGTGATCTCGCCTTTAGAGAAGGACCTATATGAGGATCACAATAGAAAGAAAGAAGAACAACTCTCTAGATCAAGTGATCTATATGTTAGAAGAGAATGAGAGTGTTTGAGAGATTTAGTAAGAAGAGGGGTAAGTTAGAATGAAGAAATGGCTATCTATTTATAGGCAAATTCCTTCACTGTTCCCACGGATCCCTTCCACAAGGGATCCGTCTAGTGTAATCCTAGGGATCCGTGAAACGCTCCTCTTTGCCCATGGGTTTTTTGGTTATGGGTCATGGGTTGGTCCATGGGTTATCTTTAGATTCAATGTATCTAAGTATACATTGTATCAAGTCTCTTTGGGTATGGGTTAAGATCCATGGGTTATGGTCCATGGGTTATGATTTTTACCCATCCTAATAAACTATTACAACAAATGCTTAATTACTACATTTTTGTATTTAAATGGCTATATGTAAATGCTTTACAAAACTAACATGTATCCTTTATAATTATACTTAAGATAACATTATATTTGTTATCAACAAAACACAAAGAGATCACAAAATATTAATAAACGGTTTTACGGTTTATTTGTATTAATAATCTCCCCCTTTTTGTTGATGACAAAACATAATGTTATGATGAGTAAAACTTAAGAATAGATGTAAATTTTGAAAGTCCGAAAGCCCCTAAGTTTTACTTCTTCTCCCCCTTTTTGTCAAAACAAAAAGTTAACCCTTGGAAGAAATAAACATAAAAGTGTGGAAAAAAAATAGTCCACGTATCACTAACTCCCCCTTGACGGTAGCTCCCCCTTGTTTGGGGCGTCAAGTGAAGAAAAATAGAAATCCTACAAAAAGAAAGGTTAGTAACATGCTTAAATAATCTTATGATTGTCGAGAATCAAGATTGGGAGCCAAGGTATGTAAACAAGGCCTTGTAATAAAACAACAAATTGTAGTGGTATTTATGCCACCTACAAGCATGTAAAAATAAGAACAAGACTTGTTCTTGAAAATAACTCAAATGAAAAAGTAGAAAAAAAATAATAGAAAATAGTAGTAATGATTCCGTCCATGCTTGCATAAGGTTTATGGATGGAGGTTTTGATGATTGATGGTATTGATGCGATCAAGTATGAGGTTGAGTATGAATCGCATTTCTTTCCTAACTTCTATTGTGATTTCCCTAGTGGATTGGCAATGTTCACAATGTAGGTGATGTGGATGATGAGTGCGGAAGTTTTCCGGGTTGTTTTGATTTGAGTTATGCGGAAGATGTGGTGGAAAAATAGGAAAATATGGATCAACATCCGGAATATTTGTAAGTGGTGGTGGAAAAGAACCTAGATGTTCTTGTAATGTGATGGGAGCTAATGGTGGTGATGTTTCAAGATCTTGAAAGATATTATTTGGAGATGTGGATGGTGTTGAAAAGACTATTTCTTTTTGTTTAGATTGTTTAGATCTTGTTGGAGTCTTAAGGAGTTCCAAAAGAGTGACTTTAGGTGGTGATGAGGTTGGTGTACTTGTTGGAGATGAGGGAGGTGCTATTATGGAAGCATCTTGTGGTGAGTTATTTGTTGAGGATGAACCATTTGAGGTTGTTTTTGCTAAGCAACAAGATCGGATACTAATCCGTGCGGATATCCTAGAGTTTGATTGTGGTATTTTGGATGGTGGAAGTACAAAGGTTTGGATATCATGATTGTTTGTACTATATGATTCTCCTAAAGGGTTTTTGGATGACATGGTGTATTGTGTATGCGAGGATGAGATGGATTATGCAAGCATTTTGGGAGTTCTATATATAGAAAAACAAAGCATTGTAATGAATGTTTGAACCAAAATGTGGATTAAAATCTAATGATTAGATATGAATTCAAGGCATGTGATCATGAGAACACAAGCATTAAAGAGCATACTCCCAAAAATGAAACAAATGTGGATTTTTCATCCAAAGTGAAAAGAATAGAAGTTAAAAAACAGCTTCTGTCTTCACGGATCCCACGGATCCTTCCCTTGAGGGATCCGTCCAGCATGAAGGCTGGGATCCGTGGGTCTGGTGATTCAGGCAGCACAAAATTTTCTTTTTGGAAACATTTTTGCCTATTGTGTGCCTATATGCAAACTATTTGGAGTTGCGGTTTTCGCGACCTCTAAAAAGAAAAGGAAAATAACTAGAGAAAAATAAATCCTATTGAGATAACCCGAAAACACACATTTGGTACATAAGTACGTAATATTGTGTTATCAATGCTCCTAGTTCATTTTTGCTTAAATGAATGTACCCGAAAACACATATTGGTTATGTGTTCCCTTTAGCATTCAAAAGACATGAGATGCAATGAAAACGGGTTTTTACTTTGTATTAATAATGAAAAAGCGATTTGTCCTAGACGTGAGAAATTGCTTTCGTGAAATTGATACGGAAAGGTATCATTCTTTTTAGAAAACATTTTGAAAAGAGATTTTCTTTAAAAATGTGTATGTAGTTATGTGTAAAAAAAAATTAAAAGTGGAAGACTTATCTTGGCTTTTGAAAATTCCCGTATTGTTTGTGAGTTGTGCGTGAAATAGAAATCCTAGACTCAGAAAGAAAAAGGCTAGTGTTTACATACCTTGTAGAGTCAAATAAGTTACGACGTTTGTTCCATTAGACCTAGACCAAGACGAAGTAGGTTGAATTGTTCCCGCTTCAACGGTTTGGTGAGGACGTCGGCTATGTTGTCTTCGGATGCTACCTTCTCAATAGAGATGTTCCCCTTTTGAACATTGTCTCTTAAGAAGTGATGTCGAATCTCTATATGCTTTGTGCGAGAATGCAATACCGTATTCTTGCTTAAGTCGATGGCACCTTTGTTGTCACATAGGATGGCTATGTCGCTTAGATGAATGTCGAAGTCGACTAACGCTTGTTTCATCCATAGTGCTTGTTGGCATGCTTTGCCGGCGGAGACGTACTCGGCTTCGGTTGTTGATATAGCTAGTGCCGTTTGTTTCTTAGAAAACCAAGACGTTAAACAACATCCCATGAAAGTACATACCCCACTTGTACTTTTTCTATCAACGTAATCACCTGCATGGTCAGAATCTGCATATATAATTGTTTCTACTCCCGTGCCCTTAGGATACCATAATCCTAATTGTGTTGTACCCTTAATATATCTAAATATCCTTTTTACGGCTTCTAGGTGTGATGTTTTAGGGTCTTCTTGAAACCTAGCACATAAGCTAACACTAAACATGATATCCGGCCTACTTGCCGTGAGGTAGAGAAGACTACCTATCATGCCACGATACTTAGTATTATCTACGGATTCTCTGTCTTCATCTTTTGTGAGTTTGGTGTCGGATGACATTGGAGTCCTAATAGGTTTTGACTCTTCTAGACCAAATTTCTTTAACATCTCCTTGATGTATTTAGATTGATTGAAGAAGATACCATCTTCTACTTGTTTTATTTGTAGACCAAGAAAGAAACTAAGTTCTCCGATCATACTCATCTCGAACTCGTCATGCATGATTTTAGAGAAATCATCACACATGTCTTGACAAGTGGATCCGAATATAATATCATCTACATATATTTGTACTATGATTATATGTGACTCTCTTTTCTTAGTAAAAAGTGTGTTATTAATGGTGTAGTTGTGTTTAACTAGAAATGACTTGAGTCTATCATACCAAGCTTTTGGAGCTTGTTTAAGACCGTAAAGGGCTTTCTTTAATTTATAGACATGTTTGGGTTTTTCAAAATCAATGAAGCCCGGAGGTTGAGCTACATATACTTCTTCATTTATGACACCATTTAGAAAAGCGCTTTTGACATCCATTTGATAAAGCTTTAGATCATTAGCACAAGCATACGCAAGAAGTATTCTTATAGACTCTAATCTAGCCACAGGGGCGTAGGTCTCATCAAAGTCTATTCCTTCTTGTTGGTTATACCCTTGAGCAACGAGTCTAGCCTTGTTCCTAGACACGACTCCGTTTGCATCTAATTTGTTTTTATAAACCCATTTGGTTCGTATTATGGTTTGATTACTAGGTGGAGGGACAAGTGTCCAAACATCATTAGAAACAAATTGATTTAGTTCTTCTTGCATAGCCATTACCCAACTCTCATCTTTTATGGATTCTTGTGTATTCTTAGGTTCTAAGGTTGAAACGAAACAAAACAAGTTACTTTGGTTTTGAACTTGAGACCTTAATGTTTGTTCGTTTAGTTTTCCTATGACTTTATCTACGGGGTGATCTTTGGACTCTTTAATGTTTATTATTTCATCACTTAGAGGTTCTTCTTCTTCACTAATCTTTTTCTTTATTACTATAGCTTCACTTTCTATAATCTCGTCATCTATAAGAGGTGGAGAGGGTTTGGGTGGACTTTCATCAAATTTTATATTTAATGACTCTTCTACCTTCATTGTTTCTTTGTTTAATATGACGTAAGCTTTGCTATTTGGCGAGTAACCTAAAAAGATACCTTCGGTTGATTTAGGATCAAATTTTGTAAGGTAATCTTTAGTGTTAAGAATAAAACATTTACTACCAAAGACTCTAAAGTGATTTAACGTAGGCTTTTTGCCTCGAAGTAACTCATATGGAGTTTTTCCTAAGATTGGTCTAATTAAGACTCGATTGAGTATGTACGTTGAAGTATCAACGGCATTACACCAAAACTTTTGAGGTATGGATTGTTCATTAAGCATGGTTCTACTCATTTCTTGTAGGGTTCTATTCTTTCTTTCTACTACCCCATTCGATTGTGGAGTGCGTGGAGCCGAGAAGTTGTGAGTAATACCAGTAGCGTCACAAAAAGCTCCGAATTGCACTTCATTATCGAATTCCCTACCATGATCCGTCCTAATAGACACTATGGGACTTCCTAGCTGTCTTTGGATCTTTTTGCTTAATATTTCAAAATAGTTAAAGGTTTCCGTTTTGTTCTTTAAAAATTTTGTCCGAGTATACCTAGAATAGTCATCCACTATGACCAAAGTATAGTAGTTGCCTCCATAACTTTGGATAGCGGATGGACCAAATAAATCCATATGTAGTAATTCTAGACACCTAGTTGTGGACACCATGTTTTTAGCTTTATGACTCGAATGAGCTTGTTTTCCTACATTAAAAGCATCACAAAAATGATGTTCATATTTTAACTTAGGTAGATCTCTTACTAGATCTTTGGATGATAGGGATTGAAGAAGTCGCATGTTGGCGTGACCCAATCTTCGATCACATAAGGTCGAAGTATCATCCATAGAGGTAAGACATAGTTTGTCCTTAGGTTCATTACCGATTTTAATGACATAGACTCCATGTTTCCTAATTCCTTTTCCTATGGTAATGTCATTTTTTAGTATCTTACTACCGGTTTCGGTAAAAAGTACATTGCACTTTTTATCACATATTTGTCCTATACTTAAGAGGTTAAAGTTTAGGTTTTCTACGTGACACACATCGTTAATGGTTAGAGATTTGTTAGAAATCGTACCTTTACCGATGATTCTACTTTTGCTATTTCCAAACACCACATTACCTCCATTGAAGGATTCATATGTGGAGAATAGATCCCTATTCCCGGTCATGTGCCTCGTCCATCCGCTATCCTTGACCCATTCATCGGGGTCTAGATCGACCTTTAAGCACACCTAAAACAATAATAAACTCAAAAGTTTGGTCCCCATTTGTTCATGGGTCCATTAGTGTTAAACATTCCATTCATGTTAGACATGTATGGATAAGATGAGTATGTATTCCATGGAGCAAAGTTTTGAAAATGAAAACCGTTTTGCATGTTTGGATTCCATCCCATTTGATGGTTACTTTTCGGGTAAACGTTATTAGGTCTCCTAAATGAATTAGGTTTTGAAAAAGATGGAGCTTTGTTTCTTGCAAAAGTAGGATTATATTTTGGAGGTGGTTGTCTAGTGGTGACATGAGTTGGTTTCTTCCTATTAACTATAACAAACTCAGTTCTAGATGAGGAAGCTACGTTATTGCTACTGTTTGCTACAACAGATCCACGGATCCCTTTCTGTACACTAGCCGGTTCCCTTTTTAGGGGATCCGTGGGATCCGCCACAACAGTGGCTGGTTTTTCTAGTTCCTTAACAAATTGTGTTTCTTTACTTTCACTAGTTGATGGATCAAGTTGTTGACTACCTAGACCCTTTTGATTGTTACCGGTTTTAACACCTTCGAGTATTGTATCTAAAGTGTTCGTACTAATTCTAGCAATTTTAGAATCTAAGTTATCCACTAGTGTTTGAAGTTGAACGCAAAGTTCACATTCACCACTTGCTATTTTACCTTTTTCTAAACGTTTTAGTTTTGCTTTTAATTCTATGACTTCTTTATCTAAACGTTGATTTTGACTCTTTAAGAGTTTGTTTTTGTTAATTAGTTTTTAGCTAATATTGCATAGTTTGTCATATTCATTATGCAATGAGTCGTCATCGAGTGATGAACTACTATAGTATTCGTGACATACCTCGTCATTTGCCATGAGAC
This sequence comes from Chrysanthemum seticuspe, assembly GCA_019973895.1. NCBI lineage: Eukaryota > Viridiplantae > Streptophyta > Magnoliopsida > Asterales > Asteraceae > Chrysanthemum > Chrysanthemum seticuspe. Next base: position 99,772,655 of record BPTQ01000002.1, read on the forward strand.
AAATTTCTTCATCCTCCTCGTCGCTCATTCCCCATGTGCTGCTCACGAACGCCTTTTGATCATCCCGTTTGGGACACTTACTAATAAAGTGGTTTGGGTCCCCACATTTAAAGCAAGTACGATCATCCTTTGGCTTCTCGTCTTCTTTGCTTTTCCGAAAGCCTTTCTTATCGTCATATGGTTGTTTGACGTATCTTCCCTTTCTTCTAAAGAACTTTTTAAAGTCCCTTACCGCCATCGCGTACTCTTCGTCGTCACTACTCGAAGAGGAGTTCTCCTCATCGCTCGTAGCCTTTTTGGCTTTAAGCGAAAGAGATTTGTGACCTTTGAAGCTTCGGAATCTTTAGCAAGGACAAGCTCGTAGACTTTCAAGTTGCCTATGAGTTCATCGAGGGTGAGAATTATCAAATATTTTGACTCTTCGATCGCCGTCACTGATTGGCTCCGAACGGTCTATCTTTTATTAGTCAACCACTTGTGAATGGTCAACCATAAAAGTCAAACAGCTCAGAACAGAATGCAATAAATTCCAGGAGAGTTTAGTGTTTCCCCGGGTCGTTAAGTCCCAACGAGGTGTGAACACTGTAATACAACGAATCTGTGATCGGGTGAATATTGAACAGGAAAAGGGGTTTTTGAATGATTTATTCTAAGGAATAAAAGAAAATAGCTTAAACAAGCTATAAGAACAAGTACGTGAAAGCAAAATACTTAGTAACGTCAAAAATCTAAAAACGCGTATGTTTAATTAAAATTCTACGTAAACGTACGAAACAAAACGTGAAATTAAATAAATGAAACACCTACGGGTATGAAAATAATGTTTTTACAATCCTAATTATACTAGAAAATTAATGGAAAAAGAAAATTATTTTTAAAACTATTTATCTAATTATTATTAATTAAAAACTATTTTTAACTATTTAATAATATCCTAAATTATAAGAAAATATGAAATAAAGCTAGAAAAGTGAAATTATGACTTAGAAAAATCTAAAATATTATAAAACTTATTTTAAAACTGCAAACATATTTTTTAGACTTTTTCTCAATTTATTATCAATTTAATACTATTTAAAACTAATTAAAATGCTAGAAAATCTATTTTACCTAAGATAATTCAGGAAAAATACTTTTTATGACTTTTTGAATATTATAAAACTAAGAAAATTGAAATTGTATTTTTCTGAGCTTTTTCTAATTTATTTGAATAAAAAGCTAATTAAAAATGCTAAAAACTGAAATTAAATGCAGAAAAATAGCAACTGAACAGTGAAAAATATGAAAACTTCCAGTCAACAATAAAATAATACTGATAACCCAGGAAAAATAACAGAAACTATTTTGGAGCACAAGAACAATGATTTGGGTGCACAACTAAAGAAATAAGCACATGTAAATAAGCTAAAATCTAACCATAAGCTACTATAAGCTACCTTAGCCTTAATCTAACTAAAACTAAGCTAAATCAACTGGTATGAACCTAATAAGCACAGGCTAGAGGCATTAAAGCTCAAAAACAAGTTCTAACTCTACTATGCCAAACGGCCCTAATGCCCTACTTTAAGCCTACAATAAGCTAGTTAGAAAAATTCCTAAAAATAAACTAAAATGGCCATGATGTCCACAACCAACCAAAGAGCTTAAGTCTAGAATTTCAGCTAAAAGTGACTTGTCATGAGAGAATTAAAAATCTAAAACTACAAGGGATGGGGACAATATGCTGCTGGTGCGGAGCAGGTATGGAATGGGATAAAACTACTTGCAGACCTGATCAAACTATTGCTACAAGCTCCTAAATGACTCTAAAAGGCAACATAGATAACTACTAATCAATAAGCTATAATGAGCATAAAGATGCTAAGTAGATACAAGCAAATTATACTAACTGATATGGAAGTGTAGCAAACAGCAACCTGAGGGTGATCATTTGCAGAACTTCAAGAGCATCTGAATCAACATCTATCATCTCAATAAGCTATCCAGAATCATAGACACATTCTACTCTACAAATGGAAACTAAATTCTAATCATATCAGCATGTGAACAACATAAATGCATTAATGAAAATACTTATGATGGACAGGATAGATGACTTAAGACTGATAAGCAAACTTAAACTTTTGAAACACCTAAACTTGAAATTATGAGAAAGAAAGCTATAGAAACCGTTTTAGAATTTATAACACTAAAGTTTATAAAAACTACAACATTTGAAATCGAAAAGCCCACTAATTCCAAACACTCCTTAAAACTACTAAGTTGAGATTTAACCAAAAACTATGATGAACTTTAACTGAGACTAACTTGTATTGATCAAACAAACATATAACTCAACATTTTAACACATAAAATCCAGAAATTAAGCTAAGATCAAATTGACTTTTACTTTTGACTTTCGTTGACTTTTGTTGACTCTGTGTGAAACTTTGCATTCAGAATAGGAAACTACTTTAATTCACTTAAATAAGCTTGAATAAGCTTGAAGAAGCTTATTTGAACCATTGTAACAGATTAAAACGTAAAAATTGACAATGAACAAATTTGGCGGGAAAATGAATTAAGGCTGTAAACTTGGAATTTCTTAACAAAAACACTTGAATTATAACTGAATTAACTTGTACAATACAGAAATTACAAAACCCAGCAAACTTTTACATTAAACTTGAAAAACGATTTTAAAGTTACTCTAAGAAATGGTCTAAAAATTGGGACAATTTGCTACTCTGTGTCTTCTTTCTTCTTTATAGTCCTCACTAGTTGCTCTGAATCTTTTCTGGCCATTGGATGGGTCAAAGTTGATCACAGCCCTTAATTTTACTTTTTGGCGCCAATATTGGAAGTAACAGGGTTTGATAGCGTGTGGCAGAGAAGGTGTGTTAATTGTTCCTTGGACTAGTGTGGAGGTGGAGTGATAAGGTTGGGTGAAGATGAGCTGGAGGTGAGGGGTGATGGGAGATGGTTGCAGAGCAGGTGGAGAAGGAGACAGTGGGCAGGTTTTGGAGGGAAAAGGGTGGTTTGTTTGACTGGGGTTTAATAATAGACAGGGGGTTCAAGTGGGAGGGTTCAAGGGTATATTGGCAGGGGTTCAAGGCTCAAGGGTCATGGGTGTTTTGTTTATTAATAACATAAGGACCAAACTTGCAATTCACCAAACTTGAGGGACCAATTCTGCCAATTTTTCAAAGTTATTCATAGGGACCAATTATGACAAGTTTCATTAGTACAAGGACCATAAAAGAAATTTTTCCATTTTTAAACTTCCAAGGACTATTTTTGCCAATTTTGAAACTTGAAGGACCAAACTTGTAAATTCTCCAAACTTTTTACCCAAGGATCATTTTTGATAAATTTTGATTTTGAAAGGACTTGGTTTGACTTTTATTTCAAAACAAATGCTCAGGGACTGATTTTTGTCAAGATTTTGAAAGTTGAGGGACTGAAACTGCCAATTATGCAAACTTAGCTCGTTTTTCATCTGATTTTAAACATTTTGCATCTGAAACATATAAAATACAATTTTGGGATATTTTCAGTATTTTGATGCATTTCTGAGTGTTATTAATTGTTTTGCAGTTCAGATTTGACCAAAAATGATGAGTATTTACACACTCATCAATCCCCCACACTAAACTATTGCTAGTCCCTAGCAATCTTTTATGAAAACTTAATGGATTTGAATCTCTTTACCAAAAGCCATTACTTCTGGAGTAGCCAATTGTTTCAGTTCAAGTAAGAACCTTGGTACAATGATAACCAAATGATTTTGAGCAAATCACCAGCTTTCAACGGTTTTGATTTGTCTTTACCAGAAGCCGTTTGCTTCTGGACTAGCCAACTCTTAGATAAAATATCTTTGGTGAGTCGATTACCAATTATGGTTTTCCAACTGCCTTTACCACAAGCCATAAACTTGCGGGCTAGCCAACTCTTCACTAATTAAAGATATGGTGAGCTGAACACCATACAATTTTGGGCAAATTGCAAGCCGTCAACGGATTTGAGATATCTTTACCAAGAGCCGTTTGCTCCTGGATTAGTCAATCCTTTTGTTTATTAGACATGGTGGACTGATAACCGTAAGCTGAGTAAGTGCAAAACACTTACTCCAAAAAATTTTGGCCAAAAATGGGGGAATTGGGTGGTATAATTACATGATAAAATTTGTGAGAATTCCCCCCCACACTAGAAATGAATATTGCCCTCAATATTCAAAGTACCGACGGTTATGCCGAAACATAGAATGTAAAAGGGAAATACTACGGCCATTTTTTTTTTTTTTGAGTAAAACTTATATACAACAGCGGGGGGCAACTCCCCCACACTAGGGTGGGACACATGGGTGAAAACCCATGTTTAACTACTGTTTTTGATTACCGAGTTGCTAGCTTGACTCGACCCCGTATTAATTTGTTCATGGGGACGTAAGTGGAAGAGACAATCTCCATCGGACTTTCATTCAAGATGTTTGTATAAACATTGAAGTACGTGAAAGTTCCACACCGATGAGATATAGAGAGACCCGGCTCAAGATAATGGTACATGGAAATGCCGGGGTCAAAGATGGTATCTTCACTCCCGAATGAGTGAAGAAGAGAAGAAGTCACGGGATAGGTGAAGAAAAGAAAGAAAGTCATGATGAAAATCATGACTAACTCATCTTCATCCATAGGAGAATCCATAATTTCAGTATTATGAATCTCATCATTTAAGCTCACGTGATCAAGACAAATCCCGGGTGTGTCATGATCAAAGTGGAAGTTATCATACTCCGGCGGAGATATGATATGAGTGAGTTCACCGGCGAACTCCTCGTGAAGAGAATCAATCACAAGATGTAAATCTGTGAATTCTTGTTCCACTGTAGACTCATCACTATCCTCAATCTGAGTATCAAAGAGTGGATTCTCAGAAATTAAAGTGAATTCAGAGTCGAATTCAAATAGAGGATTAGTGAGAGTTGTTTTGAACGCTTCGGGAACAAAGTAATCAACATTCTCTATTGGACTGTTGGGGTGAGAAGTGAGTGAACGATCATTATAAAGGAGACTTTCAATTTCTCTTAGGTCGGCTTCGAAATCAAAGAGATCATCATCACTTTCCGATGAAAGTGGATTGATGTGAGCGAGTTCATCGGTGAACTCCTCAAGAAGAGGATCAGACTGTGGGAGTGATGCCTCAACATACTCGATGTTTCCATAGGAAGCACAATCGTCGCTAAAATCGGAGAAAGTTTCAAAATGATCTAGAGAAGACTCAAGAGGGGAAGGGATATCACACATATGGTCAAAAGTTCCCTGTGACTCTCTCGGGATTGGGACAAGGTTCTCAACACTAGACTTTATGAATTCGTCCGATTCCTTTTCAGGAACAGTGTCAAGATGCTCGTCCCCCATGTTTAGAGAGTGAGTGGGAGCTTCGGGTGTGATAGCAGTTGTTTGAGAATGAATCTCAACTGCTGGGATATCAACTGATGAACTTGATGAATCTTTATAGAATTGAAGGATATCAAGTGTATCCTCATCATCACTGTCATCAGGAATAAAACGAAATTGAGAGCTAGATCTGGCTGCTTTTTCTTTTGCAATTGATTCCCTAATAGATTTTTCAAACGCAATTTGGGAATTTATTTTAGCAGCCTGCTCTTCAGCTAGCAATTCTTCCATGGATTTCTCATGTGAACTTTGAATGACGGGACATTGTGGGAGTGGAGATTTGTCAAAACTGGAAGGTTGACATTGATAATCATCATGAGGACCCCCACAATATACACAAGAAAAACTGGGAGCATTTCGAAATGCTGTTTTACTCAACTCCTCAGTTCTTTTCACTAACTCCAGAAGCTCTAGATAAGTGTCTTGTTGGGTTTGCTGAGGAGTTTGAGTCATTTGGCACTGTGGAGGTTGGTCTTGAAATGATGTGTCAAAATTGTCACAAGGAAATGTATTCCCCGTTTGACAATCCGAGCTGACGTGTGGACCTCCACAGTACTCACAACAAAATGATTGTTGTGGCTGGACATGTGAATAATATGGAATTTGGTAATTTCCAAAGTCCTGAGTGTTACCAGAAAACTATTCATAGACAAACGCGTTTCCGGATTGACACTCAAATCCTTGGTGAGGACCTCCACAAAACTCACACAGATATGTCAATATCTCATGATGTGGTGGCTGGTAGAATGAATCAGATGTGTCATGGTAAGGATAGGGAGCTTGGTTATAGACAGACCCATCTCCTGATCTACAGCCGGGACAATTCCCACCATTATGAGGACCACCACACCATTGGCAACCAAAATGGTGTGGATACGACATAGGAAAGAATCAAAGGTTTACAGAGGGGTTGGGATGAAGAATCAAAGATGTAAGAGGGTAAAGATGGATATTTTTGGATTTTTGGATAAACATTTTGTAAATATAAGAAAGAAAATCTTTTTGGGTTTTTGTGTTTGTTGAAAACTGATTTTAAAATGTTTATCGGGAACCGTTTTGTTTTTATATGATAATAATAATAAGAAAATATGAACAAGGATGGTAAATATACAATGGATGTATATTCAACAACACTGATGCTTCAAATTCGTAGTACGCAGCACACCTCCCCGGCAGCGGCGCCAAAATTTGATTGGCTCCGAACGGTCTATCTTTTATTAGTCAACCACTTGTGAATGGTCAACCATAAAAGTCAAACAGCTCAGAACAGAATGCAATAAAGTCCAGGAGAGTTTAGTGTTTCCCCGGGTCGTTAAGTCCCAACGAGGTGTGAACACTGTAATACAACGAATCTGTGATCGGGTGAATATTGAACAGGAAAAGGGGTTTTTGAATGATTTATTCTAAGGAATAAAAGAAAATAGCTTAAACAAGCTATAAGAACAAGTACGTGAAAGCAAAATACTTAGTAACGTCAAAAATCTAAAAACGCGTATGTTTAATTAAAATTCTACGTAAACGTACGAAACAAAACGTGAAATTAAATAAATGAAACACCTACGGGTATGAAAATAATGTTTTTACAATCCTAATTATACTATAAAATTATTGGAAAAAGAAAATTATTTTTAAAACTATTTATCTAATTATTATTAATTAAAAACTATTTTTAACTATTTAATAATATCCTAAAATATAAGAAAATATGAAATAAAGCTAGAAAAGTGAAATTATGACTTAGAAAAATCTAAAATATTATAAAACTTATTTTAAAACTGCAAACATATTTTTTAGACTTTTTCTCAATTTATTATGAATTTAATACTATTTAAAACTAATTAAAATGCTAGAAAATCTATTTTACCTAAGATAATTCAGGAAAAATACTTTTTATGACTTTTTGAATATTATAAAACTAAGAAAATTGAAATTTTATTTTTCTGAGCTTTTTCTAATTTATTTGAATAAAAAGCTAATTAAAAATGCTAAGAACTGAAATTAAATGCAGAAAAATAGCAAATGAACAGTGAAAAATATGAAAACTTCCAGTCAACAATAAAATAATACTGAGAACCCAGGAAAAATAACAGAAACTATTTTGGAGCACAAGAACAATGATTTGGGTGCACAACTAAAGAAATAAGCACATGTAAATAAGCTAAAATCTAACCATAAGCTACTATAAGCTACCTTAGCCTTAATCTAACTAAAAATAAGCTAAATCAACTGGTATGAACCTAATAAGCACAGGCTAGAGGCATTAAAGCTCAAAAACAAGTTCTAACTCTACTATGCCAAACGGCCCTAATGCCCTACTTTAAGCCTACAATAAGCTAGTTAGAAAAATTCCTAAAAATAAACTAAAATGGCCATGATGTCCACAACCAACCAAAGAGCTTAAGTCTAGAATTTCAGCTAAAAGTGACTTGTCATGAGAGAATTAAAAATCTAAAACTACAAGGGATGGGGACAATATGCTGCTGGTGCGGAGCAGGTATGGAATGGGATAAAACTACTTGCAGACCTGATCAAACTATTGCTACAAGCTCCTAAATGACTCTAAAAGGCAACATAGATAACTACTAATCAATAAGCTATAATGAGCATAAAGATGCTAAGTAGATACAAGCAAATTATACTAACTGATATGGAAGTGTAGCAAACAGCAACCTGAGGGTGATCATTTGCAGAACTTCAAGAGCATCTGAATCAACATCTATCATCTCAATAAGCTATCCAGAATCATAGACACATTCTACTCTACAAATGGAAACTAAATTCTAATCATATCAGCATGTGAACAACATAAATGCATTAATGAAAATACTTATGATGGACAGGATAGATGACTTAAGACTGATAAGCAAACTTAAACTTTTGAAACACCTAAACTTGAAATTATGAGAAAGAAAGCTATAGAAACCGTTTTAGAATTTATAACACTAAAGTTTATAAAAACTACAACATTTGAAATCGAAAAGCCCACTAATTCCAAACACTCCTTAAAACTACTAAGTGGAGATTTAACCAAAAACTATGATGAACTTTAACTGAGACTAACTTGTATTGATCAAACAAACATATAACTCAACATTTTAACACATAAAATCCAGAAATTAAGCTAAGATCAAATTGACTTTTACTTTTGACTTTCGTTGACTTTTGTTGACTCTGTGTGAAACTTTGCATTCAGAACAGGAAACTACTTTAATTCACTTAAATAAGCTTGAAGAAGCTTATTTGAACCATTGTAACAGATTAAAACGTAAAAATTGACAATGAACAAATTTGGCGGGAAAATGAATTAAGGCTGTAAACTTGGAATTTCTTAACAAAAACACTTGAATTATAACTGAATTAACTTGTACAATACAGAAATTACAAAACCCAGCAAACTTTTACATATAACTTGAAAAATGATTTTAAAGTTACTCTAAGAAATGGTCTAAAAACTGGGACAATTTGCTACTTTGTGTCTTCTTTCTTCTTTATAGTCCTCACTAGTTGCTCTGAATCTTTTCTGGCCATTGGATGGGTCAAAGTTGATCACAGCCCTTGATTTTACTTTTTGGCGCCAATATTGGAAGTAACAGGGTTTGATAGCGTGTGGCAGAGAAGGTGTGTTAATTGTTCCTTGGACTAGTGTGGAGGTGGAGTGATAAGGTTGGGTGAAGATGAGCTGGAGGTGAGGGGTGATGGGAGATGGTTGCAGAGCAGGTGGAGAAGGAGACAGTGGGCAGGTTTTGGAGGGAAAAGGGTGGTTTGTTTGACTGGGGTTTAATAATAGACAGGGGGTTCAAGTGGGAGGGTTCAAGGGTATATTGGCAGGGGTTCAAGGCTCAAGGGTCATGGGTGTTTTGTTTATTAATAACATAAGGACCAAACTTGCAATTCACCAAACTTGAGGGACCAATTCTGCCAATTTTTCAAAGTTATTCATAGGGACCAATTATGACAAGTTTCATTAGTACAAGGACAATAAAAGAAATTTTTCCATTTTTAAACTTCCAAGGACTATTTTTGCCAATTTTGAAACTTGAAGGACCAAACTTGTAAATTCTCCAAACTTTTTACCCAAGGATCATTTTTGATAAATTTTGATTTTGAAAGGACTTGGGTTGACTTTTATTTCAAAACAAATGCTCAGGGACTGATTTTGTCAAGATTTTGAAAGTTGAGGGACTGAAACTGCCAATTATGCAAACTTAGCTCGTTTTTCATCTGATTTTAAACATTTTGCATCTGAAACATATAAAATACAATTTTGGGATATTTTCAGTATTTTGATGCATTTCTGAGTGTTTTTAAATGTTTTGCAGTTCAGATTTGACCAAAAATGATGAGTATTTACACACTCATCAGTCACCTTGGATCTCCACTTCGATGGAAGTGCCCTTAGATATCTCCTAACATGATTACGGCTAGATAAAGATTCATCAAGTGCTTGTAAAGATGTAATAATAGTATTAAAGTTAGCAAATGAATGATCTATAGTTTCCTCATCCGATATTGAAAATTGTTCATATTGTTGAACAAATAAATCAATTTTATTATTTTTAACTTGTTGGTTGCCTTGATGAGTCACAACTAAAGAATTCCAAATTTCTTTAGAGGTTTTAAGCATAGAAATTCATTCGAATTCCTTTTTCGGTAAAGCATTATATAAAACCATTTTTGCTTCACTATTTTTAGAAAGCTTTTTCTTCATTTCATCGTTTAGTTTATCATGAGGTATGTGAACTAAATTTCCTTTATCATCATTTGAGGTAGCCTCAAAATCACCTTCAACAATAATGTACCAAAGATCAATATCTTTAGACTTCACATATGTTTCGAATCTATTTTTCCAATAAATAAAACCATTAGTTTCAAGTAGTGGTGGTCGTTGCATAGATTGCCCTTCCTTATAATTTTCAGAACCCATAGTGATCGAAAAGTTTTTAAAATACAATTTTATTTTAAAACTTTTATAAACTTAGCTCTTGATGCCAATTGTGGAAAACTAGAAGGGGGGGTTGAATAGTTTTGCCGATTTTACGTTAGTTTCAAAACCTTTTAGATTCGTTGATATGTGAGATCTTGTGGATGTGGAGAAAGTATAGATCTAATGATAAAGTAAGTAAATAACGTAAAGCGAAGGGAAAGAAAAGACACAATCGATGTATAGTGGTTCGGCTACAAGGACACTTTCCTTGCAATACTCCACTCCCCGAGTCACCTACTCGAGAGTTCAAGCACTATGTCAACAAACTCCTTCACTTGGCGGAGAAGCCTTCACAACGTTGCTTACACTTTTTCCGGTACAAAGCTAGATACCGAGTCCGTAACACGGTGGACCAAACCAACACGACTATTACACAACAAATATGTGAAATATCAAATACAAGATCTTCGCTACAGAAATCTTGCGGAGTGACAAATCAATCAAGGACCCATTGCTTGGATGACTTGTAGAATGCTCGTGATCTCGCCTTTAGAGAAGGACCTATATGAGGATCACAATAGAAAGAAAGAAGAACAACTCTCTAGATCAAGTGATCTATATGTTAGAAGAGAATGAGAGTGTTTGAGAGATTTAGTAAGAAGAGAGGTAAGTTAGAATGAAGAAATGGCTCTCTATTTATAGGCAAATTCCTTCACTGTTCCCACGGATCCCTTCCACAAGGGATCCGTCTAGTGTAATCCTAGGGATCCGTGAAACGCTCCTCTTTGCCCATGGGTTTTTTGGTTATGGGTCATGGGTTGGTCCATGGGTTATCTTTAGATTCAATGTATCTAAGTATACATTGTATCAAGTCTCTTTGGGTATGGGTTAAGATCCATGGGTTATGGTCCATGGGTTATGATTTTTACCCATCCTAATAAACTATTACAACAAATGCTTAATTACTACATTTTTGTATTTAAATGGCTATATGTAAATGCTTTACAAACTAACATGTATCCTTTATAATTATACTTAAGATAACATTATATTTGCTATCAACAAAACACAAAGAGATCGCAAAATATTAATAAACGGTTTTACGGTTTATTTGTATTAACAGACTTGTCAAATCCGTTTATGGTTGATAGTTTACCAAAAACTATATGGTTATCAACTCACCATATTCTTTATGATTAAGAGTTGGCTAGTCCATAGCAAACGGCTCATGGTAAAGATATATCAAATCCGTTGATAGCTGTTAGTTTGCTAAAAACTATGATAAGAGCAGTCTAGTTTTCAAATGATTTTATTTACCACTGCTCTTTGAAATTTTTGTGAAAAATTACCACTGCTAGTTCACAGTTTCCACTGACAATGTTATTTTACCACTGTTGTTTTAGCCGTTACAACTGATTGTGTCAGTAACTTATTTTTTACTAGCCGTTGAAAGTAACCACTGATTTCCATATATATAGGGTTAAAATTTTAAGAAATTTATCTTCTTTCCATATTGTGATAAATATTTTCTAAAGATAATTTTTCTTGCGCAAGAATTCTAAACCCTAACTCTATATATCTTTCTCTCTCAATTGGCTAGTTATTCTTTCAATTCTTACTGACATAATATCGTTTTTCATTAAAAGTTTCTATGGCACCTTTAAAATTTGCACATGAGCACAACCTAGTGGCCTACCTACAAAAGTCTAACGAGAAGAGTGGCCCTGTTTTTCATCAGATTGTGGACTTTCTCAATACCTCTCATGTAAGGTATGCTTTGCTTTTAAAACCCACAATCTATATCTCTCAAATCAAACAGTTTTGGACTTCTGACTAAGTCCATAACACTTGAGAATGGAGATACACATGAAACAGTGGATGCTCTAAGAGCCACTGTGGATGGGGTAACTATTGATGTTACTAAGGCATCCTTGAGGAGAGTACTCCAATTGGGTGATCTCAATGGTCTCATCACATTACCTATGCCCGAAATTCATGATACTTTATCATCTATGGGGTATGATACCACTGATAAAAAGGCTACTTTCAAAAAGAGTGGTTTTTGTCCCCAATGGAGATTTTTGATTCATACTCTTTTACATTGTCTCAGTCCAAAGAAAACATATTATGAGAAATTTAGTTCAACCATGGCTTATCCTTTGGTTTGTCTAGCCACTGATAAGATTTTTAACTGGTCAAATTATATTTTTATTAGTATGACTGGCAATGTAAAGAGTTCAACAAAATTTTTAATGTATCCAAGGTTTGTGCAAGCAGTGCTAAATGAGTTTCAACTGCAACCCCATACTAATGTTTATGACATCAGTTGCCTAAAGCCTAAAGTTTTTCAAAACATGAACAGAGAGGGCAACATGATTTTTACACCACTCTTACCTCAAATGCTTGCAAAGATTTCACCTGAACAAAACACACCCATAATCTCTGTTCCAAACATTGATTATACTCCACCTGTTTCTCATACCTATGAGAGGAGGAGCAAACATCCACCTTCTTTCATAACAACACAGCAAGTTTCTGAACCTTTTGGTCTAGGAACAAGCAGTGGTGGTTCTAGACTACGACCTAGTCCAACTAGGGAGGAATCTGAGCCAATGCCCCATGATTCACCTCTCTCAACAGGTCACACATTTGAAAGTGATGAGGGCAGTGGGCAATAATTGGAATTGATGGTTTTGTGTACTAAGTTAGCCAAGCAGGTTGAATCTCTGCAGAAGGACTTGGCACATGTCAAGCAGCATGCCAAGGATGTTAAACACTTAAAAGAAGAGATTCAGACTTTGAAGGAAGAATTGAAGGGGTTGAAAAAGCACAAGAAAACTGCAAAGTTGGTGATTTCATCTTCATCCCCACCTACTGATGGTGATTCAGCTGGTTTTGATCATGATTTGGGAAATTCTCCCAAACAGGGGAGGAAAACAGGTACTGACACTAAGGGGAGGAAAATTGATTTTGAAGATGAAGGAGATACAAGTAAAGGAGCAAATGAAGCTAATACTCAAGAAGAGCAACTTGATGATCAAGACATTTTCTGTACTGCAACTGATTTTACCACTGATTCTATTTCCACTGCAGAGCCAAATATTGCCACTGCAAGTGAAGAATTTGATAAACTGAAAGACAAAGGTAAAGCAGTTATGGAAAGTGTAGAGCAAACTGGAAGAAAGATTTCAAAGAAACAACAAGCACAGATTGCTCTTGATAGATAAATTGCTAAAAAGATTACTGAAGAACAAGTTGTTGAAAAGAAAAAGCTTGAAGAAATGGAAGTTGCAAGCTTTTTGGAGACTAAAAGATTGAATAGAATGGAAGATTTTATTGAAGATCCACTTTCCACTGTTCAACCTACAATTCTTAAAGAGAAGACTCCAGAGTTCAGTTATGTTCCTTCTGAAGAAGATATTGAGTTCTTGATTGCTAATAATCAAATAATCAAGAAAAAGGCAATTGACCTTGTAGTTGATGCATCCTTAACTGAAGAACAAAGAACTGCTCAGTTGAAGGATTTCATTCAAATGAAGAACAATCAAGCACTTGAAGATGTGGTTAGTACAGTCAGAAAGGGTCAAAAGAAACAAAGACAACCAACCAAGGCACAAATTATCTCATACATGAAGACTTATTGTTGTCATGTTGGTGGTTGGAAAAAGCATCAATTCAAAGGAATGCCTGATAATCAAGTTGAAGGTATCTACTACAGAGTTCAAAAACATGATAGAGATTTTATTTCAATGGGCTCTAAAGAAGAAGCAAGAAGGTTTCCTGGATTGAAGAGAAAGGCCAAAGAAAGTGATTCTCATACTATTAAGAAGACTAAGGTTGCTAAAAAACAAGAACTGTCTACTGAGAAAGAAATTTCTACTGAGAAATTCACTGAAGAACAACTGACTGGAATGATTGTGATTGAAGAAGAAGATTTTTATCCAGAACCACTGCAAGTTCGACATCCTATCATTGATTGGGAAGTTTACACTGCTAGCAATTTTGCTCCAACATGGAAGATCACAAGGCTAGGTGGTGAAACTTCATCATTCATTGAATTTGAAGATCTTATAAAAGCTTTTGACAGAGATGACCTTGATACACTATGGAGGTTAGTTCAAGAAAGGTTTAATGCTCAAGATCTCAAAGACATGAAGGAGATGAAGTTATGGGTTAATTTTAGAAGGCTCTATGAACCAAATGTTAATGATGATTTCTGGAAATTCTCATGCACATGTCCTGGTACTAAATGGTTTTACTATGATTCATGTGAAGTTCATCATGTCTCTACAGCAAAAGGAGAAGATGCATTCATGCTTGTTGAGAAAGAATATCCACTCAGAGCTGGAACTCTCACAGTGATGTTATGTACTACTATAAGAGTTCATGAAGACAATGAGAAGGTCAGAGCATTGTTACTCAGGCTTCAAGATCAATGTTCAAGAGCTATTCAGAAGTTAAGGAAGAAGTAAAGTGTTTGGTTGAATTCCCCAAATCCTTGAAGATAATGCATATTGAAGAAACTTATTGATTTGCAGAGAAAACATAAGTTTAGGGGAGGATTGTTGGGAATAATCTGTTACCACGGATATTTGTGGTTTACACTGCTCAGATTAACACTAGTAGTGGAAACATATTACCACTGCTGGTACATTATTACCACTGCTATTGGAAAACGTGTTTAGATAAGTATAGAATAGATCTTGTGTATATTCTATAATGTTAGCTTTATACTTATCTTGTAAAGGACTCCTTGTTGTATAAAAGGAGGTCCTAGGTCATTGTTTTAGGTACTAGAGATTTACCTACGTATTACTCACAAAGGCTTCAAGGTGTAACCCTAGTGATAAGCTAAGATCACTCGTATTATTCATTAATAATATTGGAGCTTAAGTTTTGTGTTTAATCTGTGTTTACTTACATAACATCATACAATCCGTCTTCTAAGTATTACTAAGTAAATTTCGCGTGCTTAATAATATTATACAAAATATCATTGACACAAGGTGTGTGTCCAGATCCATCAATATCTTCAACGGTGAGAACGTTTGGTGTTTTCACGTTTTGCATTTGAGCGTCCATGTCGTGATCTGAAAGATATTTAGCCAAAAGAACCAACATATCGAAAGACATTACGTTAGTCAACAGATGGTTTTATTGTCTAATTATTGAATGTGATATGTCGATGATTGTTACGAGTCCAATGTCACTTGTTAGTCCAATAGTCTAAAGACGTCGTGATAAGTTTCGTGAGTTGATTAACTTCAAGTTTTAAAATCTATGTTTTCATTTATTTTTCACAACTTATTAAACATTTAAGCTTATTAGTGACATTATTGGTTTCGTGACGTTATGATTTATTTATTTACATGTTTGCACGCGTAACAATTCACAATTAAGGTTAAAATTAGGCTTAGGCGTAGAAATGGCAAGCTTATGCGTAAACAGGAGTGATTATACGCGTAAATGTAAGCTTATGCGTAGGTTCTTGACTTACGCGTAAGAAATATTACGCGTAGGAAAAGAGGGCCTTATGCGTAGAGCTTACGCGTAAGCGTATATAGAGCCTTACGCGTAAGGCTTACTCTTAAGAGTCAACCTTATGCATAGAGGTTACTATTTACGCATATCCTTCACAGGATACGCGTAGTCCCCAATGTAGAACCTTACGCATAAACGTTACGCGTAAGATTTCTCTTACGCATAACATGCTACGCGTAAGGTGATCCTTATGCGTAGATGGCAAGTAACCTTGATTCTAAGTTATACACGCGTTGAAACCTGAAATAAATTCACCATAACACTAACATTATCATCTACATTCAATCCTTTCAGATTTAATCACTAACACTCAATTAGACAGTTAGGCGTAGAACACATGTTACGCGTAAACCTAAACCCTAAGGTCTAATTTCTACGTGTAAGTTATCTAGCCATAGGAATTGCACCAAACATGTTCTGTAAGGTCTAAGAAGCATGGTGAGTTGTTCTATCCAAGTTATAACATCAAAATCAAAGCCAATCAAAAATACCCAATTCATAAGAACATAAACCCTAATTTCCAATTTAAGGGCAATTCGTGTTTCTGGGTTGATTCCAAGCATGATTATGGTTAATTAACCTTGTAAACAACATCATATGACAATATTTTTAACCAAAAACACTCAATATTGAAAATCCCCAAACTTACGCTTAAGAACCCTAAATTGAAAAACGTCCAATTCATGTTTCTGGGTGGATTTGAATGATGAAAACGTTTATAATAAGAACATTTGAGCCTTTTAACATCATTTTTATTAGTCTAAACACACCAATGAAGAATTTGTGTTCACGGCTTACGCGTAGAACACAAATCTTCCTCAAACACAATATTGAACCGTTGGATTCTCAAATAAATCAAAACCCATGTTTAAAATCTTGTTAAGAACACAAAAACACTTACAAATTTGAGATCAAAAACACGGATTTGTGAGTTGATTTTTACGCGTAGGATGATGGTGGTTGGGAAGTTAATGAGGTGAATTTAATGTAGAAGATATTTTGTTAAAATATTTTTGAGCTTTTGACAGTTTTAGTCCCTCCACCTTAACCATTTACATCCAATGCCCATAACTTCCATTTTGGTTACCAAACGAGAATATTTGAAAAAGAACTTTGACTACACTCCCCCTCGACTTAAGAAATAATGAAGTTTTATAACTTTTTGTCCGAGGAGTGTCAGTAAACCAGAAATGTGACCACCATTAAAAAAGAAACAACCGGGATAAGGTAACATGCAAGTACAAGGTTTAATGAAACCGAAAAATATTTGCTTTCTCCCCCTCAACACTTGATCGGGAAAATACTGAATTTTGAAAGAATAAAGTGTTGACGGAAGGTTTGTACTTGCCATGTTAAAAGAAATATAGATAGAAGAATATTTTTGTTGTTTTATCTGATTTTATATTTTTGTATTTTGTTTTTGAAAAATATTTACAAAAGAGGTTTTGGTGTTTAACTAGTTTTAAGAATGTTTTAAGAGTTCATCCAGTTCCTCTTGAGTCAAACACCGCATACCAATCCGGTGGACCAACTCATTAAACCTAGGAGGAGCTAAGGCTTTGGTGAGAAGATCTGCCAATTGGTATTCAGTACCCACAAAGTATAATTCAACTGTACCCTGTTCCACGTGGTCCTTGATGAAATGATATCGAAGATCGATGTGCTTTGATTTCGAGTGTTGAACAGAGTTGCACGAGATCGTAATAGCACTCCAATTGTCGCAGTACATCGGGATTCTGTCAAATACGTAACCATAGTCTTTGAGTTGTGTTCTCATCCAAATGACTTGAGCATAACACGCCGACATGGCTACATATTCTGCTTCTGTTGAGGACAGCGATGTACAATCCTGCTTCTTCGATTGCCATGAAACCAGTTTATCACCAAGAAATTGTAATGCTCCTGAAGTACTTTTCCGTGAATCTAAACATCCTGCGTGATCAGCGTCTGAAAAAGCTATTAGTTCAAAACCAGAATCCTTTGGATACCAGATCCCCAAATTAATGGTTCCCTTGATGTATCGGAGGATTCTTTTAGCCTCAGAGAGGTGGGTTTCACTTGGTCTCGATTGATAACGGGAGCAAAGATATACGGCAAAAACAATATCAGGCCTGCTAGCTGTTAGATACATGAGAGACCCAATGATACTACGGTATTTGGTAGGGTCCACCAATTTCCCATGTAAATAAGCGTCTAGCTTCTTGGTATGAGCCATTGGTGTGCCATAGGTGTCACAGTTTTGCATTCCAAATTTGTTTAGCAGTTCAAGGGCATATTTGGACTGACTCAAGAAAATACCACGTGGTGATTGATGAACTTGTAGTCCTAGAAAGAACGTAAGTTCACCCATCATGGACATTTCAAAATGTTTCTTCATTAGTTTTGCAAAAGCGATTGAGTACTTTTTATGTGTTGACCCAAAAATGATGTCATCCACGTAAATTTGAACAATTAAGATTTGTGCCCCGTGATATTGTATGAAAAGAGTTGGGTCAACCGAACCTTTGGTGAAATTATTGGCAATGAGGAAAGATGATAACTTATCGTACCACGCCCGAGGAGCGTGTTTGAGTCCGTACAGAGCTTTGCCCAGTTTGTAGACATGGTTCGGGAACTCGGGATCAACGAATCCTTCTGGCTGGCTGACATAAACCATTTCTTTCAGTTGCCCATTCAGAAAAGCAGTTTTGACGTCCATCTGAAAGACCGTTATATTCATATGAGTCGCGAACGCGAGAAAGATCCGAACAGCCTCAAGACGAGCAACCGGAGCGAATGATTCTTCAAAGTCAATACCCTCTTCCTGTCTATAACCCTTAGCCACCAGACGTGGCTTGTTTCTGATTACGTTCCCTTCAGCATCCAATTTGTTCTTCCAAATCCATTTGAGACCAATGACGTAGACCCCTGTTGGTCTTTCAACCAGTTCCCATACTTCAAGACGTTTGAATTGGTTGAGTTCTTCTTGCATGGATTCAATCCAGTTGTCTTTTGTCATTGCGTCTTTAATGTTTTTAGGCTCAGATTGGCAGACAGTGAGTGCAAAAATGCAATGTTCACCATCTGTGTGAAGACGTTGTCTCGTTACGACTGGTTGATTCGGGTTACCAATAATATTCTCAAGAGGATGGTCTTTTGTCCACCGATGTGTAGAGAGTTGATGTTGGTATACATTGTGCAGATTTTGAGGATTCAAATGGCTTGTAGATGATTCCGCAACATCAGGTGCAGCAGTTTCATTGGCAAACGGGTTAAAGAACGCATTTGAGCATTACCGACAGATGCAGTAATCACAACATTCTCAACATCCCTTTGAGCATTCCTTCCATGTACATCAACTCTTTCACCTTGCACAACTGCCGGATTTCGGGAATTTGATGATGTCTGACGCTTGGAATTGTTAATCATTGGGAATTTGAATGGTTTCCATCTTACGTACAATTCCACAGATGCCTTTTCAGCATCAAAATCCATTGATTTAAACACTTTCTCTCCCTGCAGAAGAATCAAAGAGAAAAGTTGCGAAGTCGATATAGCACACAGAAGGCCGATATAGTAAATTTCAATTTCCCTCCAAAAAAATTTTGAAAAAAAATTTTGACTCTCAAAATTTGAAATTCACTATAAAATTCAATTCTAAGGTTGTAAGAAAATTTTGAGTTATGACAATTTTGACGCTAAATTTGACCCGAAAAATTCGAATTTGGGCCCAAAAATTTGAATTTTTGACCAAAATTTTCACAGTTAAACCAAAATTTGAATCTCGTGTAAAAATTGAACGTTTAGTCTCCCCTAAAAATTAAATTTTACTCAAATTTTAAACAAAATTAAATTGATTTTTTTTTTTTTTTTTTTTTTGATAACTTGTGTTGATGATGGATCTTTGTAGTCGAATGAAACTTGTTGTTTGTTGAAGAAGTGCTTAGGCGTAGAAAACCAGCTTATGCGTAGACAAATAGTTTACGCGTAGAAAGAGCTTACGCGTAGAAAGAGCTTATGCGTAGAAAGAGATTACGCGTAGAAAGAGCTTACGCGTAAAAGCACCACCTTACGCGTAAAAATGAGACTTACGCGTAAAAATAGCTTACGCGTAAGAATTGAGAAACACTAAAATTAGGCGTAAACTGAAAGTTAGACGTAGAAAACTTATGCGTAGGATTAGCTTATGCATAAGACAAGGCTTAGGCGTAAGAAAAATCTTAGGCGTAAAGAGTTCTACGCGTAAGTTTAAGCTTATGCGTAAAATTAGGGTTTTGCCCAAAAATCCTTTACACTATCACAGTGTAAACGATATCCAAAGTCGAAGTGTTTTCAGGCTTATCCAAGCAAGAAAACACTGAGTAAACCAAGAAAACTGAAGATCAAACCACGGATTTCTTATGCGTAAGTTTAGGGTTTCGCTTACGAGTAGAAAGTACCAAAAACTGATTTTATGCCCAAAAGTGTTTAGAAACTTGATTTTTATGATGAAATAGCTTCAATACCACCAAAATAACAAGAAAGTTTAAAACTTGATGATCCAAAACTCTTTTTCACCTTACGAGTAGAAAGAAGTACACGAATGAAATCAAGCTAAAAATCAATGAAATACACGTAAAGTTCAAAACTTTTTGTCAAAAACAGATATTTTAACACCTAAAAACGTTGAAAGTACAAGAATCTTGGATTGAAAAGTGTAAAAAATGAGTTTTTAAGCGTGACAAAGTTTGAAGCTGTATGTTACGCGTAAGACCAAAAAAACAACTTCAAAGACAAAACCTTTTCACCCAACTATTTGGCGATTGATACCACTGTTAGGTCACCATATTAGTAACACAAGCATCAATATAAGAAATAGAAGACAAGTGATCGGATGAACAATAACACACACACACGTATGATACTATAGAAGAGTTATGCGTAAAGGTGAATGAGTGAATTGAACAACCAACCCTCAAGTGAGGGTTATACAAGAGTATTTATAGGGCAAGGAGCTAGGGCAACACTTCTAGCAACCTTCCCTTCTTATGGGCTTGGGCCAAGGCTCATGGGCTTTCTACATAAGTCTTGGCGTGATTACTAACATAAAAGCCATATTAAGCTAACTATTACATATTAATTACTAACACTTGAAATATAGTTTAGGAGTGATTCCAACATGCCCGTCTATAGAAAGATAATTAAATGCTCGTCGTGACGGTGTAATTATTATCGCTTAACGTTTAACGGTTTAAGAGATACTTAAACTATAAAAAATTGGTGAAATATTAAAATATTTTTAATCTAAGCAATTGATTTCTTTTTAGATGAAAGATAGGGATGAATCACTTGGTATGTGAGAAGAGTTTAGTATGTAAAATAACTTTCCTATAACATTATTCACTTTTTAAGTTTTAAACAAATGTGTTTACTCATATTTCTACTAATTATAAAGAGTTTATTTCTTTTTTATTTTTTATTTATTTTTAAATTTTTTGGTTTTTGTAATCTTGAATCTTGAAAAATGTAGTTTGTCTAAATTATTCTTAACTAAACATGAAAGATGTGTTTGGTATGTTGTTATTAATCACAATAGGTGTGGGTTTAGATATAAGGTCGGCTCCTCAGGTATGAAAGTTTCATACATTTTCCTTTTGGTGATATGAAATATGGAACATATGTGTCTTTCAATCCCATATTTAAAAGATGTACATCTTAACTAAACACTTGCAATCATATCTAATATGATTCCCTCATTCCGGTTCCTCTTGCCAAACGCATCCTAAACTTGACAACTTTTCAAATACTTGACAAGTTAAATTATGTTTTTATTTTTTTTAAACTTGTCAACTTTTCAAAAACACACACTATATTAATTTTAAAAACACACGTTTTGTAAATAAAAGGACACACTTTTTGAATCAAGGGTCAAATCAAAATCACGATTTGTAAGTATAATTATTTCCCGTTATACACGTCGCTTTGCGCAACTATTCATGTAGTAGATAAAATCAAGGTTGCAAAAATCGCGAATCGGTAGTGAGGCGGTCGACCCCCCTGTAGCTTGTAATCGGTTTAGGCGGGATTAATCGGATTGGCATTTTTGGCAAGTTTTAGGTATTTCTGGGTAGTTTTAGGTATTCCCGAAAAGATTTTCCTTAAAAACATCTTGTAATAGATACAAACAGCGACTATAAGTAATTACATTTGTTCAGGTTTGAAAAAATAGCGAATCGGTGATTAATTGTATTGGCATTTTTGGCTAGTTTTAAGTATTTATGGCAAGTGTTGGTATTTACGGCAAGATTTTCCTTGAAAAACATCTTGTAATAGATATAAACAGTGATTATAAGTGATTATAAATAATTTACGGCAAGTTTAGGGTATTTTCGGTAAGATTTTCATGTTTTTGGCAAGTTTGACCTCGTTAACCGCCGTTGATCATGGTTGACCGATTTGTTTGAACGATTTACACAAATCGAAAAAGTCAGTGGCCCAGTAGCACCTAATCGGTGATTAATCGGCCTTGTAGACCTTTTTTTGCAACACCGGATAAAATAGAATGTTTTCAACTTATTTCAAAAAAAAAATCAAATAAATAAAAGACAGGCTAGAAAATTTGGACATTTTGTTTAAAAAAAGACCATTGACTTCATAAATCATTTTCACTATACAATTTGTTAGATCTATTACAACTTATAACTTGACTTAATCAAATTTCCTCCCTCATCCGTAAATTGTGATCATCAGTAATGGATTCACCTCCTTCACCAACATATGCACGAAACGTTTCTTACAACTCCGGATACACCGAAACCCGCTCTAACTCGCCACACTCATTCTCAGACGCGTATGGAGCTCGACCAAATTCACTTGTGGAAGACCAACAACACCGTACTCTAAAGGGTCACACCGATGAACACAAACCAGCACCCGAATTCACAGACGTTGCTGGAGACCGAGTCACTTCATATCATGATGAACCTGGATATATGATCAACCGTAGCCTTGGGCAAGTTTCGGTGAATCAAGGTGCTAAGCCGCTTTCGGTAGGAGACATGGCTGCAGGTAACAGACCCAAGTCTGAATATGACAACGACTCTACATATGTACACGTGAAACCTCCTTCACAAGGTGAAGTTCGTGAATTCAAGCCAAGTTACGAAGATAATAAATATGATGATGATGATGATGTTTATCAAGGTCCAGCACCTATAAGTTTGAATGGTGAATATTATGGTAGGAATCTTTAATAATGTTTTGTATTCATTTTTCATGAGTTCTTCAGATCTCTTCATGGGTTCTTCAGATCTCTATGTGTGAACTGTGATGTGATCCATTTTCTGTACGTTGACTTTGGAAATAAACGCAGGTCATGTTGCGCATTGACTTTGAAAGTAATGTTTTTTGGTTTTGTGTTACTTCCTCTATCTTAAAATTATAGTTTTTTTTTACTTTTTTATTTTTCTTTTACTAATTTTTACCTTAACTATTTTTGTTTGTGTTATTTAATACTTTAATGCAAAATATATGAATAGATTGAGTTTTTAATGTATTTTCATTTGGTATAATTTTCATCAACTATTGTCGCTACAAAATTTTTGACATATACTCACTAAAACTTTTCCTCACTAAATTTTTTAAAAGTCACCAAAAATAAAAAAATAAACAAAAAAAATATAAAAGTAAAAATTTGACATATACTCACTAAAACTTTTCCCCACTAAACAATTGTTAAAAGTCACCAAAAAATAAAAAAGTAAAAAAAATATATAAAAGTTACGCAAAAAAGAATTCAGATAAATGCTCATTTTATCACTTTTACGCAAAATATAAAAGTTACGCAAAGTATAAAAGTTCCCCAGCCATAACTATTCTTCTTCCCCAAACCGATAAATGCTCCACCACTGAAAAAATGCTCCACCACCGTCGTTATCCTCCGCCACTGAAAAAATGCTCCACCGTTGTTTAACAGAAGACTGCAATTAACTCCACTGTTGTTTAACAGAAGACTGTAATTAATTCCAGCACCGTCGTCATCCTCCACCACTGAAACCCTAACTCCGGCACCGTCGTCATCCTCCACCACTGAAACCCTAACTCCGTCGTCACCACTTCTGTCTCTATCCGGTCGTCACCACTTCTGTCTCTATCGCCGATTGAAACCCTAACTCAGGTATAATACAATGTATGTTTTGTATTTAGAAGTGTTTTGATAGCAGAGACTTCGTGTCGATTTGTAGGAATTAGCTGATTGATGTTTAGAAGGTGTGCTGAGTCGATTTGATGTTTTGTAATGGTATTGCGGTATACATGTAGGAATGAATCTCAACTCGTAACTGGTTTGGCGGAGTTTTATTAGTCTGCATTTTGTTTTATTAGTCTGCATTTTAGGTAGTTTGTGATAGAGAAGGAAAGTAATAGTTTGGAACTGTTAGTGTTTAGCTGCATTTAGATGATGTGGTATGGAGGAGTTTGCGAGTTTGTGTAAAGGTTATAGTTCCGCGGTTGTTAAGAGCTGTTTCGCGTTTGCCCCTTTTGATTCTCAGGTTGTTGTTACTTTAATCGCGTACGGTATATATTTCAGTTTATCTCGAGCAGTTTGTTTTAGTAGCATGTGGTACTCAGGTTGTTGTTAGTTTAATCGTGTTCGGTTAATATGTTAGTTCAGTTGTGATATTGAGTAGTATGTTTTTGTAGAATGTGATACTCAGGTTGTTGTTAGTTTATTCGTGTTCGGTTAATAGCTCAGTTAAATTGTGATATCGAGTAGTTTGTTTTTTAGTACATTATGATCTCGAGTACTTTAATGTAGTATAATTGTACTGATATGACTTAAATCACATTTGGTTTCTTTACTTTTGAGAATTACAAAGTTCATTAGCGTTGTGATATTGAGTAATTTGTTTTAGTAGAATGTAAAAGCTAGGTTACTTTAGTTAACAGATTGGGGGATATTGTAACATATGAATCTTTCTATAGTTGAGAAAGTATGTGAGTTTTGTTTCGTAAGATCAGTATGGATGCTAGATATACTGGTTTAGACTTGGGTAGTATTAATTAGGATATATCTAAATATATGTGAATTAATAAAAAAAAGTAAGTTTAGAAAGTAGGCTTGTAACTCCGGACTTCAGATCTATGATCTTGCTTTTATACACAAGATATATTTAAATAGCATATCTTTCAAAAGATTTATTAGGGGACAAATTTCGTGAACTTGCTCAAAGTTGTCGCAGTAAGACAATTGTCCTTCTTAACTACCACGACTGAGGAGTAAAAGTCATGATTGTATTGTGTTATTGCATAATTTATTTTAGTAGAATGTCAAGTTTATTCTCGCACCGTACCTGAATGCACCTCTTAGTTTATTATTTGAAAATTTTAGTAGTCATTTGTTATCGAGTGCTTAGGTTGATGTAAATTAACCTAAATGTAGTAGAGACTTAACTTTTTTTGTCCTCAATAAGAATACCACTATTTGTGTTTATTTGATGATAATGATCTATACATAAAGACACATATTTTTTCAGTAGCTAATAGAGTTACCTGGTTGTTTTTAGGCACGTAAGAGTTGAATATTACTTTAATTTTTCTACTTTTGACATCATTATGGACAAATCTTGGATGTATCTTGCACCAAGAGCTAGTTCACAATAAGTAAATGGCGTGGAATATTTTCTTAACTTTGCTTTTGAAAAATCAAGTCAAAATGGAGAGATATTGTGTCCATGCACGAATTGTCACAACAGATTTCACCTTAAAAGACAACAAGTGCATGATCACCTTATATGTGTTGGCTTCAAGAGAGGGTACTTGAATTGGACGGATCACGGGGAAAGTTACGAGGTATCATCTTTGAGTATGATGGAAAATGATGAAGAAGGAGAAAACGAACATGAAATGAATGAGATATTGCATGACCTTTTTCCTATGGTGTCAATGGAAGGAAGTATTGGTGAAAGAGAACCTCAACCTCAACCTGAATCTAATTTGAACCGTGAAAAGAAAAATGATAAAACGAAGTTTGATGATTTGGTCAAAGATGTTAATCAGAAGGTGTATCCTAATGCTAAGCATAACAAGTTGTCTGCCTTGGTTCGTTTATACCATATAAAATCTCTTTGTGGTTGGAGTAATACATCATTTTCTATGTTATTGGAGTTTCTTCAAGAAGAGTTGTTGCCTGATGGGAATATAATGCCTAAGAAACATCATGAGGCGAAAAACATCATGAAGAAGTTAGGGTTTGGGTATGAAAAAATACATGCATGTCCTAACGGATGCATGTTGTTCTGGAATGAAAATGAGAACAAAGAAATATGCTCCGTTTGTAATGCTTCCAGATGGAGGCCCACCCAAGATAACTCTGGAGATGAGGCGGGTATAGAAGATGATGCGGGTATACAAGATAAGGCTGGTATACAAGATGAGTGATGCAGGTTTTACTGACCAAGTTTTAATATTTATAAAGTCTCGTTATACCTATGGTCTACCCTAGTGCACTAACGGGCAGTATACCCGGTCGTGTGTAGTGTAGTATTCGGTAAAGCCGAGGTCGTCCCAAGAGCTATGTGTGTTGGATTATTACTAAGTCTAAGTGTCACAGTATTAAATAATGGTTTCGATAAGGAATTAATAATTTTAACTACTAAAGCATAAAATAGCAAGTAAAGGCAAATAAAAGGTAAAGAGTAAATCAATAGAGGAGAGTGGTGCTAACCTAGTTAATCCCCCTAGCTAGTTATGTCTACGTCTACTTACTTCCAATTACTTCAGGTGGGGTCAAAGTCGAGAGGACATCGTTTGGTCAATTCGCCCTAACCTATCAACAAAGATGCCACCACAGGAGAAGTCAGGTGTCCCCTCATAAGTCCTGTTGTTCCTGGTCCCCTAAGCCAAGTCATTAAGTACCGCTACATGCTAGATTTATAATAGTGAGTGCCCGGGCGTTAGCAACTTAAACACTCACCCCCTAATTCTTAAGTTCATCTAAACGGTAGGTGATCAGTTGGTCAAATCGCACAAGTAGAAAGGGTCGTCAGTTGGTCATATCTTACCCTTCCCGTCTCAGTCCGCTCACCTAGGGTCAGTTGGTCATATCTCCTAGGCAATTGGCCTCTACCGCCATTCAAAACTACCGAACCAAGAGTGGCTACCAATAAACTATGCATGCATACACTTAGAAATAATTGTACGGAAGTAATGTAAACGCAAACAAAACAATTAAGGAATCATAACTAGGCCAGCACCAAGAGGTGCTTAGCCGCTCATATTAATCATACAAACCAATTTAAATATTTAAAGGTACGAAATAAATGAATTGAAAGTAAAGAAAATATTAAATGCTAATGCTTATCGTAGGGGGTGATTTCTCCCTTGGAGACAGCTCCGTATGCTCCTCTAGACCTGCCTTGAGCTTTTTCCCACGTTCTCTAGTTGTTGTGTGTGGAGTGGGATGATTAGAAATGCTGGAATTCGTGGGGAATTTATAGGCCAGATCTGGGTTACGGCGTAACTATTACAAGAGTTACGCCGTAACCTTCAATTTCTTCGTATTTTGCACTAGATCTGCTAGTTACGGCGTAACCTTATTAGTGGTTACGCCGTAGTCTTCAATAAACTTGGTTACGCCGTAGTTGATGGAATAGTTACGGCGTAATTATCAGCGGCGTGGAACCTTATTTGACCTAATAGAGTTACGTCGTAGCCTTTGGGGAGAGTTACGCCGTAACCTTCTGATGAGTTGGTTTTCTGAGTCACGCAATAGTTACGGCGTAATGTGAGAGAAGAGTTACGCCGTAACTTCTTCAAAATCAGCATACTATGATAAATCTTTAGATAATTCTCCAATTCCGCGTCTCTTTAGCTCCAATGCTCGTAATTTACCTGAAAGTGGAAAACAATGGAAAACAAGCGTAAATCCATGTAAATGATATAAATTACAAGCATTATCGGGGGAAATTGACACTTAATATTCAGGACTATTTGATGTTATCAATGAGCCGGGTATACAAGATGAGGCGGGTCTTAAAAAGAAAAAGAAGAAAGCAATGAACGTTTTGCGTTGGTTTCCCCTAAAACCTAGGCTTCAAAGATTGTTTATGTCTTAAAAAACGGCCCATCTTATGAAATGGCATCATTTGGAACGGGTAAAAGATGGTAAACTATGACACCCAGCTGATGCATTGTCATGGAAACACTTTGATGATAAGCATTCTGAATTTGCAAGCGATCCTCGAAATGTTCATTTGACTCTAACAAGTGATGGTTTCAATCCATACAGGTCAATGAATCTAAACTACAGTATTTGGCCTGTCTTCGTTATTCCATATAATTTACCTCCATGGTATGTCATGAAATAACCTAATTTTATTCTTTCTTTGATCATTCCGGGACCCAAAAGCCCCGGTAATAAATTAGATGTTTACATGCAACCTTTGATAAAGGAGTTAAAAGAGTTATGGGCCGGTATTGATACATTTGATGCCTCAACGAATCAAAATTTCAAAATGAAAGCCGCAATCATTTCTACAATATCTGATTTTCCTGGATATGCTAACCTTTCTGGGTGGAGCACTAAAGGAGAATATACATGTCCTGTATGTGCTTTTGACAAAACTTCAAAATGGCTAGATCATGGCAGAAAATGGTGTTACATGGGGCATCGAAGATGGCTTGAGCCAAATCATAGCTCACGTAAAGATACTCGATCCTTTGATGGACATCAAGAATCAAGACAAGCTCCTATCCCGTTGCCTGGGGATGATATTCTAAATCAATTGAAAGGTGTCGATTTTCTTGTAGAAAATGTTGATAAGGGTCCTTGGAAAAAGAAAAGCATTTTGTTTGAGTTACCTTACTGGAAAGACTTGTTGTTGTGTCACAATCTTGATGTGATGCACGTTGAAAAGAATGTATGTGATAATATTGTCGGGACTTTGCTTGGTCAAGTGGGGAAGTCGAAAGATAACTTGAAAGCTCGTCTAGACTTGGAAAAATGGGGTATACGAGAAGAACTTCATCCAAAAAGGAATCCAAGAAACAATAATCTATCTTTGCCAAAAGCATGTTATGTAATGACTCGAGAGGAGAAACATACGTTCTTGGAAACACTTAAATCTATCAAGCCTCCTGATGAATATTCGTCTAATATCTCTCGTTGTGTGCAATTAAAAGATAGGAAGCTTATGGGGATGAAAAGTTATGATTGCCACATGTTGATGCAAGAATATTTGCCAATAGCGCTACGTGGTACTTTGCCCGACCATGTTAGCAAAGTGGTAATTGAGTTATGCGATATCTTTAGGTGGATTTGTCTAAAAGATTTAACGGAGTATGATCTTAGAGTTCTTGAATCCCGCGTTGTTGTAACATTATGCAAAATGGAACAAATTTTTCCTCCTTCATTCTTTACTATCATGGTTCATTTGGTGATCCATCTAGTTAGGGAGGTATGACTCGGAGGTCCAGTAACTTTTCGTTGGATGTATCCTATTGAAAGGTAACTTTTTTATCCTTAATAATTATACCTTTTACCTTATTATTTAAAAAGTTAGTAAAACTTCACTTAACCTTCAATTCAGGGATCTTATGACTCTAAAATCATATGTAAGCAATAAAGCTTATCCAGATGGTTCAATTGCTGAAGGGTATTTAGTGAGAGAAAGCTTAACCTTTTGCTCTCGATACTTATCTGGAGTAGAAACCTTATTTACGAGACCAAAAAGGAATAATGACGATGATGGTGACAATCAAAATGAAATTGAAGAATCCAACTTCCTTCATCCCGGTCGACCGTTAGGAAAACATTCACGTTCTGAACTATCATCTCTCAAAAGGAAAAGGATCCCTAATTATGAAATCGATGACCAATCCCTTAAACAAGCACATCGCTATGTGTTATTTAATGTTAATTCGGTCACGCCTTTTCGAGAGTAAGTGAACTTTATTTGCTAATCAAAATTTTACACTTTTAACAAAAGTGTCTTATATTGATTATTTTCTATTTCTTATACAAGGGAACATAAAAGTATTGTTAGGGGGCAAAACCGTTCACGTCGACCATCTGAGTATGAACTTGAAATGATTCACTGCCAAAAATTTAGTGAGTGGTTTCAAAATCGGGTAAGTATCTTAAACTACGACAAACACTACTACTAATTTATTGGTTAGGTCTAAATAGTTAATTATTAATATTTTATAGGTTAAACGCTTAGAAGAACAAAGGAATCCAAGAGTAACAGAAGAGATTAAGTGGCTTGCTCGTGGTCCAAATAATCATATGAACTGATATTCAGGCTACTTTGTTAAAGGATACCATTTTCACACAAAAGAGCACGAGAAAACACTCAAAACTTAAAACAGTGGCGTTGTTGTTAGGGTAGTGGATGCTAATCCTCAAGATGGCAACACTAGGCCAGTAGTGGTGAATTACTATGGTTCCTTAAAGGACATTATTGAATTGAATTATTCTGGTAAGGTGCGAGTAGTATTATTCAAGTGTGATTGGGTTGATGCCAGTAGAGGATGTAAAAAAGATGAATTCGGTGTCACACTAGTGAACTTCTCGTATGCAGTGCACACAGGTGCTCAATTACATGATGACCCTTTCGTTTTAGCATCACAAGTTGATAAAGTTTTTTATTCTCATGATCCAAAGTTAGAAGGGTGGCTAGCTGTTCGACAAGTTAATGTTAAAGATGCATTTAACATGCGATGTGATAATGATGATAACAGTCTTGCTTCATCTTCTTGCACACTTGACATACCAAACCTAAATAGGGTCGGAGTTGATGCTGATGAAGTAGTGGATGGTACACTCGTTATCGAATCTGAAGAGGAGGTTGACGAAGATGAAGATGAAGGAGATTAAATTACTTATACTAATTAAGCCGTTCTTTCTGAGGGAAACACATTGCCTTATTTTTTTAATTTTGGTGTATCGACATGTTTAATTAGTTGTTTAGGTTATGTAATGCTTAGTCGTCTCAGTATGGAACGTACTAACTTTATGTACTTTCTTTTGACTTTTCTTTAGTAATTAAGTTGTCTGTTTTGATGGTTTTTACTTCAATTATATGTTTTGGTTAGTTAGTGTGGCTTTCCTACAGTCTCCTAAGTTTCACCATAGTTCAGTCTCCTGAGTGGGCTGTTTGAGTTTGCTGGTTAAAACTGCTTATCTGATAACTGAGTGTGACATAAGCAATTCTGAGAGATCAGTTTTTTGTCTGTATTTGCAGATCTAAAGGAGCTCGATTTTAACTGGAAATATGCTTTCTGAGTGGCAGGTATGCTTCTTTTGCTTACACATTTACAATGCCATAGTTGTTGGGATGCATTGTGGTTTTAGTATATGTGATAGTAATCCCAGAGGTTTATTAAACTATTGACTAAGATGTTGTAAGCGATGATATCTGGCACACAAGTATAGCGCCTGACATAACTGTTGTTAGGACTTTAGTAGCACTATCTATATACTCGATCTTTACTAGTTCTCTGATTCACTTTATGCAAGAACTTGAGTCAGGAATCTGATGTATATAGTCCGTAAGTAAAACATAAGTAAATGCAGATTAAACATAAGTAAAATCTGTAATAATTATCTGGATAATGTAAAGAGATGGTGATTTGTGTTTTAAGTAGTGTGTGTGTGTGTCTATAGTGAGGTGAAGTTGTTTTGCTTGATTTTGTGAGTATTTAGGTTACGTTTGTGTGTGTTTGATATCTATGAACTGATTATATGATAGTTTCCTTGATTCCTCTAGAGAACATGACAACTAATTGTCAATAGAATGATTAAGGAAGTCACTGAATAAGTGAGTACGTGACTAGTATTATGGCCTTATTGCCTTAGGTGTAACTAATTGGAATATCGAATGGCCCAACCAAACAATACTTTCAATGTTTACATTCTTGTACAAAACCTGGATACAATTTACGAAAATTAAACCCAATAAAAAGATCACTGACCAATTGTTTGTTATCTCTATGGACAGGCACATTTGGATCAAACCAACGAGGAGATAGGTCCGAAGGTATGTTTTCTGTTGCGGTCTCTCACCTCTTCATTGTTCTAGATAGATTGCGACTTTTTAACTGTGGATATAACTGGAAATGTAACTATCAGTCAGTACAGCAATACACAGTATGCTTCTGTCTGGTACTACCTGCATAATGTAAATTTTTAAGTTATATAGTTATTAAGTGAATTTTTAAGTGAATTGTTTTACTTTGATTTCAAGACAAATGCCTAGTCTATCTTTTTTAATACTGTAAAAAGGGTCTAAGTTCCAATTGCGATGCTCGCATTATTTCGTTGCCAGGTGATGCCATCGTATTTTGGAACAGCCTCTCATCAGAGTTTCTGTTGCACTCAACCCATTGCATCACTCTCATCGGTCCGTGTTTTATTTTGCTCTATTACAAATTTGAGCTGGTTTTGTCTTGAATGTTTTTTAACAATAAGGTATTTTTATTCCACTAAATATCTGCTTACTAAATCATGGAGTTCTTAAAGAGTATAAATCCTGAGTTACAATATAATGAAAGATTGAAAGCGTTACATGTGAATCTAAATTTTGTATATAGTGAATCTCTCTAAAATAGGCCTTAATCTTGTATCTAAGATTTATATAATAGTTTTCATAAACTTTGTGTGAATATGTGTTATTATGTGTTGGATTTTCAAAACAATCTTAGTTTTGATATCTTTTAGTGAAATATTGTATTGATCCATATTGTGGTAATTGTAGAATGGATTCCAATGAAACTGGTTACTATTATTAATTTCTTGTATAATGTTTGCATGTTTGGACTCACACTAGATAATGTTGACATAATGATAAAATTTTAAACTGTGATGGTTATTGTTCTAAGTAGCTGTAACTACTCATTCTAAGATCACTTATTTACTCTATTTAGAACAGGTTGCGGGAAAGGCTTTCGTAATTATATACCCTTTCTACTCCTGAAATTGCTATTTCTCTTATAGAGGATATCTAGAGCTAGTTTTTTTCCTTTTCTTTTTCATATATGGAATATACTTTCAGTGAATAGACTGAAAAGTAGCTGGTACACAGTTTTTCGATAAGATTTACGATAATCAGTCACAGCTGATGTACTAAGTTACTGTCTATGAATAACTGTATCTCCTAAAATTGCAGCATAGACTCTGTTGCATATCCGCAGACGTCTCACCAAGCATCAGGTAATGCTCTTCACTGCTGACATTTGCTTTAAATTTGATATGTAAGTATTGTGCTGGCTGAAATTTGAAATTTGGTCTGTTTGACATCGTTTATTGGGTATATATTTTACTGATGATTGTTCATCTTTGAGGTAGGTTTCTTTGATATATACTTATAAAGAATAGTTCGCTTTGTGCTTATTGAAGATTAATAATGGATGCACAATAAGGTATATCCGATCTTAAATTTGGTTTGCTCAATTTGACATGATAGTAGAGCCTTAGAAGTTTTTATTAAGCGTTTCTTATATACAATAACTGATTGGCATTATTTTCATAAATAATGAGTGAAGTTATAGGTCCATCGAAACGGGTTCGTGGTCACACAAGAAAACAAGCTATATGGGACTATGAACCTGGTGAAAGGTTAACGGTTACTTTTGATGTTGGACAACCTGTTGGCAAAGAGGCAAAGGAGCTAACGAGCTTTCTTGGAACAGTTTCGAAAATGTCTCAACATATCAATATAAGTATCACAGATTGGAGGAAAGTATCAGAAGAAAAGAAAGATGATTTATGGAGCATCGTGAAGGTAAATTTGATATAATATGTGTAGGAGAAATTTGAATTTGCTGGTAAATTTGAAATTTGATATAATATGCATCGTGAAGGTAAATTTCATGATTTATCCATCACTAATTTGCTGGCTAAACATTGAATTGTAGGAGAAATTTGAATTTTCTCCCATTGAAACAAAAGAAATCAAATTGTGGATCATGTCAGACATAGGACGAAAATGGAAGACATGGAAATATGAGCTAAAGAAATGTTCATTTGATTCAAGCTTAACCATTGATGAAATTGTAGCTACTCAAACTGATTCGAGAGTGGAGAAACAGGACTTCAGGAAGCTAGTGACTCGATGGTTTTGTGAAGATGCTCAGGTAATCGAATTCTTCAGTTTGATTTTAGTATTAGCATACACCATTATTACAGTCACCTGCTAGTAACTATGCAGATGCAGATCATTTGTAAGCCACTGAAGCTAAACTTACTATTATGTATGTTTCCTATACGGCTAGACCTTGTACATATATATGACTGACATATGTGTGTCTACATGTGACAGTGTGTGTATATATAAGAACAGATATATGAACTTGTACATATATATGACTGACTTATGTGTGTCTACTTGTGACTGTGTGTGTATATATAAGAACAGATATATGACCTTGTACATATATATGACTGACATATGTGTGTCTACATGTGACTGTGTGTGTAGATATAAGAAAAGATATATGACCTTGTACATATATATGACTCACATATGTGTGTCTACATGTGACTATGTATATATAAGAACAGATATATGACCTTAAAGGAGTCTAAAATAATAGCATACCAGCTTAAAGGAGTCTGAGAGAGACTCCACATAAGTGTAGGCTAAAATAATAGCATTCAGTAACATACAGAAATTCAAAACATTCACTAGTAGACGTCTAAAATAATAGCATACCAGCTTAAAGGAGTCTGAGAGAGACTCCACAGAAGTGTAGGCTAATTTGAGTAGAGAATTCTTTTAAAACTCAGCAAACTCCTGGCGAGATTTATGGTACTGAGATGACACCCAATAATAGATAACATACACGGACGGGTCAATGTCAGTCATGCTATCAAGCGTGTTATAATTCATATAAGTATTCTGATGTGTAATAACACTTAATTGGCAGGCTGTCAGTGAGAAGAAGAAAGAGATCCGTTCCAAGTCAATTGAGCCTCGCGTGTTGGGGACCAAATCTTTCGCTAGGCTAGCTCATGAAGAGGTGATGCTATTTTTTTTAATATTATATATAGTAATTGCATTGAATTTATTAAATGACAAATCATACGCATGATATTGCAGAAAAAGAAAACATGCATTCAACCAACACGTGGAAATCTATACATCATTAGTCGCACGAAAAAAATGGAAGATTTTTCAATGAAACTGCTGCAGAAGTTATTGTATGTATATATGTCTTTTTCTTTCTACATATTTGTATTAGTATTTTTATATGTATTAATTTTTTAACTTGAAAACCACATTTAGAATAAAATACAGGTAATCGGCAATGATACCAGTGCAAGCACAAGTAATACAAACGCAGGGATTGGGATTGTTGATTGGAGCAACGATGACTTTGCTAAAGTCAAAGGAAAAGAAAAAGGAGATTATACACGATGCGCAAGGCCAAGTATCATATTGCCTAGGTCCAAAAGATCTCTTGTTTCTCAAGTGCCAATGTTAATTGCTCAAATCAATGAACTTGAAGTCGAAATGAAGGGTATGAAAGAAAGGCACCACATTGAAATGAAAGAAATGAAGGAAAACCAAGTGGCTATTTTACAATTTATGGCAGAGTACAAAAATCATAATTCAGATAAGAATTTTCCAAATGTGTTCAACACTACATACACAGAGGTAATCATAAAGGAATTCAATATATTTATTAATGTTTGAACATATAATTTCAAGTTTCCACGACAAATAATTGTAGGTTGCTAATGATTCTAGTAGTGTTCATAATCATGGTCCTTATGGAAACTCAACATCAACTCGTGCAAGTCAAAATAAAAAATCCGGTACTTACTTTTTAACTCATTAGTTATCATATTATTTTCATTATTGACATATTATGCGCTATTGACATAAAAAATAATTGCACTTTCTTACTCAACAGCTAAAGCTGTTACATCCCCCGGAGCTCCTAA
This sequence comes from Chrysanthemum seticuspe, assembly GCA_019973895.1. NCBI lineage: Eukaryota > Viridiplantae > Streptophyta > Magnoliopsida > Asterales > Asteraceae > Chrysanthemum > Chrysanthemum seticuspe. The sequence continues at coordinate 99,808,458 of BPTQ01000002.1, forward strand.
TAAGATTACTCATCTTAGCTCAGCTGAAATCCAGCTTCGAACAAAGTTTTTGGAGGAGGACAGGCAAGTTTCTAATTTCAAAACAAATCATCTATTTTCACAAGTTTAGGGTTAATATAGATCATTTTTTGTAGTGAGTTGATGAAACTTCATCAACAGTTTGTTATGAGCGGTCTAATGTTGGAGAATGAGTTTTGGTGTATTAGATATCAACATCTTCATCTCACCAAATGCATTCCAGTTATCTCTCATATATCAAATCAGCCCATAATGTACATATGAAATGATAACACCAAAGTAACAAGTTGAAGCACTGATCATCTTGAATTTGTTGCCCGAAAATTGCTGAAGGTGGATAAGGAAGAAGTTCGTAGAAACAGACGAGAGAAGCATATAGAATCAACCAATTTCTGACAAAAATCATTAAATAAACCATTAAGCCAGATCACGTGAACTTGTTGTGCGTCCTCGATGTACACATTTCTCTCCCCTGATGGTTACGATTTATCGAAATCAGCATACAATTGTGTACATGAAGCATTAACTGGAAGCATTCTCGCATAAATCATATCAGCCCGTGAGAAGATGTTGATGAACAATACCATTTGAAATTGCCTAACTCATTTCAACCCCCTGTATCAAAATTCAACGAATGACTGTAGTAACAACATGTGAAGATAACCCAATATGACAAACTTGAGAACGAAGTAAAATCTCCCAGACTGGTTACTTAAGCTTGTACTATCCTTGTGAAAAAGAACGGTGTACCCAATGTACAAAACCTCTTGACGTATCCTCAACTACGTGAGACACCGAAAGTGATAGCTACTTTGTGGGTTAAGAGAGAAGGAATCACAAAAGTAACTAGATAGCCAAGTCTTCATCACACTCAATATATTTTCCCAGACAAGTCATCTTCGCGGAAGGGAAGAAAGAAAGAAGACGAAATAAGTAAACACTCCCGTCAAACTTCACTTCAAACCCAAATAAATAATAAAGCATCATCTTCGTGGTCACATTTGAAAAGCGTTTCAAGATCTAGCCATGAAATTATATCCTCGTGAAAATTTTCGTGAACCAAAATACCACTCATAATCAATATATTTAAATGTATCCAAAATTTATGTAACCAAAAATTCGGATAACCATTTCAATATATTGTAAGTCCAGCGCATAAAAACCAAACGGGCCCAATAAAAAACGTTATAGACTTATAGCACATGCCCGATCCAAAATATATTCCGTCCTATGATTATATGATCCCAAAGGCCAAACTAGTTGCAATTGCAAACCGGTATTAATAATACCCTAATTTCACTCACATCTGACATAACCCTAAATACACTCTTATGATAAAAATGCCTCTATCATTTCACCTCTCACCAACTCTCAAAAAATCAGATCTCATCTCAATAGCATCAATCTCAGATTCATCAACCTTATCTAATCACTATATTGATCCATCCGAATCCCCATTCAAGCCGATTTAACAATCCCTTTCAATCCAACCACACAAACACGAACTTAACCGAACAAGATGTCATCAATTTCTTCTCAATCCGAATCAAGAACAGGTCAAGATCCTTTGGAGGGTCACGGTAGGTTCGACTTATAATCGTTTGTTGTTTTGTATTTGAACGAACCAAGAAAAGTGGATAACATAATTGTTATCACTCTTATCTTTTGTGGTCGGATATTCATAATGAAGCAAGGCTTCAAATAAAATCAGTGAAGATAGACTTTGTGGGTTCGACCTTTTGAGGTCTGATGTATTTTTGAATACCATGAATTGAATCTGAGATTTATTTAATTTATCATTCATGTTCAAGTAATTAATGAAATTGAGTGTTAAGGTTTAACGAGAGGGTTATGGTAGTGTCAAGAGTAGGATAGGATTCTTGTTGGTTTTGGGTTTGGTATGGCTTATTGTTGGCTGTGGTTCACTTCACGGTAACATATAATCTTGTTTTCATTTTTTTTTTCTTTGAATAGGACAAATGATGTTGACTGAAGTCCACGAGTCGTTGGTATTATGGTTTATGGTCGAGGTCAAACAGTCTAGGTCTTCTTATCATCTCTTTTTCTGTCAAAAAAATCTTACGCGTAGACAAAACTTTATGCGTAAAGTCTTGAGGTCTTAGTCGAAAAGAGTAACCTTATGCGTAGACCTTGGTCCTAACACACCTTAGGCGTAAAAACTTATGCGTAAAAACCTTATGCGTAAACATTTACGCGTAGGTTCTTAGGCGTAAGCATTCTTACGAGTAACTTTCCAAGCTACTCGTAACCAACTAGTAGATGAGTCCATAGGCGTAAAAGTAGGGTTTTGACCATTTGACCATTTTTTTGGCGTACTTTTCCGACCATTTTTCCGTTCATACTTATAAACCCAGAAATATTATGCATAAAAACTTCGATATAACCCATTTTAACATAGATGACGACCAGTTGACCACAAAACTTTCCACGAGATTGGTACAAAAACAAGTCACAAAAACATATGTTACACTGTAACTGATATCTGGACAAAAGGACAGAAACAGCAACATGGATACTGCATATAAAGTTGTTGACTTTTTGACCAAAATGATACATGTAATTTGAATAAACTGATAACACAAAAGTTGGAAAAAAAATTTCCAAGACAAAAAAATTAGTGAAAATCAGTTTAAACAACTATTGAAACCACACAAATCTTAAAAATACACAACCTGGCTCATTATACCAATTGTAGGACCGATAAAACGTATGATTCATGTGGTTCGGGGGGTCAGGGAAGCTCAAAGAATAAGAAAGACATGGTATTGTATTAAATAGAAGATAGGGAAGACGTGTGTGTTTCTAGAGAGAAGAAGAAGAAACCACACACACCTTATTTTACAATGTGAACTTCCTACCCTCCTAGTTGGGACTAGGAGGGGTATTTATACTTCTACAAGCCTAACTTAACATAAATGACTAAACTAGTCTTTGTGAATGAGTAAAAGAAGAAACTAATGCAATTCCTGTAATGACTTCACTTTAGCGAGGCTAACAATCTCTCTCCAAGTGATGTCATATGGGAGTTGCTTACAATGTTCCATACAAGAAAAATTAAAAACAAAACATAAGCTCAGCAGCTCCAAGAGTGTCTTCACAGTCTTCAAACTCTATGAATCTTCTCAGCTGCAATCTCTTTACTTGCAGAAGAACAGTGTGAGCAAATCTAATTAGGGATTGAATATGGCCTTTTTGCTCTCCCCTAATTAGTGCTCTCCCCAAAACTGACAACCAGTCTGATGAATTTCCTGAATTCGAAGAAGTCTTTTGATAATTAAATTAGAACCATCTTTAGTCTTCTAACACGCAACGGAAAATGTAGAGAAGACTTGTCGACTCGACCTTCTTCAAGATTGTCCATTCGGGGGAATAAGATATCAACATCTTCATCTCACCAAATGCATTCCAGTTATCTTTCATATATCAAATCAGCCCATAATGTACACATGAAATGATAACACCAAAGTAACAAGTTGAAGCAGTGATCATAATTGCTGAAGGTGGATAAGGAAGAAGTTCGTAGAAACAGACGAGAGAAAGATATAGAATCAACCAATTTCTGACAAAAATCATTAAATAAACCATTAAGCCCGATCACGTGAACTTGTTGTGCTCTGATACCAATTGTAGGACCGATAAAACATATGATTCATGTGGTTCGGGGGGTCAGGGAAGCTCAAAGAATAAGAAATACATGGTATTGTATTAGATAGAAGATATGGAAGATGTGTGTGTTTCTAGAGAGAAGAAGAAGAAACCACACACACCTTATTTTACAATGTGAATTTCCTACCCTCCTAGTTGGGACTAGGAGGGGTATTTATACTTCTACAAGCCTAACTTAGCATAAATGACTAAACTAGTCCTTGTGAATGAGTAAAAGAAGAAACTAATGCAATTCCCGTAATGACTTCACTTTAGCGAGGCTAACATCAAATATTCCAATTAAGCACTTCGAAATAAGCAACCCCTTCCCGTTTGTTAGAAACTGCTTTTATTTTATTTCAACATTCCGTTCATATGTTTTACAATCCCGACCCCCCTTAATCATTATCTCATCTGCCCCATTAGAGTAATACACTATTCAATTTTTGACTTATCAGTTACCAGGACCAACATTAAGTGCTGCATTCATCCGAAATCTCCCACCTCTCTGAAAATGTCTATGGTTTGAGATAATAAACCGTTTTCCTCCAAGAAATGAGGAAGTTAACAAAGGTGTTCTATCAGGTAGTTTTGCAGCCGTAAGAAAACTATAGTGTACCCTGCGACTAGTGGAAAATGCTGGTGTATGCAGTAGTTTGTAATATCGATTTGGCCCATTATAGAGGTGTCGGTAAAGGTGTGGAGAGTGACGACTGGATCTTACTATGGTCGGTTTAATAATAAGGTCATGGCCCTGCAAGAAAAAATATATAAAAGAGATGGTTACACCATACTCTAACAACAAGCCTCAGTTCATATTTACACCTTAAATCAATCATCTAGTTTGCTCGATATCCCTATGACCATTGAGTACACATTAATTATTAGAAATCCGTAGCCCGTATGACATACAACGCCACAAGGAGGAGTAAGATAGCTTTCATTGGCACTAATAAGATTGCTGCCATAGGGTCATTCAGTTTTTGGTTCTTGGATGAAGCAACCAAAAACCTGGATTATCTACTTAAGTTGGAATACACTATCTCATTTGCAGATGACATGAACATCAAACAAATAATACCCAAAACTCAAAAGTTTTTATAAAGTAAAGAAAATGGAAATGAAGAAGAAGATTGTTACATACCATGGGAGCATAACAAAGGAGGATATATTAATCTGAGGAACATATTCACAAAGTTGATGATGATGTCGTGTACTATATCCAAAACATTTTTTCAGTTTCAGTTTCAGTTTGTGTTTGAGTTTGTGTGTATGAGTAAAAATGAAAGACTAGCCACACAAAAATTAATAAAAGTTTCTTGAGGTCAATTTTTATTACGATTATTATTTATTTTATTTTTTTTGGCTGTACAACAGTGGAAATTTTCAAATTAGTAGTTGGCAATACTCCACGAAGATAGATGGAAAACCAAAATAAATATAATCAGGAGCGCTTACGATTACAGCTATATGTGTTTTTCTAGCAGCAAAAAGTAGCTATTAAATAGCATGATTGACTCCCAACTTTATATTCGTAGCTCAACTTGGCAACTGATACATCTACCAGTTTTATGATTAGCTAGTTGGTTATGTTTCCCGGATCCTATTAGGAAAATTCGCGTTCCTTACTTTATCGTTGAATCAAGCTGATATACTAACACCGCACAAGCTTTATTATTCTGATCCATGTTCTTATACTTTGTATTCTTGTGCTCTTAAGTTTCTTTGTTTTTTCTTTATGCCTAATGGATGCACAAAAAGGTATATCCGATGTTAAATTTGGTTTGCTCAATTTGACATGATAGTAGAGTCTTAGAAGTTTTTATTAAGCGTTTCTTATATACAAAAACTGATTGGCATTATTTTCATAAATAATGAGTGAAGTTATAGGTCCATCGAAACGGGTTCGTGGTCACACAAGAAAACAAGCTATATGGGATTATGAACCTGGTGAAAGGTTAACGGTTACTTTTGATGCTGGACAACCTGTTGGGAAAGAGGCAAAGGAGCTAACGAGCTTTCTTGGAACAGTTGCGAAAATGTCTCAACATATCAATATAAGTATCACAGATTGGAGGAAAGTATCAGAAGAAAAGAAAGATGATTTATGGAGCATCGTGAAGGTAAATTTGATATAATATGTGTAGGAGAAAATTGAATTTGCTGGTAAATTTGAAATTTGATATAGTATGCATCGTGAAGGTAAATTTCATGATTTATCCATCACTAATTTGCTAGCTAAACATTGAACTGTAGTAGAAATTTGAATTTTCTCCCATTGAAACAAAAGAAATCAAATTGTGGATCATGTCGGACATAGACGAAAATGGAAGACATGGAAATATGAGCTAAAAAATGTTCATTTGATTCAAGCTTAACCATTGATGAAATTGTAGCTACTCAAACTGATTCGAGAGTGGAGAAACAGGACTTCAGGAAGCTAGTGACTCGATGGTTTTGTGAAGATGCTCAGATAACCGAATTCTTTCAGTTTGATTTAGTTTGATTTTTTTATTAGCATACACCATTATTACAGTCACCTGCTAGTAACTATGCAGATGCGGACATTTGTAAGCCACTGAAGCTAAACTTACTATTATGTATGTTTCCTATACGGCTAGACCTTGTACATATATATGACTGACATATGTGTGTCTACATGTGACTGTGTGTGTATATATAAGAATAGATATATGAACTTGTACATATATATGACTGACTTATGTGTGTCTACTTGTGACTGTGTATGTTGATTCGCTCCCAGACGGTCAAGTTTTCTCACACAAGCTAGCCACTTGTGAATGGCTAACCGTAAGAAACTTAAAACAATCTGGAACCAAATGCAATGAAGATCAGAGGAGAATAGTGTTTCCCCGGGTCGTTATGTCCCAGCGAGCTATGCGAAGAATCACCAAACGAATAGTGATCGAGAGATTTGAACATAAAAGAGTTGATTGAATGATTATAACTACAGAAAAAGTTTATAAATTACAGAGGCTTAAATGCAAATTAAAGAAAATTAAAAAGATAAAAAATATTAAATAAACGCTATCACTATTTGCAAAATGATGTTTTTTGATTTTTCTTTTATAAGACTTAAATTAAAAACTACGCGACGTACAAAAGAAAATGTGAAAATGAAACAATATAAATCCTAAAAATATAAAAATGACATTTTTACAATCCTAATGATAAAAGAAAGTTTTTAGAAAAAGAAAATTATTTTTACAACTATTTAATTAATTATTATTAATTAAAAACTAATTTTAACTATTTAATAATAACCTAAAACACAAGAAAATATGAAATAAAGCTAGAAAAATAAAATTATGACTTGGAAAAATCTAAAATAACAAAAGAGAGTTTTCAAAACTATTTTTATATTTTTCTGATTATTTTTGTATTTTCTATGAATTAAAAACTATTTAAAACTACTTAAATTACTTAAAAATACAAATTTAACTAAGAAAAATCTGGAAAAATATTTTTTTGCCTTTTTATATTTATCTTAACCTAGGAAAAATGAAAAATTATTTTTTTGAAACTTTTCTGAATTAATTGTATTAAATACTAATTAAAAAAAGCCTAAAAACTGATTTAAATAAAGAAAAATAACAAACTGACTTGGAAAAATATGAAAAATTCAAGAAAAGTCTAAAATAATATTTTTAATCTAGGAAAAATGTAAAAACAGGGGCTTGTGTGTGGGATTATGCAACTGCAATGCAAAGTGCTAGAGAATAAGCACTTGAAATAAGCCAATAGCCACAAATAAGCACCAAACTGAAACAGAAGCTAGGATAAGCTAAAACTACTTAAAAGCAACTAACTACAACTAATCTAAACCTCTTAAGTGCCCACTGCCATGATTTGATGATTTGAGATAAATGTGCAAAAACAGATTTGACCCACCACTTTGCAGCCTAATAATAAGCCACTTAATAAGCTAGAAATCAAAGACCAGATATTGGAACTTAAAGAAGACCTGGCCAGGTGCTTATAAACAAAAAACAAGACTTGGACAAGCTCTTATGAGCTCAGTGCAAGGACTGCAAGACCCTGTGCAGACTCAGTGAATACTGAGTCAGTGCACAGGGCACTTTAAGCCCTTTTGACAAGCCACTTTCAAGCTTGAACAAAATTACTAAAAATCAGCAAAAATGACAATAAGAAAATAGACTAGCTGAACTTATAAAACCTAGAGTTTTACTTGATTTGACCCAGAAATGAATCCATGAAAAATCACCCTAGTTAGGCTCAAAATGACTTTTTCATGTTTTTGACTTTTGACAGATATGAAGGTTTGACTATTTTGAGATTGTAAGCTCATAAAATGGAATGAAACTGATGTTTTTAGATGTAATGAGTTCTAAACAAGCTAGCTTAACTGATTCTACACCTAAATGCAAGTTGTGGACTTATAAATCCTTAATAGTAAACAATTATTGAGCATAAAATGGAATTTTGACTTTTTAATGAATGGCTATTGAAATTATGCTAAAACTACTTATACTAGCCTTAAAGTAGACTAACTGAGCACATATTATCTCCTGAAACCAACTCAAAGGTAGCACAACACTCTGAACCAAACACCCCTTATGCAACTGTTTGGAAGATTTAAACTAAGCAGTTACTGATTTAACTCAATCCACCACTTAAACTAAATCTAACATCCTAATTACCACTAATTAAACAGGTTTAAGAGATTTAATGATCACAGGTTCCAACTCAAACATTTTTATGCAAACTGTATTAGAAATAGAAAGTAAAATACAAACTTACAATGGTGCAGCTTATTTTGCAGCTTATACCAAACCAAAACTATGCTAACCTAACCAAATCCAACCCAAATCAAGCTCTGCATCTACCCATAACCATTTCCAAACTGCTTGAACCAAAATCTCCTCTCAGTTGACTTTTGTTGACCAAACACCAAATGTGACTGAATCTGTTTTATAAGCCTACTAAAAGCTATAATAAGCTTAAATAAGCCTATTTGAATCAAAATGAAGCTACTTGGAGTTTTAATTATCAGAGCTTGAAACTGAATTTGTTAACAGTGAGCATAAAATTTGAAACTAAAGTGAAACTTTGAATTAGGACTTAAACTTGATTAAAAACTCTTAATTAACTGAAATTCAATACATGGAAACTAAAAAATTACACTTTAAGATTTAAACTAAGACATTTTTATAAAAACGACATACATTGAAATTAAAAACTAACTACCACTCTCCTTCCTTGCTTCTCTCTCTCTTTTTATATGCCAAACATCTTCCCCACTTGTTCTGAGCACATCCCACCAGTTTTGAGGCCATTGGATGACTTGGAGTGATCTTAGCCGTTTGATGCATTTTTGGCACCAAAAAAGTTTTTAGCAGTGTGGGGGTTGAGTGAAATGGAGGAGGGGCATTAAATGCTCTTGGAAGGTTGTTGAGGTGGGGGGAACAAGGGAAGGTGAAGTATGAGCTGGGGGGATGGTAAGGTCTGGGTGTTGAAGAGGTGGAGTGTGAGGAAGAAGAAAAGGATTGGCGGGATTTGACTTTTTTGACCAGAGGGTTGACTTGGGCTAATATATGAAGGGGGGTCCAAAATGTTATTGACAGGGGGTCACAATGGTTTTGACAAGGGACCAAGTGTATTAAGGGTTTAATAACACAAGGACCTAATTGTAATTTCTGAAAATACAGGGACCAATGCTGCCAATTCTGCAAAGTTGCTCCAAGGGACTAAAAGTGACAAGCTCCAATAGTATAAGGACCAAACTTGACATTTTCAAATTTCCAAGGACTATTTTTGCCAATTTTTAAACTTGGAGGACCAAATTTGTAATTTCTCAAAACTTTTGATATTTTTCACCAAAGGACTAATTTTGACAAGTTATGATTTTAAAAGGACCTTTGGTGATTTTTCTTTTGAAATTAAGTGCTCAGGGACTATTTCTGACAACTTTTGAAACTTGGGGGACTGAAACTGCCAATTATGCAAACTTAGCTCATTTTTCATCTGATTTTGAACATTTTGCATCTGAAACATATAAAATGCAATTTTGGAATATTTTCAGTATTTTGATGCATTTCTGAGCATTTTTAAACGTTTTGCAGTTCAGATTTAACCAAAAATGATGAGTATTTACACACTCATCATATGTATATATAAGAATAGATATATGACCTTGTACATATATATGACTGACATATGTGTGTCTACATGTGACTGTGTGTGTATATATAAGAACAGATATATGACCTTGTACATATATATGACTCACATATGTGTGTCTACATGTGACTGTGTATATATAAGAACAGATATATGACCTTAAATGAGTCTAAAATAATAGCATACCAGCTTAAAGGAGTCTGAGAGAGACTCCACAGAAGTGTAGGCTAAAATAATAGCATTCAGTAACATACAGAAATTCAAAACATTCACTAGTAGACGTCTAAAATAATAGCATACCAGCTTAAAGGAGTCTGAGAGAGACTCCACAGAAGTGTAGGCTAATTTGAGTAGAGAATTCTTGTAAAACTCAGCAAACTCCTGGCAAGATTCATGGTACTGAGATGACACCCAATAATAGATAACATACACGGACGTGTCAATGTCAGTCATGCTATCAAGCGTGTTATAATTCATATAAGTATTCTGATGTGTAATAACACTTAATTGGCAGGATGTCAGTGAGAAGAAGAAAGAGATCCGTTCCAAGTCAATTGAGCCTCACGTGTTGGGGACCAAATCTTTCGCTAGGCTAGCTCATGAAGAGGTGATGCTATTTTTTTTAATATTATATATAGTAATTGCATTGAATTTATTAAATGACAAATCATACGCATGAGATTACAGAAAAAGAAAACATGCGTTCAACCAACACGTGGAAATCTATACATCATTAGTCGCACGAAAAAAATGGAAGCTTTGTCAATGAAACTGCTGCAGAAGTTATTGTATGTATATCTGTCTTTTTCTTTCTACATATTTGTATTAGTATTTTTATATGTATTAATTTTTTAACTTGAAAACCACATTTAGAATAAAATACAGGTAATCGGAAATGATACCAGTGCAAGCACAAGTAATACAAACGCATGGATTGGGATTGTTGATTGGAGCAACGATGACTTTGCTAAAGTCAAAGGAAAAGAAAAAGGAGATTATACACGATGCGCAAGGCCAAATATCAGATTGCCTAGGTCCAAAAGATCTCGTGTTTCTCAAGTGCCAATGTTAAAGGCTCAAATCAACGAACTTTAAGTCGAAATGAAGGATATGAAAGAAAGGCACCACATTGAAATGAAAGAAATGAAGGAAAACCAAGCGGCTATTTTATAATTGAGAAAAGTTCCATACGGAAAACGTTTTATCTAAAGAACAAATGGTTAGATCTCAACCATCCATCCATTTGAATCCAATGGATTAGATTAATTTACATTTGAAACTAAAATTATACTTAGGGGGTCATTTTTGTAATTTCACATTCTCATATACTCAAAATACAAAAATGTGAAAACACACACACGCTTCACTCACTCTCACATCCTCTCAACTTTTCAGATCCCCAAACCATCTTCAAACCCTAACCACCGCCAAACCGCCCCCAAACCACCCCCAAAACCACCTCCAAAACCACCGTGAAACCGTAATTATTCATTTTAAATGGATATTCGAGATGAATTAGCCCTATCTAAAGGCGATTCAGTGGAAAAACCTCCTTCATCTAAAGTTTCTGATAAAAGTAAGCTTCGAAATTCATTTTTTAATTATTTTTTGCTTAATTAACATCAGTTGCTTATTTTTTGATTGAATAGTTGTGACTGAAATTTGTGATGGATTAAAGTTTGTGTTATAGGAATCAGATTAGATTGCTTATTTTAGAGCTTAATTTGTGATTGAAGAGTTGTGGCTGAAATTTATGGATGTATGTTATGGATGTTTGGCGAAACTAGCACCAGTTAGTGGTATTTGGTAGCGTAGTTGTAGCTTTTGATTGAATGTTGAGAATAAGCAACTGATGTTAATTAATACATTAGGTTGATACTAATACATTTGGTAGCGTATTTGGTGAAACTAGCACCAGTTAGTGGTATTTGGTAGCGTAGTTGTAGCACCAGTTAGTGGTATTTGTGGATGTATGTTATTGAATGTTTGGCGAAATTTGTGGATGTATGTTATGGATGTTTGTCAACCCCTTGAAGGTGGCTTTCGTTGCGCAAAAGTGGTTGATAGATTGTGGTTCATGAACTTTGCTTTGCTTCTTAGCAACAGACCTTTAGTTGGCTTTAGAGACATGTTAAAAACTTCTGTTGATTTTTTCGTTATATGTCTAAGATTTTTGGAATGTAAATGTGATACTGCAGCTGATATAAGCAGAGCATCTTAGTGGGGTGGGTCGACATCAATAGTAAAATATAAAAATGTATTAGTATCAACCTAATGCAGGCAGGAACAAGTTGGATTTCTTAAAATTTTTATTTGAAAATATGTGTTTATTAGTGTGAGAATGTTAGAATGTTAGTTAACGAGATTGTTATTACTAGTGGTATTCTGAATGATATTGCTAGATTCTTCTGATTATTCTGAATCCCATGAGATTCATACTCAATCCTATGGGATTCAGTACTGAATCCCATGGGATTGAGTATGAATCTCATGGGATTCTTAATGCACAGTTATTGTATATCTAATGTTTTTTTATTGATTTTTTAGTTTTTTATGTCAGGTGTTGTCAGAGGTTCCCCACGGAAGAAGTGGTTAACAAAATCTGATATCCTTCAAGCTGAAAAAGAGAAGTCGCCGGCTGGAAAAGACAAGGTGCCGGCTGAAAAAAAGAAAGTGTTGGCTGAAAAAGACAAGGTCGCTGAAAAAGACAAGGTCGCTGAAAAAGACAAGGTCGCTGAAAAAGACAAGGTACCAGCTAAGAAGGTGTCGGAGAAGGCACCTGTTCAAAAGGAGAAGGTGCCGTTGGAGAAGGATGCAGAGGCCAAGGAGCAAGGGGATAAGGCCAAGGACCAAGGAGCCAAGGATGCAGAGGCTAAGAAAGGTAAGAAGGCTGTTGGTATGGAGCGAGGGGATAAGAAGATAGATGTTGAGGAGACGGAGAGTAAGAAGGAGAGAGAGGGAAAGGATAAAGAGGTTAAGGAGCCAGCTGGTAAGAGGAGCAAGGTTCAGGCTAAGGTTAAGCCACAAGATAACACTAATCTTAAGCTGTCTAGTCTTTTAAAGAAGGCAACGGACAAGTCTGTTAAGGTTGATAAGTCGGATAAGTCGGCTAAGGTTAAGCCAGTTGAGACTGAAGATAAACAGAAGAGTTTAATGGTCTATCAGAAAAAACTGAAAAAAGGTATATTTTTGATCTCATGGGATTTATTAAGAGGATTTTGCATGCTCCGTTTTTTAGTTTGTTAAACTGTTCTAAATTAGCTAATGAATCCCATGGGATTCCATACAATCCCACGGGATTGTATCATGGTATTTTTTGATCAATATATTTATATCATGTCTTTTTTTATGTAGATTCTGCTGTTAAGTTGGATAAACTGGAGTCTGTTGAACCAAATGAAGTGAAGCGTAAAAGGATTTTGTCTTTATCTGCATTAGAAGATAGTAGAAAAAAACTGAAGGTCAAGCAACAAAAAGGTATAGTTTTAATCTGTTTTTAATGTTGAGATTTATGTTAATTATCAGTTTTGAATCAGTTTAAGACAGAAGTTCTTCTAATTTTAGTAGTGATTTGCATTTTAGAAGTCAGAAAGTAGTTTTACTTGGTTTTGATAAACAGTTTTAGTCCAATTCAGTTGTTACAAAAAATTTTAAAAATCAAAAATAGTTTTTTCATTAGCTTGTTTCAGTAGTCCCAAAAGGAAAAAAATAATAAAAATCATTTACTTATGTCTTCCAGATAAAGAGAAAGTGCTGGCTGAAAAAGACATGGTGGCTAAAAAAGACACGGTGGCTGAAAAAGACAAGGTGCCAGCTAAGAAGGTGTCGGAGAAGGCACCTGTTCAAAAGGAGAAGGTGTCAGAGAAGGATGAAGAGGCCAAGGAGCAAAAGGGTAAGAAGGTTGTTGGTAAGGAGCGAGGGGATAAGAATGTAAAGGAACATGCAAAAGGTAATGCCCTGCACCACAGTATGCTACCTGTTTCAAATTTGTTTTTCTGTTATATGTACTTGAGTTTATTGTTGCACATCTAGCATCCCTAAGTAGTTAGTAGTAGCAGGCTATAATTGTTAGGATCTGATCTCACCATAGGAGCTTGTAGTATTAGCTTTTTAGATCTGCAAGTACCCTTTTTCACCTTATCTGCTCTGCACATTAGTTCTCCATATGTCCAAATAGCTTATAGTTTTGATTTTTAATTTCTTCATAGCATGTCCAAATTAGTTGAAATTCTGGAAATAAGCTATTTGGTTGGTTGTGGTTAGCATGCCTATTTTAGTATAAATTTAGGAATTTTCTAAGTTGGCTTAATCAGGGCTTAAAGTAGGTAGTTGAGGGCTTAATCAGGGTTATTTGGTTGATTGTATGTAAATCCCATGGAATTCATTGTGAATCCCATGGGATTCAATGTGAATCTAATGGGATTTATTGTGAATCCCATGGGATTCATTGTGAATCCCATGGGATTTATTGTATGTGAATCCCAGGTTATGCATACATGTTTTTGAAATATAATATAAGTATGGGATTTTGTTGACCAACATATTTATAATGTCTTTTTTTTACGTAGATTCTGATGTTGTTGAAGATACGAAAAAGGTTTTGAAGGGAAAGGGTTTGGCTAAGAGAAAGAGGGAGAATTCTGATGACGTTGATGATAAGAAGCTTGTAAAGAAGGAAGAATATGGTGAAGAGGGGAAGTTGAAGAAGAAAGGTAAGAAGGAGTTGACGCCTGCAGAGGAAGTACATGAAAAGTATGTTGCCAATTTTCCAATTCTTCATTCGCGGACAACACCTACAGCTCTTTTTTCTGCCATCCGTGATGCTAAGGTTGATATGAGGCAGTTTTTGGCTGACATCGGATTTAGTTCATTACACAATTGTAACATAGATCACATTCCTTCAAGGTTGGGAAGGTATGTAGTTTCTAGATTTCATTCAGAAAGTTGTGAGTTGGTTTTGGAGAATGGCGAGTCAATCAAGGTCACTAGTTCAAAAATTCATGAGATATTAGGGGTGCGTTTAGTTGGAGAACAAATTCTATTATTTTCTATCTCTAGTTTTGTAAAAATTTAGAAGGAGAATTAACCTCTACAAAACATTTGAAAATATAGAAAACGCGTTTAGTTGATGTTTCTATTTTCTGTTTTGAAGAAAGGGAGGGAGGGTTGAGGGTTACAAAGGAAAACAAGGAAAACAACTAAAATTTGTTTTGTAATTTTCCTTGTTAAGTTAGGAAATAGGGGATTTATGTTTTGCAAAACATTTTGTTGGAAAACGTTGATTTGAACGCGATCTCTGTTTTCCTTGTTTTCCACAAAACATTTTGTGGAAAACAAGGGTGTTTTCCCTCAACTAAACGCAACCTAGGTGTTCCGTTTGGTGGTCGATCTCTTTTTTCTCTAGATCCTAGATCAGAAAATGATGACTTTGTGAGGAATTGGATCGGTCAGTTTCATCCTAAAAAACTCAAGGATGTCCGTGTTAATGACATTGCTAATAAATTGATTGAGTCTCGGGAAGCCGACTTCCTTTTTAAAGTCAACTTCTGTACCCTTTTTGCAAACATGATGGGTGAGGTTGATGGGTTAAAAGGGAAGATATGTTTGGATGTTGTGTTAAGATTGAGTGAAGATACTGATGTTAAGGATATTGATTGGTGTGACTTTATTTTTTCCTGCCTTAAACGCCATAAAGTCCCAACAACGACATCTAATCATTATACTGGTCCATATACCTTCCTTGTTGTAAGTTTCTAAGTTTTGAACTCTATTTTTTTGATTATTAAACGTGTTTGTGTGACAGATTTGTTATATTCTTTACACTTTTTTGTTTTTCAGCTTTTGTATCTGGATTCCACAAAGCATGAAAAGATTCCTGTTGTCCGGACACGTCCTGCAATCAAAAGCTGGCCTTCATATTTAATGTCCCAACGACAGGATCTAGAACTTAAAGAAGAATGTTTTGGTTTGCTACCACTTCAACCAGAATGGACTGAATCCGAGGTTCAAGAGGCTGAAGGGTTTATTTGTGGCGGTTCGGAAGATTCTTATTGAAAGTGGTTCCTTTAAAATTTTGTTATTTGTTTTTCATTTATTGTTATTAAATGATATCAGTGTGAATCCCATGGGATTCAGAAAGAATCCCATGGGATTCACTACAAATCTTATTGAATTCATTATGAATCCCATGAGATTTGAAGTGAATCCCATGGGATTCATACAAACTTCAATGTTTTTATGAAATGATGTTTTTCTTTTTCTTGTTTACAACCACAGAGAATCCCATGGGATTCACATGCAATTCAGTTAGAAATCCCATGGGATTCATTTAGAAATCCCATGGGATTCATTGCAATGAGCTTTATTATGACTATTACAATGTTTCTTATTTCCGGATTTGTTTAATAAACTTGAAAAAAAGTTAGAGTTTATTTGTGATGAAAAACTTGTTGTAGAAGATTATTTCACGAAAGCAATGTCAGATTACCCCGGTGATGCAAAGTTGCGTGAGCTACATAAAAAGTATGCTCAAATTTTCTGCCAATCGAAGCCATTAATTGAGGATGTCAATGAAGGGAAGGATGATGATGATGATGGGAAGGATGATGATGATGATGGGAAGGATGATGATGGTAATGGTAATGGGGAGGAGGACATTGATGAGGAGGATGACGATGATGATGGTAATGGGAAGGATGACGATGGTGATGAGGAGGATGATGATGACGATGATAAGAATGGGAATAAGGTAAGTTTAGAAGATTTGGCCGATGTGGCCGAGAAACAAGATGATGATAACACTGTGGTTGATGAATCTGATAAAAAAGAGGATGAGCCTGAGAAGGAAGTTGATGCTAAGAAGGATAAGGCTGAGAAGGAAGGTGATGCATCTGATAAAGAAGAAATATGTGAAGAAGAAGAGCCTGAGATCACGTGCACACCTGAGGGGTTAACACAATGGATAGAAAATAATTTAGATACGGTTGATGAGATTATCATGTGTATAGCTGCTGAGCACGCATATGTAATATTCTTGAATCTTTTCTTTTTTACGAAAATTTTGTTTCTTTTTAATTAAATCTTTTTATTGTTTTCAGCAAGAATCGCTCAATGAAGGTCCGGATCCAATGATGCCGGATCCAATGACTCCTGAACAAATGGCTACTCGTGCTGGAAAGCGTGTGGTGAAACCTTCTTCGTACATGTTATCTCCCTATATGAATAAGAAGACAAAGGTTGTAGCCAAAATTACAAAGCTGGAGTTTATTCTCAGAAATAGTTTGTTTGCGATGCAAGGCGACAAGTTGTAAGTTTACATGTGTATTTTTAATATAGTTAATAAAAATTCACATCTAATCCCATGGGATTCAATACAGAATCCCATGGGATTCTGTATTGAATCCCATGGGATTCTGTTTTGAATCCCATGGGATTCATACAAACTCCAATGTGATTCTGAAATGATTTTTTTTTCTTTTTCTTCTTTACTCATATAGTGAGAGAATTTTTGAATCCCATTCTCGGGAGTTCACGGTGTTTTCAATTCGTTTGGCTATGGAAACATTAGCGCCCAGTTTGTGGATAGACGCCAATGTTGTTGACTGTTGGAGTGCCATTCTGAATTATGAAGAAATATTTAAAGAGCATGGCTTTCCATCACGGCACTTTTTCCCAACCGGATGTATTGTAAGTATTTATTTCTGATTTGCTTAGTATTCTTATTTGTTTAATAAAATGCTGATCATGTTATCTGACTTACCAAACACCCCCAAAGCAATACAAATCATAACATGATCTTGTAAATTGCATATACAGATAAAATCTATGTTTGATGGGACTTTGGCGTCTGAGGACAAAAAATTTGAAAGTTTTGAAAAGGAAATTTTAGCTCAGTTTGCAGATAATGTTGCTGGCTTGGCTCTTGACGACATTGACTTGGTATTTTTATTATTATTATTATTATTTTGTTATAAATTGTTGTTTGTGTTTTTACTTTGGATTCATTTTTATTATTTTTGTTTTTGTTAAAACAGGCTTTCTTTCCAATTTGCAATGGTGGCCACTTTTATGTCATCGTCATCAGCCTTACCAAAACAGTATCGATAAAGATACTAGATAACATGGATTCGGGAGCAACATATGATTCGAAATATAAAAAAACATGTAAACTACTTGTAATTATTTTTTTTTTGAACTTACTACTTGTAAGTATTTACTTTTACTGCAGAATCCCATGGGATTCAGTATGAATAGTATTTACTTTACTGCAGAATCCCATGGGATTCTTTGATGAATACTTTATGATTTAAACATAATCCCATGGGATTCTTTGATGAATACTTTATGATTTAAACATAATCCCATGGGATTCATATAGATTTCCATTTGAATCGCTATTGACATTTTCTCAGAATTATAGTAATTTATGATATTTTTTTAAATAATTTTGTAGATAAAGTTGTTTTCCCAACACCTGAAGCTCTATGGTCACAAGAAACATGGTAACATTCTTAAAGCTAAACCAAAAGTCCCAAAGCTAAAATGGAGAACAAAGAAAAATTTTAGTGATTGTGGTATTTTCACCATGGTACATATGGAATGTTACCATGGTGAACCTGCTACAAAATGGGATTGTGGACTGATTTCCGAGTCTGGCTGCTGTGAAATGGATGGTTACAAGATGAGGCAGGTCGACATGTTGAGGCGACTAAGATTTAAGTTTGCTACCAAGATCTTGTTACATGAGATTAATATGCATGCTGGTAAGCTTATTGATCTAGCCAAAGAGTTTGATAAACTTCCTCGTCTAGAAAAGATGAACATAATTGTTGAAGCTATTAAGAATAGGGAAAAACGCTAAGTGATTCCAGAAAAGACTGAAAAATTATCCGTTAATCCAGTTGAAGCTATCAATAGTTGATCAGTTGATTGTAGAATGTTAGAAAACATGTTAATTGATGTTAGATCAGTTTTGAGAATGTTCTTTTGAAAACATGTGCATTGATGGTAGATGGTAGATCATTTTGAGAATGTTAGAACAGTTTATGATGGAGTTTTATAATGTTAACTGTTGTTTATCTTTTATGTGAATTATACAGAATCCCATGGGATTCATTGTGAATCCATGCAGATTATGCATACAATTTTTTAAATAGAATATAAGTATAGGATTTATTGTGAATCCCATGGGATTTATTGTGAATCCCATGAGATTTATTGTGAATCCCATGGGATTTCTAACTGAATCTCATGGGATTCATTGTGATCCATTCAGATTATCCACACAAGTTTTTAAACATTGTATAAATAACAAAAATGTGAATTATACAGAATCCCATGGGATTCATTGTGAATCCATGCAGATTATGCATACAACTTTTTGAAATAGAATATAAGTATAGGATTTATTTGTGAATCCCATGGGATTTATTGTGAATCCCATGGGATTTCTAACTGAATCTCATGGGATTCATTGTGATCCATTCAGATTATCCACACAAGTTTTTAAACAGAATATAAATAACAGAGAAAAATAAATTTTCTTTTGGAAATCGTCTAAAAAACATCTGAATATTCGATCTATATATTCAAGAAAATAATAAAAAAGAACTAACAAAAAAAAAGGAATATAAGTAAATTAATTTTTTTCAAACATCAGTTGGTTTCGCCTTTCGCCTTGCCTTTGGGTTCATCGGACAAGTTGTTTTCGTATGCAAGTTCGTCTTCTCTCCACAATGTCCACAAGGCTTCATTTGTTTCTTTTTAACTTGAAGCGCTTTTTCTCTTTCACTCTTCCGCTTTTCATTTCGTTCTGCTTCTGAAATATTCCCTTTATTTCTTGCTTTTGTTGGATTGTTAACTATTTTCTTCTCAGGGTTAGAAATAGCAAAATGATCACCAATTACATCTCCTGTATTTCTTGAAGGGGGATTTGGCATCTCAGCCTCCACTTCTATTTTCAATGTCTTTAACTTTTCTACAAAAGCACCCATCTTCACTTTGTCTTTGCTCAACCGAAACAAACATTCATCCACCAGAAACGTTGCCTCATTTGTAAGTCTTTGAATTTCTTCATTTGTTTCACCATATCTGTTTCTTTTCCTTCTCAAATCAGGCGGTATTATATCTCTTGTCCAACGCCTCAAAATATATTGTTTTGGAATGAAGTTAATATCACGATTCTTGAAAACACAGAATATGTGTCGGCATAGGAAACCGAATCGTACAAAATGTCTGCAACTACACACCACCGACCCATCTTCTGTATTACGCAGTACCTTTTTAAAACACAATAATTATTAGCCAATCCCATTAGACAATCCCATGGGATTTTAAACAGAATCCCATGAGATTCACAAAAATCCCATGGGATTCCCAGTGAATACCTATAATTATTAGTCAATCCTATTAGACAATCCCATGAGATTCATACTAAATCCCATGGGATTACTATGGGATTGATTATGAATCCCATGGGATTGATTATGAATCCCATGGGATTACTTGATTAATCCTAGTTTATACCAGAAAGTAATATACCTTATAGTCTACAAATATTTCTGTTGCTACTGTTTCGCCTTCATCTGCTAGTTCTTTTGCAACTTCCTTATTAAGGATTCTATGAGCTGCCGGATTTTTGTCTCTAACAGTGACACGCTCACAACGTTCTTCTATTTTTAGTTCCTGTATCGCACAAGTCCAGCATGCCTCTTTTATTTCCATTTGAACAAGTAGAAATATTGTCCTAGTATAAACTTTTGCTGCATGACGATCAATTGCTAACTTTGTTTCACATTTTGGAGCCGCGTCTAGTGTTTTAAAGTCCAAATGTTCTTGAATATAACGTTGTCTCTCCATTGCTGATTCATAGGACATCATGAAACTAACTAGTGTCGCTCCTGGGCTTGTGAAACTTTTGAAGAACGCGTTTTCACTCTCAGACCTTGATGTCGTTCTCATCAATCCAAACAAAGGCAAGGTGATAAAATATGTTGGAATCCACATTTCTCGTAGTTTAAACATTTTGGTCATCCATTTGTGGTTTTGCAAACCAAAATCTTCAATCAACTTAGCCCATTTCTCTTCAAATTCCATCGGTTCTATGAACATATTCCAAATTATCTTGTTTAAACGCTTCTTGAAATCAGTTTCATTGTATATTTCCTTACAAATCTGTAAATAAAATGATAAACACATGTAAACCACTGTCGGATTCCCAGATGAATCCCATGAGATTCAGAGAAAAATCCCATGAGA
Organism: Chrysanthemum seticuspe; assembly: GCA_019973895.1. NCBI lineage: Eukaryota > Viridiplantae > Streptophyta > Magnoliopsida > Asterales > Asteraceae > Chrysanthemum > Chrysanthemum seticuspe. The sequence continues at coordinate 99,829,560 of BPTQ01000002.1, forward strand.
TTCAGAGAAGAATCCCATGGGATTCAGAAAGAATCCCATGGGATTCAGAAAAGAATCCCATGAGATTCAAAGAAGAATCCCATAGGATTTTGAATGAATCCCATAGGACTAAGAAAGAATCCCATGGGATTCAGAAAGAATCCCATGAGATTCAGATAAAAACATTCAATAAATTACCTTTGCTGGAATTTTTTGGTGAATATGCCACATGCAGAGTCTATGTTTTGATTTAGTGAAAATGGCTTCAATGGCTCTTTTCATTGCCCCGTCTTGATCCGTCACCACCATCGTTGGTTCTTTAGAAAAAGCAGTCATGAATGCCTTTAGTAGCCATGTGTAGGATTCAGTGTCTTCTTTTAAAAGCATTCCCGAACCAAGCGTGACACACTTTTTATGATTATCGACACCGGTAAATGGTACAAACACCATGTTGTATCTAAAAATAACATAACTTTTAGTGACAGAATAAAATGTGATTACTGAATCCCATGGGATTCACTATGATCCATGTCTTTTTTTAATTTTACTTGTCAAGTATCTTTATGTGATTTAAAAACAATCCCATGGGATTCACAGAGAATCCAATGGGATTCTCAAGGATCCCTTGTGATTCATACAGATTACCATGTGATCCCTTGTATAATCCCATGGGATTCACATATAAATCCCATGGGATTTATAACAGAATCTTATGTGATTTTAATCAAAATAAATTATATTAAGAACAGACACTTACTTATTACACCTGAATGTTGCATCAAAAGATACCATGTCTCCAAACTCCTTAAAATTGCATTTTGCAACTTCATCAGCCTAAAACATTGCCACCAACTCACTTTCTTCTACCTTATACTGAAATGTAAAGTTTGGCACTGATGAGTGTGTAAATACTCATCATTTTTGGTTAAATCTGAACTGCAAAACGTTTAAAAATGCTCAGAAATGCATCAAAATACTGAAAATATTCCAAAATTGCATTTTATATGTTTCAGATGCAAAATGTTCAAAATCAGATGAAAAATGAGCTAAGTTTGCATAATTGGCAGTTTCAGTCCCCCAAGTTTCAAAAGTTGTCAGAAACAGTCCCTGAGCACTTAATTTCAAAAGAAAAATCACCAAAGGTCCTTTTAAAATCATAACTTGTCAAAATTAGTCCTTTGGTGAAAAATGTCAAAAGTTTTGAGAAATTACAAAATTGGTCCTTCAAGTTTGAAAATTGGCAAAAATGGTCCTTAGAAAATTGAAAATGTCAAGTTTAGTCCTTGTATTATTGAAACTTGTCACTTTTAGTCCCTTGGAGCAACTTTGTGAAAATGGCAGATTTGGTCCTTATATTTTTCAGAAATTACAAAAGAGGCCCTTGATAATTAAGACCCTTCACCCCTTTTGGCCTTGTCAAAACCTTTGGACCAAGTCATAACTCAATTGTGACCCCTGCCAACCTTGTGACCCCCTTCAATTTAGACCCCCTCCAATATTATAACCCAGTCAAACCTTTTTGACTTTACCTTTTCCCTCCAATGTCACGAGACTCCACCTTCATCATCACAAAACCTGCAATACTCAACCCACTGTCCACCATCATCTCCCTACCCCTACCCTCCACCTCACACCAAGCCAAGATACATTTAATGCCTCTTCTACCAAACACTCAACCCCCCCAGCTGTTAAAACAGTTTTGGCGCCAAATTTCAATCCAATGGCCAAAATGATACCAACCAATCCAAGGGCCAAGATTATTGCTGGGATTTGAAGAGAGAGGTGAGAGAAGATGTTTGGAGTATAAAAAGAAGCAAAGAGAAGGAAGAAAGATATAGCACTTAGTTAAATTTTCCATATGTATGTCGTTTTTATAACTATGTTTTAAATTAAGCTTTAAATTGTTATCTTTTGTATCCATGTACTGAAACTCAAGTTATTTCATCAATATAAGTTCAATTCAAGTGTTAATTCAAGACTTCATTCAAGTTTCATATTTTTGAGTTCACTGTTGAAATTTTCAGTTTCAAATTCTTATGCAAAAGCTCTTATTAGCTTGTTTTTAAGCTCAAACAAGCTCATTTAAGCTCCTCATAGTTTTTTGTGAGCCTACATTTAAGTTTCCAGCTACTTTGGATATTGGTCAATGAAAGTCAACTGAGCATGGAAATGGGTATGAAATGGGTAATGGTTGAATCAGAGCTGGATTTGGGTTGATTTAGATCAATTGGGTTGATAGAAATAGGTTAGAGGTTCATTGGTTGCTGTTTCAAGCCATTGTGGCTAAGGACATTTGTAAGTCATTTTCAAGTTAGATAGCATAATCTGTTCTTGTGGTTTATAATAGTTTTAATCTGTTCATTAAGTAGTATTTAGGTTATTTAAACTCAGTTTGATCATTAAAACAAGTTGGTTCAGTGTTTGGATCAGTTTTGAGTTCAAATCAGTGTATTCAAGGGTGTTTGGATCAGTTGCTCTAACTGTATTTGAGGCTTATGCAGTTGTTGATACTTGTTGTTTTAAGTTTGAGTAGTTTCAATTGACTCTTATCTGTCTTCATATTGCATCTGCTAACCACCAAAGTCAAAATGTATTTGAATCTGTCCTAATTTCTCAACTTTTAAGATTTTGGAAAAGCAAAAACTTATTTTGTGTTTAAAATTCTTAGACAAAGCTTGCAGAAGTATCATTTCATCTATTAACACCATAATCTGTCCACAAATTGGATTCAAAGTTCAAATAAGTCAAAATATCAAGACTGCTTTAAAAAGTCAAAAGTGCAAAAAAAAACCTGTTTTGAGTCCATATGGAGTGATTTTTCATTGGTTCATTCTTGAGCCATATTTAGTGAAACTTGGCATTTTAAAAACTTCAGCTGGTCTAATTTGTTATTACTATTTTTGTAGATTTTTACAAATTTTTTTATAAGCTGCAAAACAGCTTTTCTTTTAGGTCTTATTTCCCCTGTTCACAAAACTCAGTTTATGCTGAGTTTTCTCAGTCATTTGCAGATCTTGTACAGAGCTCATAAGAGCTTATCATGGTCTAGTTTTTGGTTTACATGTTCTTAGCCATGTCTTTTCCAAGTTCCAACTTTTGGTTTTGACTTTTAGCTTATTGTGTAGCTTATTCTCTAGCTGAAAAGGAGTTACCTAAACCTGTTTTTAAGCACTTTAGCTCATATAGCCAAATCTGTGTCATTTTCATTTCAGTAGTTTAAAATAGTTGTTATAAGTTGATTTTGAGTTATTTTAGCTTATTGAAGCTTCTGTGTTGGTTTGGTGCCCATTTGGTACCCTTTGGCTTATTCAAGTGCTTATTTCATAAGCACTTGTATGGCAGTTTCAATTTCTTGCACATAAGCACCTGTTTTTATATTTTTCCTAGAATCATAATAATATTTTAGAGTTTTCCTGAATTTTTCAGATTTTTCCAAGTTAGTTTGCTATTTTTCTTCATTTTAATTAGTTTTTAAGTCATTTTAATTAGCATTTAATACAATTAATTAAGAAAAGTTTCAAAAAAATAATTTTTCATTTTTCTTAAGTTAAGATAAATATAAAAAGCCAAAAAAATATTTTTCCAAATTTTTCTTAGTTAAATTTGTATTTTTAAGTAATTTAAGTAGTTTTAAATAGTTTTTAATTCATAGAAAATACAAAAATAATCAGAAAAATACAAAAATAGTTTTGAAAATTCTCTTTTGTTATTTTAGATTTTTCCAAGTGATAATTTTATTTTTCTAGCTTTATTTCCTATTTTCTTGTAATTTAGGTTATTATTAAATAGTTAAAAATAGTTTTTAATTAATAATAATTAATTAAATAGTTATAAAAATAATTTTATTTTTCTAAAAATTTTCTTTTATCATTAGGTTTGTAAAAATATCATTTTCATATTTTTAGGATTAATACTGCTTCAGTTTCACGTTTTCATTTGTACGTTACGTAGTTTTTAATTCAGTTTTATAAAAACATAAAATCAAAAACATCATTTTGCAAATAGTGATAGCGTTTATTTAATATTTTTTATCTTTTTAATTTCCTTTAATTTGCATTTAAGCCTTTGTAGTTTATGTACTTTTTCTGTGGTTATAATAATTCAAATCCCTTTTTTCGTTCAAATCTCTCGATCACTATCCGTTTGGTGATCCATTGCATAGCTCGCTGGGACATAACGACCCGGGGAAACACTATACTCCCCAGATCTTCATTGCATTGGTGTCTGAGCTGTTTTAAGTTTCTTACAGTTGGCCATTCACAAGTGGTCAGCTTGCGTGAGAAAACTTGACGGTTTTGCACCAATCAAATTTTTGGCGCCGCTGCCGGGGAGCTGTGCTGATTATCTTCTGTTTAGCAGATTAGTAGTTTGAATATTCACTCTTTGTTCATATCATCCATCTATATATATATCCATATTTTCTTATAAAAAAATCCAAAAACCAAAAAACAGCCAAAAACGTATAAAACACAAAAATATTTTTCTTTTGTTTCTATATATGTATCAAATATAAAAATACAAAAAGATTTGTCGTTTTGTTTAATAATAACAACATAAAAGATTACCACCGCAAACCAAGGCAGTGTACTACCTAACTGGGGGTACGACCATAATAAGTTCCCGAACCAAAGATTTAAAACTTGCCTTTGTGTCCTTGTGATTGGTGTACCTTTTTCAAAGAAACCATTCATCTTGTGATTATTGGTTTAAGTTCACTGTTGTTTTGCCTCGATTTTGTTTTAATTGGATTTGTTGTTATATATACTTGTCAGAACCAGAAAACCCATAAAGATTCTTCTCACCCCATTTTTCATAATTCATCTTCATAATTCCCATTCCTCTCCTTAACTCTGAGGTCTCTTAGAGTTAACTCTAGTGTATGCGCACTCGCTCTTCTAGATCTGTGAGCCCATTTCGTGAGCTTGTCAAGATTCCAAGAAGGCGTGTCCGTAGACTTTCTGCTCCATCAGTCGGATCTGAGATCCGGACTGCTCACACTACTTCCGTTATCATGGCGGAAGAACACCCTATGTGTGAGCTTCTCCAGGCACCCATCGACGGGTATGGAGATGCTATTGTTGTACCAGCCATAGTGGCTGAAAATTTTGAACTCAAAACCGGGTTACTGAATCTTGTAACCTCAAATCAATTCTATGGTTTTGAGCGGGATGATCCTCATGCTCATATTCGATGGTTTAACAAGATTGCATCTACCATCAAATACAAGAATGTCCCTACTGATGCTGTTAAGCTTCTTCTGTTCCCATTTTCTCTTGAGGGGCAAGCCCGGATTTGGCTTGAAAAACAACCCCCTCACTCTATTGAGACATGGGAAGATCTGGTGAAGAAATTTGTGAATGAATTCTATCCACCTTCCAAAACCACGAGTCTTAAAAATGAAATCATCAAGTTCACTCAAAAGTTTGATGAACCCTTCAGTGAATCGTGGGATCGTTTCAAGGAATTGCTTCGCAAATGTCCTCACCACGGTTTCTCCGAGTTAATGCAACTCGATACTTTCTACAATGGAGTGAGTCAATCTGATCAAGATTCTCTCAATTCCTCCGCGGGAGGAAATTTCTTAAGCAAAACTGTCAAAGAAGCTTTAGCGATCATTGAAAACAAGTCTAAAGTCCGCACTGCACGAAGCAAGCCGGTTGTTTCCCAAGTCAGTGTTGGTTCTTCTTCTTCATCGCCCGTGAGTCAATCTAGCACCGATGCTAAGATTGACAAACTCACGGAAGCTATTCAAGCTTTGGTTCTCTCCAACCAAAAGAAAGTCTCTTTTCCACAAACTTCACCTCCTGCTGAAGTTAAGAAAGTGGAAGTCTGTGTTACTTGTGGTGGCCCCCATGCTTACTATAACTGTATGGCCACCGATGGTAACCCTTTTGAAGCCAATGCCGTGGGCGGGATCTCTAATCAAGGAGGCAACCAATATCGTGCTCCTATAGACCCGAACCACCGTCCTAACCACTACCCTGGACCTCCCGGTTTCAACCAAAACCGTAATCAAAATCAAAACAGACCAAACCAAGGATTTCAAAACCAAGGTAATTTCAGTCCAAACAACGGTTTTCAAAATCAAAATCAAAATTTCCAACACCAAGGAAATTTCAATAGAAACCCAGGTCAGGGAAATTTCAACCAAGGGTATTTTCATGGAAATAATCAAGGAAATTTTCAAGGCCCTAATCCTAACAATAGAGGCCAGAATTTTCCTGTGCAAACTCAAGCCATTGTTCCAACTGGACCATCATCTGATGAGTTGTTGAAACAATTCATGAAATCCCAAGAGGAAATGAATCGGTTGTTGGTTAGCCAGATTTCTGATATTAAGAAGTCTTTAAATGATAGACCCTCGGGCTCAGGTACTTTACCTAGCAACACGATCGCTAATCCGAGGGGCGATGCAAAGGTGATCACAACCAGAAGTGGTGCTTCTTATGATGGACCCGCTATTCCTACTACCTCTTCTTCTTCTCTCCCGAAGGTAGTGGAAAGCGAACCTGAGGCGACAAAGGACAAGGAACTTCCTACTAATAACGGAAGTACCAGCAATGTCCATCCTCAGGTTGTCCCGAAAACCAAGACCAATCCTGGAGTTGTTTTTGAACCTCCAGTTGGTAACCCTAAATCCAAAACTTCTATTCCTTACCCCTCACGTTTGCATGAGCAAAAGCTCCGCGAAAAAGCCAGTCATCAAATGGAGAAATTCTTTCAAATTTTTCAAGAACTTCATTTTGACATAAGCTTTGCGGATGCTATCATGTTGATGCCCAAGTTTGCATCAACTCTCAAACACATGTTGAGCAATAAGGAAAAGCTGTTTGAAATGGCTGAAACTCCTTTGAACGAGAACTGCACAGCTGTTCTGTTAAAAAAGCTTCCCGAGAAGCTAGGAGATCCCGGAAAATTTCTTCTTCCTTGTGTTTTTCCTGGGATGATTGAATGCTTTGCCCTTGCCGATCTTGGTGCAAGCATCAATCTGATTCCTTATTCAGTGTGGAAGAAACTTTCTCTTCCGGAAATTATTCCTACCTGCATGACTCTCGAGCTTGCAGATCGTTCTATATCGCGTCCTCTTGGCATCGCCGAGGATGTATTCGTGAAAGTAGGAAAGTTCCATTTTCCAGCTGACTTTGTGGTTGTTGATTTCGATGCCGATCCTCGGGTTCCTCTCATTGTTGGACGAGGATTCCTGAGAACGGGCCATGCTCTTATTGATGTATTTGAGCAAGAAATCACTTTACGTGTGGGTAATGAAGCTGTTACCTTTAACCTTGATCAAACTTCGACGTACTCCTCAAATTATGATACTGAATCAGTTAATCGAGTCGATTTAATTGATATTGCTTCAGAGGAGTACTCTCAAGAGTTTCTTGGTTATCTTCATAATTCTGTGAGTGGAGATTCCACCACATCTTCTCAACCTATCATTGCCGACTCTTCCCCCTCTCTCACTCCGTTTGAGGGAGGTGACTTCCTTCTGGAAGAGATCGATGAATTTCTTGCTACTGATGAATCAATTTCGCCTGGAATTGATGGTGTTTATGATTCGGAGGGAGATGTTCTCTATCTTGAGCAATTGTTAAATGAAGATCCTTTACCTTCACTCCCTCCGAAAGAGATCACGATTGAGGAAATCAAATCAGTACAAACATCTACTGATGAATTTCCCGAAGTTGAACTCAAGGACCTACCTCCTCATCTCGAGTATGCATTCTTGGAGGGTGATGATAAATTACCCGTCATAATTGCTAAAGACTTAACTGAGGAGGAGAAAACTGCTCTCATAAAGGTCTTGAAGTCACCCTGAGTTTTGTACTCACAAAATCTTAATGGAGGATGACTTCAAACCAGCAGTTCAACATCAGAGAAGGGTGAATCCTAAGATTCATGAGGTTATCAAACAAGAGGTTCTCAAACTTCTTGATGCCGGTTTAATTTACCCGATCTCTGATAGTCCTTGGGTTAGCCCAATTCATTGCGTTCCAAAAAAGGGTGGCATAACTGTTGTCACAAATGAAGAAAACGAGTTAATTCCAACTCGATTGGTTACGGGATGGCGTGTGTGCATTGACTATCGTAAGTTAAACGAAGCCACCCGTAAAGACCATTTTCCTCTACCCTTCATGGACCAGATGCTTGAGAGATTAGCAGGGAACGAATACTATTGTTTCCTTGATGGTTTCTCGGGTTACTTTCAGATCCCCATTGATCCGCTGGATCAAGAAAAGACCACATTCACCTGCCCATACGGAACTTTTGCCTACAGACGTATGCCTTTTGGTTTATGTAACGCTCCTGGCACGTTCCAACGATGTATGATGGCGATTTTCCACGACATGATCGGGGAAACAATGGAGGTGTTTATGGATGACTTCTCGGTCATTGGGGACTCATTTCAGACATGTCTCTCCCATTTAGACAAAATGCTAAAACGGTGTGAAGACACCAATCTCTGTCTAAATTAGGAGAAGAGCCACTTTATGGTCAAAGAAGGCATAGTCCTTGGCCATAAGATTTCCAAAAACGGGATTGAGGTAGATAGAGCAAAAGTTGATGTTATTGCTAAATTACCTCATCCTACTACCGTCAAAGGTATTAGGAGTTTTCTAGGTCATGCCGGGTTTTATCGTAGATTCATTCAAGATTTTTCTAAAATCGCTCGGCCTATGACCCATCTTCTCGAAAAAGATGCTCCTTTTATCTTTTCTCCCGAGTGCATCGAAGCTTTTGAAACACTAAAGAAAAACTTACGGAAGCACCCATTCTAGTTGCCCCCGACTGGGATTTACCCTTTGAGCTCATGTGCGATGCAAGTGATTTTGCTATCGGTGCAGTCTTGGGGTAACGAAAAACCAAGCATTTTCATCCTATCCACTACGCAAGTAAAACTATGACTGAAGCTCAAACCCATTACACCACTACAGAAAAAGAATTATTAGCTGTAGTGTATGCGTTTGAAAAGTTTCGGCCATACCTTATCTTGACCAAATGCGTGGTGTATACAGATCACTCGGCTCTCAAATATCTCTTTGCAAAACAAGATGCAAAGCCGAGATTGCTCCGTTGGGTTCTCCTCCTACAAGAATTTGATATCATTATACGTGATAAAAAAGGAGCTGAGAACCTGGCTGCTGATCATCTTTCCCGTCTAGAAAACCCTCACCAAGATGTGTTCGAGAAAAAGGAAATAAATGAAACATTTCCTCTTGAAACAATCAATGTGGTTTCTTTTCGTGGAGACTCTTCTACCCCATGGTTTGCTGACTTTGCAAATTACCATGCGGGTAACTTTGTGGTGAAAGGGATGTCGTCCCAACAGAAAAACAAATTCTTTAAAGATGTGAAACATTATTTCTGGGACGGCCCCTACTTGTTTAAAATTTGTGCGGATCAAGTCACCCGGCGATGTGTGTATGGTCAGGAAGTCAATGATATTCTTAAGGCTTGCCATTCTGGACCTACTGGGGGGACATCATAGCCCCAACTACACCGCCAAGAAGGTGTTTGATTCCGGATTCTATTGGCCCTCGATTTATAAGGATGCCCATGAATTTGTCAAAACCTGTGACGCTTGTCAACGTCACGGGAATATCTCACAAAGAAATGAAATGCCGCAAAACGCCATTCAAGTGTGTGAGATTTTTGACATCTGGGGCATTGACTTTATGGGGCCATTTCCCTCTTCTCGCGGTAACAAATAAATACTCGTGGCCGTTGACTACTTGTCAAAATGGGTTGAAGCAAAAGCTTTACCTACCAACGATGCCCGAGTTGTTGTGAAATTCTTAAAATCTCTGTTTGCTAGGTTTGGAACTCCACGAGCCATAATCAGTGATCGTGGTACGCATTTTTGCAATGACCAGTTTGATAGAGTCATGCAAAAGTATGGTGTAACTCACCGTCTCTCTACTGCGTACCACCCCCAAACTAGTGGGCAAGTGGAAGTTTCCAACCGGGGGATTAAAAGAATTCTGGAGAGGACGGTTGGTGAAAACCGTGCCTCTTGGTCGGATACGTTAGATGACGCACTCTGGGCCTTCCGTACAGCTTATAAAACACCCATCGGGTGTACTCCATACAAGCTTGTGTACGGGAAGGCATGTCATCTGCCGGTTGAGCTCGAGCACAAGGCATACTGGGCCTTGAAACATGCCAACTTTGATATTCAGACAGCTGGTGATCATCGGAAAGTTCAAATGAATGAATTAAATGAACTCCGTGATCAAGCATACGAGAACTCTTTGATCTACAAACAAAATACAAAGAAGATTCATGACTCAAAAATCAAAAACCGCGTTTTCAACATCGGTGATCGAGTCCTTCTTTTCAACTCAAGATTAAAGATTTTCTCGGGAAAATTAAAATCCCGCTGGTCTGGACCATTTACTATCACTAAAGTCTTTCCATATGGAACCATTGAGTTATCTCAACCCGATGGTCCAAACTTTAAAGTGAATGGTCATCGGTTGAAGCATTATTTTGGAGAGGACATTCCCCCTGTGGTTGTCCCGGATTTACAAACTTTCCCCAAGAACCAATGAATGCGGGGATCGAGTCAAGCTAGCGACTCGGTAATCAAAAACAGTAGCATGCCATATGGGTTTTCACCCATATTTCTGATTTCTTTCTATCTTTCTACCACCCTAGTGTGGGGGGGGGGGGTTGCCCCACATGTTGTGTATAGATGCAAGTTTCAAAAAAAAAAAAAAAAATCTTTCTAAATAATGGCCGTAGTATTTCCCTTTTACGTTCTCAATTTCGGCATAACCGCCGGTACTTTGAATATTGAGGGCAATATTCATTTCTAAGTGTGGGGGGGAATTCTCACGAATTTTATCATGTAATTATACCACCCAATCCCCCCATTTTTGGCCAAAATTGTTTTTTGGAGTAAGTGTTTTGCACTTACTCAATTGGTTATCAGTCCGCCATGTCTAAAAAACTAAAGGATTGGCTAATCCAGGAGCAAACGGCTCTTGGTAAAGATATCTCAAATCCGTTGACGGCTTGCAATTTGCCCAAAATTGTATGGTATTCAGCTCACCATATCCTAAAAAGTGAAGAGTTGGCTAGCCCGCAAGTTTATGGCTTGTGGTAAAGGCAGTGGAAAAACCATAATTGGTAATCAGCTCACCAAAGATAATATTGATAATTTATCTAAGAGTTGGCTAGTCCAGAAGCAAACGGCTTCTGGTAAAGACAAATCAAATCCGTTGAAAGCTGGTGATTTGCTCAAAATCACATGGTTATCGGTGTACCATGGTTCTTACTTGAACTGAAACATTTGGCTACTCCAGAAGTAATGGCTTTTGGTAAAGAGATTCAAATCCATTAAGTTTTTCTCAAAAGATTGCTAGGGACTAGCAATAGTTTAGTGTGGGGGATTGATGAGTGTGTAAATACTCATCATTTTTGGTTAAATCTGAACTGCAAAACGTTTAAAAATGCTCAGAAATGCATCAAAATACTGAAAATATTCCAAAATTGCATTTTATATGTTTCAGATGCAAAATGTTCAAAATCAGACGAAAAATGAGCTAAGTTTGCATAATTGGCAGTTTCAGTCCCCTAAGTTTCAAAAGTTGTCAGAAACAGTCCCTGAGCACTTAATTTCAAAAGAAAAATCACCAAAGGTCCTTTTAAAATCATAACTTGTCAAAATTAGTCCTTTGGTGAAAAATGTCAAAAGTTTTGAGAAATTACAAAATTGGTCCTTCAAGTTTGAAAATTGGCAAAAATGGTCCTTGGAAAATTGAAAATATCAAGTTTAGTCCTTGTATTATTGAAACTTGTAACTTTTAGTCCCTTGGAGCAACTTTGTGAAAATGGCAGATTTGGTCCTTATATTTTTCAGAAATTACAAAAGAGGCCCTTGATAATTAAGACCCTTCACCCCTTTTGGCCTTGTCAAAACCTTTGGACCAAGTCATAACTCAATTGTGACCCCTGCCAACCTTGTGACCCCCTTCAATTTGGACCCCCTCCAATATTTTAACCCAGTCAAACCTTTTTGACTTTACCTTTTCCCTCCAATGTCACGAGACTCCACCTTCATCATCACAAAACCTGCAATACTCAACCCACTGTCCACCATCATCTCCCTACCCCTACCCTCCACCTCACACCAAGCCAAGATACATTTAATGCCTCTTCTACCAAACACTCAACCCCCCCAGCTGTTAAAACAGTTTTGGCGCCAAATTTCAATCCAATGACCAAAATGATACCAACCAATCCAAGGGCCAAGATTATTGCTGGGATTTGAAGAGAGAGGTGAGAGAAGATGTTTGGAGTATAAAAAGAAGCAAAGAGAAGGAAGAAAGATATAGCACTTAGTTAAAATTTCCATATGTATGTCGTTTTTATAACTATGTTTTAAATTAAGCTTTAAATTGTTATCTTTTGTATCCATGTACTGAAACTCAAGTTATTTCATCAATATAAGTTCAATTCAAGTGTTAATTCAAGACTTCATTCAAGTTTCATATTTTTGAGTTCACTGTTGAAATTTTCAGTTTCAAATTCTTATGCAAAAGCTCTTATTAGCTTGTTTTTAAGCTCAAACAAGCTCATTTAAGCTCCTCATAGTTTTTTGTGAGCCTACATTTAAGTTTCCAGCTACTTTGGATATTGGTCAATGAAAGTCAACTGAGCATGGAAATGGGTATGAAATGGGTAATGGTTGAATCAGAGCTGGATTTGGGTTGATTTAGATCAATTGGGTTGATAGAAATAGGTTAGAGGTTCATTGGTTGCTGTTTCAAGCCATTGTGGCTAAGGACATTTGTAAGTCATTTTCAAGTTAGATAGCATAATCTGTTCTTGTGGTTTATAATAGTTTTAATCTGTTCATTAAGTAGTATTTAGGTTATTTAAACTCAGTTTGATCATTAAAACAAGTTGGTTCAGTGTTTGGATCAGTTTTGAGTTCAAATCAGTGTATTCAAGGGTGTTTGGATCAGTTGCTCTAACTGTATTTGAGGCTTATGCAGTTGTTGATACTTGTTGTTTTAAGTTTGAGTAGTTTCAATTGACTCTTATCTGTCTTCATATTGCATCTGCTAACCACCAAAGTCAAAATGTATTTGAATCTGTCCTAATTTCTCAACTGTTAAGATTTTGGAAAAGCAAAAACTTATTTTGTGTTTAAAATTCTTAGACAAAGCTTGCAGAAGTATCATTTCATCTATTAACACCATAATCTGTCCACAAATTGGATTCAAAGTTCAAATAAGTCAAAATATCAAGACTGCTTTAAAAAGTCAAAAGTGCAAAGAAACCTGTTTTGAGTCCATATGGAGTGATTTTTCATTGGTTCATTCTTGAGCCATATTTAGTGAAACTTGGCATTTTAAAAACTTCAGCTGGTCTAATTTGTTATTACTACTTTTGTAGATTTTTACAAATTTTTTTATAAGCTGCAAAACAGCTTTTCTTTTAGGTCTTATTTCCCCTGTTCACAAAACTCAGTTTATGCTGAGTTTTCTCAGTCATTTGCAGATCTTGTACAGAGCTCATAAGAGCTTATCATGGTCTAGTTTTTGGTTTACATGTTCTTAGCCAGGTCTTTTCCAAGTTCCAACTTTTGGTTTTGACTTTTAGCTTATTGTGTAGCTTATTCTCTAGCTGAAAAGGAGTTACCTAAACCTGTTTTTTAGCACTTTAGCTCATATAGCCAAATCTGTGTCATTTTCATTTCAGTAGTTTAAAATAGTTGTTATAAGTTGATTTTGAGTTATTTTAGCTTATTGAAGCTTCTGTGTTGGTTTGGTGCCCATTTGGTACCCTTTGGCTTATTCAAGTGCTTATTTCATAAGCACTTGTATGGCAGTTTCAATTTCTTGCACATAAGCACCTGTTTTTATATTTTTCCTAGAATCATAATAATATTTTAGAGTTTTTCTGAATTTTTCAGATTTTTCCAAGTAGTTTGCTATTTTTCTTCATTTTAATTAGTTTTTAAGTCATTTTAATTAGCATTTAATACAATTAATTAAGAAAAGTTTCAAAAAAATAATTTTTCATTTTTCTTAAGTTAAGATAAATATAAAAAGCCAAAAAAATATTTTTCCAAATTTTTCTTAGTTAAATTTGTATTTTTAAGTAATTTAAGTAGTTTTAAATAGTTTTTAATTCATAGAAAATACAAAAATAATCAGAAAAATACAAAAATAGTTTTGAAAATTCTCTTTTGTTATTTTAGATTTTTTCAAGTGATAATTTTATTTTTCTAGCTTTATTTCCTATTTTCTTGTAATTTAGGTTATTATTAAATAGTTAAAAATAGTTTTTAATTAATAATAATTAATTAAATAGTTATAAAAATAATTTTATTTTTCTAAAAATTTTCTTTTATCATTAGGTTTGTAAAAATATCATTTTCATATTTTTAGGATTAATACTGCTTCAGTTTCACGTTTTCATTTGTACGTTACGTAGTTTTTAATTCGGTTTTATAAAAACATAAAATCAAAAACATCATTTTGCAAATAGTGATAGCGTTTATTTAATACTTTTTATCTTTTTAATTTCCTTTAATTTGCATTTAAGCCTTTGTAGTTTATGTACTTTTTCTGTAGTTATAATAATTCAAATCCCTTTTTCCGTTCAAATCTCTCGATCACTATCCGTTTGGTGATCCATTGCATAGCTCGCTGGGACATAACGACCCGGGGAAACACTATACTCCCCAGATCTTCATTGCATTGGTGTCTGAGCTGTTTTAAGTTTCTTACAGTTGGCCATTCACAAGTGGTCAGCTTGCGTGAGAAAACTTGACGGTTTTGCACCAATCAGGCACATACAACTTTCTGTTTTCCATTTTATTTATAAGCATTTGTGCGTCACTTTCGCCTATGAAAATATTAATATTCCGCTGATGATTCTTAAAATTAGAAGATGTCCCATGTACATATTCATATCCACCTTTCATACTCGTTAACAAGTTGTGAGCCCGTGTTGCACCTATTTTGTTTGTTGCTGCTTTAACAACAAACATTTTTTCTGCTTCGGTCATTTTTCTTTGCTTTTTTGTAAAATGTTTATACTCTTTTGGTATAAGCATATGATTGTGTTTTGCAATAAACTTAATTATCTTGTATTTTCCAGAAACGATATCCAATTCTAACCTTATACGAGCTTGACAACCTGTTACATGTAGAGTTGTATTTCTTTTTTGTTTCTCGCTGTACTTAGGATCCAAAGTGTCTACATTAATATGTCTCGGAGCTCCTTCTTTGTTACACATGATGTATTTGGCTTGTACAATTCCAGATTTTGTTAATCGTTGTCCTGCTTTTTTAATTTGAAACCCTCCCACTTCAGCATAGGTACTATACATATCTATAGCTTCCTCTATAGTAACATATTATTTCCCCTCTTCTGGTACAACAATTCCTTCCACATGAGGCTCCCAATATATCGATCCACCCGGTGTCTCGGTGTGTTCATATAAAGTTGGTCTTGGTGATCTCATAGAATCTGCATATAAAAAGAAAAATATTAAGGGATTAAGATTAAAAAAAATGTGAATCCCATGGGATTTATATGTGAATCCCATGGGATTGTATGTGAATCCCATGGGATTTATATGTGAATCCCATGGGATTCACTGGGAATCACATAGGACTCACAATGAAGACCTTTATATTTTCATGCTGAATCCCATGTGATTTAATACAGAATCACATGGGATTTTGAATTTTTACAACAAGAATTGAATCTAAACACATATAAACCACTGGAATCTCATGGGATTTTGCATTTTTACAACAACAATTGAATCTAAACACATATAAGTCACTTGAATCCCATGGGATTTGTTTTTTTCAAAAAGAATTGAATCTAATCACATGTAAACCACTGGAATCCCATGGGATTTTGCATTTTTACAACAACAATTGAATCTAAACTCATATAAATCACTTGAATCCCATGGGATTTGCTTTTTTAAAAAAGAATTGAATCTAATCACATGTAAACCACTGGAATCCCATGGGATTTTGCATTTTTACAACAACAATTGAATCTAAACACATATAAATTACTTGAATCCCATGGGATTTGCTTTTTTCAAAAAGAATTGAATCTAATCACATGTAAACCACTGGAATCCCATGGGATTTGCTTTTTTCCAACAACAATTGAATCTAAACACATGTAAACCACTGGAATCCCATGGGATTTGGCATTTTTACAACAACAATTGAATCTAAAAACATATAGACCACTGGAATCCCATGGGATTTTCTTTTTTCAACATGTAAACACTGGAATCCCATGGGATTTGCATTTTTACAACAAGAATTGAATCAAGGAATTTACCAGTGGTTTCATTCACACCATCATCTTTATCTTGACTTTTATCTACTGGAACTTCAGTTAAATCAGTTTCGTCTACTGGCGGCATTATTTCCCAGTTAATCGGTGGTGGTTCAATGGTGATTCGTACGGTTTGATGTGATGGTGACGGTTTTAATAGATTTGATTCCGGCGGCTTCAATGAATCCTGCGGTGGTTTCTATTATTCCGGCGGTTTGATTCGTACGGTTTGATGGTGGTTTCAGTGAATCCGGTGGTGCTTTCAATGAATCCGGCAGTGGTTTCATTATTCCGGTGTGTTTTCAATGAATTCCGGCGTGAAATCAATGAATTCCGGCGAGAGGATTTAGATACGGTTGATGAGATCTGGATTTGGGTTTTTTTGATGAGAGAGAAAGTGGTATGTTTAATGAGAGGATTTGGGATTATTTTTTGCTTTTATTGTAACATGTGATTTTACTAATATGCCCCTCCTTGTTATTTTCAGATGGAATGTGGACCATTGGATGATAATAGATTGGATGGTTGAGATCTTCTCATTTGTTCTTTAGATAACATTGGTTTTGCATGGATCTCATCTCTTTTACAATTTATGGCAGAGTACAAAAATCATAATTCAGATAAGAATTTTTCAAATGTGTTCAACACTACAAACACAGAGGTAATCATAAAGGAATTCAATATATTTATTAATGTTTGAACATATAATTTCAAGTTTCCATGATAAATAATTGCAGGTTGCTAATGATTCTAGTAGTGTTCATAATCATGGTCCTTATGGAAACTCAACATCAACTCGTGCAAGTCAAAATAAAAAATCTGGTACTTACTTTTTAACTCATTAGTTATCATATTATTTGCATTATTGACATATTATGCGCTATTGACATAAAAAATAATTGCACTTTCTTACTCAACAGCTAAAGCTGTCACATCCCCCGGGGCTTCTAATAAGATTACTCATCTTAGCTCTGCTGAAATCCAGCTTCGAACAAAGTTTTTGGAGGAGAACAGGCAAGTTTCTAATTTCAAAACAAATCATCTATTTTCACAAGTTTAGGGTTAATATAGATCATTTTTTGTAGTGAGTTGATGAAACTTCATCAACCGTTTGTTATGAGCGGTCTAATGTTGGAGAATGAGTTTTGGTGTATTAGGAAGGTAAGACAGCGAGTGGGCTATTGTCGCCAGGTATGTTTCGATTTGCTTAATCGGATGAAATAATAACTTGTTTGAATGTTTTTATTAAATCTATTCATTAAAGGTTTAAGGTCAAATATGCCAATTAAGCACTTTGAAATAAGCAGCCCCCTTCCTGTTTGTTAGAAACTGATTTTATTTTATTTCAACATTCCGTTCATATGTTTTACGATCCCGACCCCCCTTAATCATTATCTCATCTGCCCCATTAGACTAATACACTATTCAATTTTTGACTTATCAGTTACCAGGACCAACGTTAAGTGCTGCACTCATTCGAAATCTCCCACCTCTCTGAAAATGTCTATGGTTTGAGATAATAAACCGTTTTCCTCCAATAAATGAGGAAGTTAACAAAGGTGTTCTACCAGGTAGTTTTGCAGCCGTGAGAAAACTGTAGTGTACCCTGCGACTAGTGGAAAATGCTGGTGTATGCAGTAGTTTGTAATATCGATTTGGCCCATTATAGAGGTGCTGGTAAAGGTGTGGAGAGTGACGACTGGAGCTTACTATGGTCGGTTTAATAATAAGGTCATGGCCCTGCAAGAAAAAATATATAAAAGAGATGGTTACACCATACTCTAACAACAAGCCTCAGTTCATATTTACACCTTAAAACAATCATCTAGTTTACTCGATATCCCTATGACCATTGAGCACACATTAATTATTAGAAATCCGTAGCCCGTATGACATACAACGCCACAAGGTGGAGTAAGATAGCTTTCATTGGCACTAATAAGATTTCTGCCATAGGGTCATTCAATTTCTGGTTCTTGGATGAAGCAACCAAAAACCTGGATTATCTACTTAAGTTGGAATACACTATCTTATTTGTAGATGACATGAACATCAAACAAATAATACCCAAACTCAAAAGTTTTTATAAAGTAAAGAAAATGGAAATGAAGAAGAAGATTGTTACATACCATGGGAGCATCACAAGAAGCAATAACTTCAACCATATTTATGAAACTCCTCCTTACTAAACAAAGGAGGATATATTAATCTGCGGAACATATTCACAAAGTTGATGATGATGTCGTGTACTATATCCAAAACATTTTTTTAGTTTCAGTTTCAGTTTGTGTTTGAGTTTGTGTGTATGAGTAAAAATGAAAGGCTAGCCACACAAAAATTAATAAAAGTTTCTTGAGGCCAATTTTTATTACTATTATTATTTATTTTATTTTCTTTGGCTGTACAACAGTGGAATTTTTCAAATTAGTAGTTGGCAATACTCCACAAAGATAGATGGAAAACCAAAATAAATATAATCAGGAGCGCTTACGATTACAGCTATATGTGTTTTTCTAGTAGCAAAAAGTAGCCATTAAATAGCATGATTGACTCACAGCTTTATATCCGTAGCTCAACTTGGCAGCTGATACATCTACCAGCTTTATGATTAGCTAGTTGGTTATGTTTCCCGGATCCTATTAGGAACATTCGCGTTCCTTACTTTATCGTTGAATCAAGCTGATATAACTAACACCGCACAAGTTCTATTATTCTGATCCCTGTTCTTATACTTGGTATTCTTGTGTTCTTAAGTTTCTTTGTTTTTTCTTTATGCCTATTAGGAGCCTTGATTTTGGTCATAAATATCTCGCTGGTAACTTTTTAAGCGCACTCTGAGTTTTACTGTTTTTGTGATTGCGTGATTGGTGCAGACATTGAAGGGACTCAAGAGAGAGGATGTTCAACTACTTAAGAAATTTGGAATTCAGTTTAAGGGGGGCTTTGAAAATGGAGAACCTGCTGGGAATACAAACTCCTGTCAAAGACGATGACTAGAGGTAACTATTTCAGTCCATGTTTCTTCTTGTTCTTCCACGTTTCTTCTTCCTCTTCTTCTACTTTGATTTTATTCAATTTTCCAGACAAACAAACAAACCCATTCTAGAGAGAGAGAGAAACAAAACAATTTATTAGTGGGTCGGGCCAACATCATCAGTTCTTGCCTAGTTGTGGTTTTGAATGGTGTTTGCTATAAATTAAATTAAAATGGCTAGACGCCATGGATGGTAACTTCATGCTCATACCTTCTAGGTCTCTTTCATCAAATAGAGTATAAGTTTAAAGACACATCCAAACATCCTGTTAGTACGGGTCAGTTCATAAACCGTTACATGTTTTTACTAAAAGTGACCGTTACAGTTCTATGGGTCAGTTTAGGTTTAGGTTGCGTTCAGTTTAAATGGGTCAGTTTGAATGGGTTAGTTTAGCATAAACAATTAGTACGGGTCAGTTTATAAACAATTACAGGTTTATACTAAAAGTGACCCATTTCAGGTCCAAGATAAGAACTTCACCCAAAAAAGATAAGCATAAAATTCTGGAACTTTATTTTTAAAGTCATAATTTCCATGCACAAACATGTAATTGTTCTTTATGTCCTATTTGTTTGTTTTAATCGATATTAACTTGCTTAATACTTTTTGTTTTTACTTTCTGATGTAACAGTTTGAGGAGTAAGAAGAGGACAATTGCCAGATGAGTCATGTCACGCGCTAATCTGAAGATATTCATTTTTTGTAAATCGTAACCAGGCAACATATTTGTTTGTTCAAACATATGAGATTGTTCTATGTGTTGATATTGTAGTATTTCTATTTTAAATCCGATTACGATTTAAGAAGTTTAGAAGTGTTATCGTATGTTTTTATCTATTGTAAACGATCTATATGCTGAGGAATGAGATTATTGTAAACTAGGTACCTATTTTGTTCCCCAGAAATCTGATCGTGTTTAGAACTTGGAAAACCAATTCTGGAAATTATTTCTGGAAAATAATTCTGGAATTTTTTTTGTAAAACCCCTGATCTATATGATTTGGAAAACCACTGATATCTATATGCTGGGGATACAAAAAGTGTATCATTATGAATAGCTTTACTCACTGATCATTTTAGTCACTAAAAGCGAACCTTTGCTCACTGTTAGTTGTTAAAAAAAGTGGCTAAAACATTTTAAATAGGCTTTGGTGTAAAAGAAATTGGCACCCTTTGCCTACTAAAACAGAATAGTCACTAAAACCCTTTTGCTTACTAAATATAGTGTAAGGATAGACTTTTAGTGATGGTTTCAGTAGTGATTGTTTTCTTTTTAGTGGGAGTTGACAAAATAGCTTTTAGCAACTCTTTTCTTATCTTTTGCTCACACTTGCTTTAGTGAGCAAATGTCCCAAATTTTGTAGTGTGTATAACATAAACAAAAATATTTAAGGTTAAAGTTGAAAAAAAAATCGAAAAAGTCAAATGAGGGCTATAATTTTAAGGCAGAGGTATTAAATTGTTTAACGCTAATATAAACTTTGATATTTTAGATTAGGGGCAACAATGCCTTTTTTTCTATTTTAGATTAGGGGCAATAATCTCCATGATTCTGTGGTGTTTTGTGGTTAAAAACGTGTTACTAAAGAAAAAGATTTATAGAGTTGAGATCAATATAGATCTCATATTTGTCATATATCTAATGAAGCAATCTTAGTCATTCATTTTTTATAAAAATTAATAAAAAAAATATTTTCCACTTTTTTTTTTAAAACAAACATATCTTGCAAACGGTAAATCTTCAAGCTACAAAATATACACAATCGCGATGAGCATTAAATTATCTTTGTATAAATATGTACTTCTATACTAAACATAAGCTAATATGAAAGTTAAACACAAAAACTAGGGTCGAGGCACATTTTTGAACTTAATTTTCAAAAACTATAGTTATCGGGTAAGAATTGTACATTATGGAAAGTTTAAGGTATATATATATATATTTATATATATATATATATATATATATATATATATATATATATATATATATATATATATATATATATATATATATATATATCCGTTGTACGTATGCATGGAAAGTCCAGGGTAGAAACTGTCATTATGAAAAAGTTGTTTTAAAAGGAAACAAAAAGTTTTGTGCCAAAACTGTCAACTTCGAAACTATAAGGACCAAAAGTGTAAATATGATTTTTGGGACAAATTTTGTAAAAA
Organism: Chrysanthemum seticuspe; assembly: GCA_019973895.1. Taxonomy (NCBI): domain Eukaryota; kingdom Viridiplantae; phylum Streptophyta; class Magnoliopsida; order Asterales; family Asteraceae; genus Chrysanthemum; species Chrysanthemum seticuspe. The sequence goes on from BPTQ01000002.1 coordinate 99,851,084, forward strand.
TAGTTTTCTTGAGGGACTGAAACTGTAAATTTATGAATATTTTGAGTAAGAAACATATTTGGGTATAAGTTGCTATTTTTCCAAAGTATAAGGGCCTAAGTCGTATATTTTATAACTTAAGAGTACAAAGTGTAAATTTGGAAACTTGAGGGTGAAAATTGTAAATTTAAAAAATATTTAGAAAACTTGTAAAACTTATAACGACTTCATAAAAATGAGTATTTTGATGATCTAATATACGTATGCGAGAATTAATATGTCGATAACTAAATAAACCGATATATATATCTCTATATTATATATAACAGGAGGCGTTACACGTAGATAATGCCACATAAACGGCACCTCATTGCCCAGTAATTCATTAATGCCACGTAATCATAAGTTGTCCACCTAAGCAATTATTTTCGAAATTTAATTAACTATGCATTAATTTTCGAAATTTTATTATAAAAAATAAGAATTTTTTTTGAAATTTTTTCATTTGCAAGGATTGAACTTAGGGTGTTTGTATCATTAACAAGCGTGTTAACCACTAGACCAACATATTTTTTGATTACATCTTGCAAAACCAAAAATATAAACCTACAAAACTAATATAAACCTATGCAACTTTACGTTTAGCAATTTAGATAGAGAAATTATCATGCTAATCTTTTCCTTAAATGTAGTTCCTTTTGATTGATCACATACAGAAAAAAAGGTACGCCTCTTCCCTCAAAACCCTATTGATGAAAAAATTTACGTTTTATTTTAATGAATTCTTTCCCAATTCATAGGCTTAGTTAATGATAAGTTTGTGTTTATAACAAATAATTCACTGCTATTGTGCAAATGTTTACAGGACTACATTCAAACACTAGAAAAGCTTCCGAAAGAGAATCTATTTTATTTGTTTCAGAATATATTCGCCATCCGTCATTGTAAGTTCAACTGATACATGATTTATTTGCGCCTTAAAGAATCTAATACTGGTCTTGACCTTAAGGTTTGTTAGTGTAATACCAGAACAACTAATATCATTTTTTTCCTCACAATCTATAACCATGAACGCTTGACATGCCTGCTTTATTATGTTATTGTGTTCATAATTGTTATCTAACTTTTGTGTATATTATGTATGTTTGTAGGTACACAAACGGGTTGTTTTGGAACAGCGTAACTTCATTCAAAGATCAATTGTAAGTTTTAGAAAAATAGTAGATTCTGATTATGATTTATACATATTCTACCCTATTATCTGTAGACATTATGTTTTAAGTCCTATCATGATAATTTTATGTTAACTATGTGAAAATTGTATGTGATGGCTTTCAGTGCAAACGAATAAAACCTTTTATTACAACAAACCCTTTATATTACTTATGAAAGATATATATGAGTGTATACTTGTCATACTTCTGGTGTGGATAATGTGTCTCTGCATACTGCATTGTATTAGACTATTATTTTAATGTTTGGCATTACAGAAGCACAAAGTTCATGGACCACTGCAGCCCCTTTCACGCCAGGGGTACAAAGTTCAGGAAGCTTAGCACAATGAATAAGAAACAAATGAGAAATAGTATGTATCAAAACTATAGTTTCCTCGTGTAATTTGATTACCAAGACTCGTCTTCAGTTTGTGTCATTTGTTATAAGTATGTGTTTATGACCCTTGCAGCGAAGGTAGATCATGAAGTAGCATATATGCATGAAATGCCCTTATACAAATCACCCGCCTATATAGATGTAAGTAAGCTATACATATTTACCACTATTGCTTTTCATACACATGTACGGTCAAAGAGTGGAGTGCTTTGACAAATATAATACGGAGTATGAACTTATGTGTTTGTTTACCATTTAACGACGAAGTCTATAGCAGTCTTACATTACAAAGTCCTATGTTATAAAAATTTTATTAGATTTTAACACCTACAAGTAAAGTTTGGCAAACATGTAGATTGGGATACATGAAAATAACATACATTTGCAAATTAGAAAGTGAACCAAGAATTTACATTGTTGTGCATTCTGATGGAAAAGCAGGTGTAGGACCAGTCGCGAAACAGGTTACGGGTCACTGGTCGCGAAACAGGTCACGGGTCGTGCAAAACAGGTTATTATCTTTATTAATTTACAGTTTATACGTTTGCAAATAACAAAGTGAAACAGGAATTTTCATTGTTGTGCATTCTGTTGGAAAAGCAGGTGTAGGACCAGTTGCAAAACAAGTCACAGGTCACTGGTCGTTTTAAGTTCCAAAGGACTGTTTGGTCATCTGGTCACGTCACGATTTATGCAAAACAGGTGATTGTAGCTTCGGTGAATTGGACTGCAACGTAGGATCAGCAAACCCACCTATTACACTTGCAAAGTTCACATTCAGCTCATTGTTTGCATGAAATATAATTATATCAGCCTCGCAAAATGCTACAAGTTACAAATGGCTATGGAAGCTACTGGTGGTTCAGGTCACTTTATACTTGATTGTGTGAAGACAAGCTGCATTCACGATTTGAATCACCAGTGTCTGAAGTGTTGAAGGGTGGAGGAGGGTGTAAGAGTGCATGCCAGGCTTTTGGCTCGCTGGAGTATTGTTGCGACAACATGTTTTCGTTAATTACAAAATGCAATCCGACGGCGACACATAGCTGTTTAAATCGGCGTGCCCGATATAGGTAGACAAACAGTGGGAATTTGTACACTATGACCGGTGTCACCCAATATGCCATATCAGATATATACGACTACATTACACAGGTGTTCCAATAGAAACGATTGAATATATTTTATGTGTCATTTTGTTTTAAATCTTAATCTTAAGGGCATGTTTATATTTCAGCAAGTTGAAAGAGAATTCGTGTTGAAATTTTCTACCATAGAAATCTATAATAAATGTGTTAGAGACCTTATTAGCACATATGGTACTCCACTTGGACTCCTCGATGATCCAGAGGTGAGTATTTATATGTTAATCACAAAAGGTTTATTGGTATAAACATGTTATAAAGTTCGACAATGGCTTTGCTGTAATCAGAAAGGGACAGTCGTAGATAAACTCACAGAAAGCCATTTGACGGATTGGACCCATCTTTCTTATCTTGTGCGAAGGTAATATTATTGGAAAAAATGTTTGGTTTGGGTAACAGGTCAAAAACGGGTACTTTCTAAGTTGACAAAAAGGTCGGGTAATTGAACTGACCACTCACTTAAAAAAAATTTGGCGTCACTTGTGTGTTACATGCAGTACCTATATGAGGATTCTAACATTAGGATTCATGACGTGACACAACAAATCTCTTAGTATATACAATATATTTTTGTAGTCATCACTCTGAATGACGTGGGGTGACTTCTTCAGGTTAAGAAACCACCTGATAAGGATCGATGGGTTTGCAAAGTCAATTTTGTCGAAGAAAGATCATATTGGAATGTTTTCAGAAGCTTCAACAGAATGTGGACTTTCTTTATATTGTGCTTATAGGTGAGTTTACTACAACTACTATTATCATGTCTTTTCTCACTTGAGCTATATGGCGCTATCGGTAACAATTTTGTATCTTTTTAATCATTTCCACTGATGGATCGATTTCTTGATATATACCAGGTATCCCAAAGATCTTGAAAATATTATACCAGGTAGACAAACAGGATTGACTAGAACTTAGGTAGGCTTCATATATATTTCATAATACCTATAACACTATAATTGCTACTTCATTTATATTTCTAGATGTATGCTTAGAATTTTCATTGCCATTGTGGGACCTTGTGATAAATTTTACCTGAAACGATCATTTGGTTTATCAGGTCTCAAACTGTTTTATAAATGCATGAGTTCGTCTACGGAAGCAAATAATGAAAGAAATATACCAAGAAGATTCTGCAATAGATTCCAGCTCTTCATCAGAACTCGCACCAAAAAATCTTTACTTGATCAAGAACAAGATACGAGCCACAATAGAGTACCGTCCTGTCAAGCTAATGACAAGGAAATGGCATGTTCCCCGGTTAGTGATCGTAATGTACTCTAGAAGCCAATCATCAATGATGTGGTATCTCTAACGTTAAGGTTGCAACAGTGTGAGAAAAGTAGCTTACACCAAATGTCATCTTTTGGTAGCCTTGAACTGATCCTAAAGATGTCAGTGGTTGTGGTGTTGTGCACGATGGTGGTGGAGGTTGAGGTGATTATGCAACTACTAACAAGTAGGTGTATAGTTCCTTACTTATCCTGGTCTAAAGGCAGGACCAATTGCTTGGCGAGTAATAGAAGGGTTTAGAGGCACATTTAGGATATTATTATTGAAGCCCCAACAAGGGATATTCCTTCATCAAAAGCCCTTATGATCTGAAAAAATACATGGGATTCATCAGAGGTATTAAAACTTTTCTTTGCTTTCTCACGCTCATCATTATCACGATCCCCAATAATCATGAAAATATGTTTGCCAACACTCCAACCCATGGTCTTCATAGTGAGACTGACCAAGAAATTGACCAAAAACTAATAGCTTTTCTTTTCCATTATCACATAGGCGAAGCATATTAAGAGAGAATTTGGTCTTCACTCCTTCCAACTCATCCAAGTTCTTGAGTAGCTTATCAAACTTGAAGAGTTTATCAATCTTATTTCATCATAATCAAATGAAGTCTGCAGTAGAGAAGATAGAAGAACAATTGCAGCTGAACATGTCCTCAAGGAATTTGGTTCAAAGGGGTCGAGTTGAGCGGGGTTTTAAAAGTAACACTTTTGTTTTCCTGTGAGTAAGCAGAAGCGAGAAGTAATTGAATTGACCACTCACTTTTAAAAAAAATTGGCATGCCACCACATGTGTATTTTAGATTTTTTAGTGATTGTTATAGAAACTGATTTACATACACCTGATAACGAAAACAAGCTTTTGTTACGGTAAAATGCATGCACCAAATGATAACATTTTAACATACTTAAGTGCAATTTGGTGAGACTGCCTTACATTTAATTAGTTCATTTTTTCGTAATCTTTGGCATAGTGAAATTTGAATGTCTTCTTTCTCTGTTTCGCTTTTTTTAATTTTTTAATTTTTTGCAGATGTTATGAATACTCTGAAATATCATAGAGGAATAGGAATGGCTAACATGCATTCATGGTCTTTCAAAAGGTATCATCTTTTATTCATTATAAGCTGCAAAAAGTTTTAGGTTTAATCAATTATAAAAGTCACTTTTTTGCTCCACAAAATCGATTTGATCCTGTATCAAACGATGTAATAAAACCCTTGTAGAGGATCAAACAATAAGATTTCTGTTTGTCTTGATTACGTTATCTTACATCACAATTTTGTTCCGAAATTTTATGAATTAAAATCAGGAGTTACAAAAACGGATACGTATGTCACGATTTAACAGATGATGATTTAGTAGAACCAACAAACAGTCACGGCTACATTCTTACAGGATCAAAGCTTCTTCAAACAACTCCATCTCAAACCCCAGTCGAACCAAACCGCAGCAACAATAACTGCAGCACCACAACACCACCTGCAGCAGTAGCTATGATCAGACGACGTAATCAGTCATGGAGCTCAGTTGAAAATCCACAAGAGTACTTGGTCGTAAAATGTGAATCTAGCAGAGAGCTTGCAGCAAAGTTTGCGGCTGATGCAGCTACACAGACCATGACGCTTAGAAGAGAAGAGGTTCCTTCTCCTCCACCTTCAAATTATAGCTTGGAGATATATGCTGATCAGGCAGTTGAGGTGAGAGATAGTGATTTGACGGTGAAGGGCCAAGATGATAGTAATGGAAAGATGAAAGCTTCTCACGTTTTGATGCAGCTGATTACGTATGAGGGCCCTTCTCGGTTAAAGGTGCAATTGGGGTATGTGAGAAATAAGTGAAAAGCACCATCGAGGGTGCATGGTTAGGTCAGGCCGGACCAGACCTTCCTTAAAAAAGACCAAACTTGTTTAAAAGGGTTGGTCGACCGGACCAAGACTCGAGGAGGATTTTGATTCCATTTCTGTAGTAAGTGGGAGTGTGGGACAGTCAATGAATAAATATGTAGTGTTTATAAGATAAAACTAAAGTTTTGTAAATTCTATGTCTATGTATGAAATAAAATTTGTTCCATAAATGTTTGATCTATATTTTATCTTGGCTAATTGTTAGCCTCAACCAAATATGGATTGCATATCGATGATATTTCTGGAATGATTTACCAAGACCATACATTTAATTGGAAGTGATTGCTGAATAGTTCTGGACAGAACAGAATAACTTGGTATAACTTAGAAAATGTATTGATGCATAAGATACATGTGTGAAGATGTAGTATTGATGTGGTATGGGTTAGTAAGTGTCAAGTAACTTTAATTATTGGTTATACACAAATCATCTTTTTGGAAATAACTTAAATATAATCTAAAGATATGTTTGCAAGGTATTTACATACACCTGTACACCTTACCCATAGAGAGGAAGTGCAGAGCTTGAAGTCTTGAACCTTTTAACACATTGTCGAGCTTGAAATCCACCTACTCAATTGCAATTTTGGCAAATAACAATTTATTTATTTATTTATTTTTTGGGTGCAAATTGCAATATAAATGTTGGAAACAGGTAGCTAGATGTGATCAGATAAGTAATTAAGACTTAACTAAGAGCATGGGCACAACCCACAAATGAAATTGTTGAAGTTCTTGGACCTCAATAACTATGTTAAGTCCTTGGACCTCAATAACTATGTTATGTTCCAAATAAAAGGATTTAAGAGGTTTTATGCATAAAATTCAGGTTTGATCTATGAGATGATAAACTTAACATGAATCATTTATAAATTGGTTAGAATTCCAACCTCTGATTTTTCTTTAACTTGCATTTCATTTACTTTTTCTGATTTCATGAATTTGCTTCTAATATCAGTACGACTCTTACAAAAGCATACCAAACTGCTGCTGTTCTGTTTGAGGTTTAAAAGGATGTTAATCTCACAGAATTTGTGGATGTGGATGAAGAGGTAAGTGTTGGATATTTCTCTTTGTTTCAGAAATAAAATTATCTCTTAATTATATTTGTAAGCACACAATAAGGTTTCTGATAAGACCGATATGTATGCTCCTTAGAATATACTGCCACTAGATCCTAATAGTAAAAATCAAGCAATTATGAGATATCCAGAGGTATGTGAAAGAAACCAGTGTATGAAAATTTGTCATTTTGCATGGTATGCTAACCTTTTAACGGTCAATTATTCGATGCAAGCTTCTGTCTCTGCTCTCCGTAACAGAGGTCTCTCATGACCAAAAGGCTACAAAAAAAATAAGATGAAGACATTTTGGATTGGCTACAAGCTATGTTTGGTTTTCAGTTCTGCATCTATGTTATTCATATATGTGGCTAGATGAGCAGGTCATATGGCAATGGGTCAAAATGGGGTTGAAACGGGTCAATTTTGATTGTGAATATGGTGAAATGGCTTGGGTTGAAATGGGTCAATTTTTGAGATGGGCCGACTACACGATGATAGCTACAACAACTGTGGTTAGTAATAACATTTTGATCTTTTTTTAACAACTGAATTTGCCTATTATAGTTAGTCGTTGCATATGATGAACCAATTTGTGATGCCTCATGTAGGTGTTTTGACTCGTGCCGATAGTAAGGATGTTGCTTATGTTTTGACATTTGTTAAACCATAGTTTTGCATATATTATTTTTATTGACACTGTGTGAGACTGAAAGATGGCAAGATTAGAGGTACAGTTTTCACTTGTCTCTCCTATCTTTTTTGTAACCTAAATCAGTTCCTCCTATGACATAATAGGCAAACACGTTGAGCTTCAATTCATTTTGGTCTTATAAGATTCAGTTCGTGTTTCAAACTGAAAATATAATGATTGTGGGGCTTATTAAATTGGCTTAGGAAGAAATGAGGATGAGACACACAAATGAAGAAAGATTGTATAAAGTAATGAACTCAGTTAGATGATCTTAATGAGATATTTTAGAGGTGACAAGATAAATCACAAGTCATGCCCGGCCTTCGGGCAGGCTTCGAATATTTATAGAATAATATTTAAAAAAATAGTACATTCAAAGATAAATGACAAGTCAGGCCAACTTAGACACATTAAAAATAACCAACTTATATAAAACATATATAACCCATATATTATCTTAACATAATGATATTCGTAACTCATTATATGTATATATATAATAAAAAAAACAAATCAGTAAAAAAAAGAAATACATGGTGATAAAAAATTAATAATAACAAAAAAACAAAAAACTTTAAAATAACAAAAACGACAAAACAATTTACATGTATCTCAATAATTAAAAAAAAAAAAAAAAAAAAAAAAAAAAAAAAAAAAAAAAAAAAAAAAAAAAAACTCGGGATGTTTAAAAACCAAAAAAAAATTGGTCAATAACACCATCAAAACAAAAAATACAACTAAACATTAAAAAAAAAAAAAAAAAAAAAAAAAAAAAAAAAAAAAAAAAAAAAAAAAAAACTTGAGTAACAATTTTCCGTTAACCAACACCGTCACATTATAAAATATATGTTTATGTAGGATCAAATATATTATTGTGTTAATGATTCGGGTGGTCTTGGATGATCAAAATACATGTTTGCCATTAGAGAGAGAAGTAGAGAGTTGGGTGTTTTCTTGCTAGAGACTTAGTATACAAAAAGTGGAATATTAGATTGAAAAGCACCACCCCTTCCATCCATGGAAGGGGTATTTATACTTACAAACATAACGACCTCCTATCGGCCTGTGGATCAGGTATACAGTGGGTAAAGACCCGTCCTTCCTCCACGGTGTTACACTACGCTAAACTACGCTACTAAATAACTAATAAACTACTAAACAACTAAAATAACGACACGTCTACGAGCTAACTTATGCTAGATCATAATTGGGGTGACCGACACTTTAACATGGAATTTTCTAATTCCTAACAATCTCCCCCTAAGGGAGGTCACCCCATGAAATACATTTTGCTACCTAGCATTCTATCTTTGACTTCGTTCTTGAGCTCGTAGACTTGAATTCTTCATTTCCGCAATCTTTGTGCTTTAGTAGCGAATCTTCAAAGTCCGCATTGAATTGTACTTTCAGTGGAGGCCTTTAACTGATCCACATCTTTGAGCTTTCTTTGAGATCATCAGCCACAGTAAATCTCTGGATCACCCTTTATTGTGTTGCCATCATGTGAAGTTGTGACTTTCGGACCGACATGCTCACACTTTTGAATCATGACATCTTTCCATCAAAGTAGCGGAAGCTTTACTGGTTCATGATATTTGCAGCAGTGTAGCAGAAGCATAGTATAAAATATCAGAACCAGGTTATGTAGATATGCACCAGTCATGATTTTTTCAAATTAAGTGTGGATGCTGTGAGCATGCGGCTTTGGATTGACCGCTCAATTCTGATCAGCTGCAACCGTCCAAATGTACCTGCAAACAACAGTTAGCAATAAAACACACGAAAGTGTCTTTGATCACTTTCGTTGAATTGAGGTACACGGCCCACGGTTCCCCGTTGATCAGTACAAGTACTGCCTGTGATCATGTAGGATTCCTAAGAATCTCCTTGACAGGGTTTCGCAGCTGTTCTAGCTGTTCTCAAACCGGAACGTCTCAAAGAAGACAACACGGAGTGAGTGAACCAGCGAATTGAGATTCACTTATTGATGAAAAATGATTTGAAAAACAATCGCGTATTGCTTAAGATAAAGATTTTTGCAATACGACGAAGGTTTTATGAGAAAGATCAATTTTCAATCAAAATACTTTTTGTATTAAAGAATGAGTACACATTCGACGTGCTAGTGAAAAGAAGAGATTCGCACATCGAATGGTTTTTCTAAAAGTATTTTTCAATCAGAGATACTTTTTGAATTCGAAAATGAATACACATTCGATGCACTAGAGAAAAGAAGATTTGCACATCGAACGGTTTTTCCAAAAGTATTCGTCAATTCATTTCCTGGACCAAGGTTGATTCAAGATTGAATCTCCCCATCGTTTCTATCCAGTTTTCACAAGCTTGATCTTACGAGAAGATCTCACATGTCACCTACCAAGAGCTTGTTTGATGTTGGCTCTAGAAGGCTTTCCATCTTCATTGTGAATATTTTTACATATCACTCGGATGTTCTGGCAATACCACAAGGATAATGCGTAGGACTCTTAAGATATATTCTCACTTTCCACATTGTATGAAACAGTGAGTCTTCAAGAATATAGTGTCCTAATGAGATATTGTGGATGATCTCTTGGCTCTAGACTCAATTGTGCATTTTTGGTTCCTGTGCCGGAGACTAGGGAGAGGGTCTCCTTCTTCAATATCAACAATCTCTAAGAGAAAGTCGATAGATTATGTCGGTTCCCCGTGAGAATGAAACAAGCCCTTTTAAGAGGAACTTGAGTAGCTTGGGAAGTTTAGTGCAATACGTCACTGGGTCCATGACGTCTTGTCTTCAATACAGGCGTTACCTTAGTAACCACCAGTAGCATATGTATTGAACCCGGTTTCTGCCCTAAGGTTGAATTATTAGAGGGCTATTTCTTTTCACCCTTTTCACATTTAATTCTTTTTCATTCTTCAACCCCTTCAGTGCTTACCGAGACTTCATAACTAGAACCTTGTTGGGTTTATTCCAGTACTAGCTCTGTCTCAGTCCGCACTCTTCCCATTTCTCATTTTTCTCCTTTTTTCAATATTCCTAAGGACTCTACACTATCTAGTGGATTGTCCCTGGGAAGATCCCTCCGGTTCTGGCGGATCGTGGGAACAAATACCTAACCTAACCATCCTTATAACTCCATGCAAAAATAAATTGGTCGGTCTTTTGGTATTGTTCTTTCCTTCATGAAACCAATTGAAAAATCATTTGGAAAAACCAATCAAGGTACTTGTGATACGAGATCAAAACATTTTGTACCTTAATAGTTTTGATCATTTAGAAAAACCTCCCCCTCAACATGTGCATATGATTTTAAAATTGTTTAGCACATGGAGGCAAGAGTTCTTTGAAATAATTTCTTTGAAATAATTTCTTGATCACAATTTCTATGGAAAAAGCCATTTGATTTTCTTTGGTAAATTCTCCCCCTCAATATGTGCATAGGATATTTGAAATCATTTTTATCACATAGAGGCAACATAGAGGCAAGAGTTCTTTTGAAGCACATCCACGATTACAAAAGCCATTTAAGAAACCATTTGAAAACTCAATCAATGTACATTATGTTAAAACATAAAAGCTTTTGTACCTCAATAGTTTATTTTCTTTTAAAATGCTCCCCCTCAATATATGCTTCGAGATACGAAAGCATTTAGCACATACGAGAGAGCAGCCTGCACAATTGAATCAAAACAATCACCTTTTATCAAATTTCATTATTAAATCACAAATTCTCCCTCGATCAAAAATATCAACCCCTTTGAGATTTTGGATCCCAAGTGATTTAATAAGGTTTAGAAAACATGGGAGAAAGTGTGCCAGATTTAAAAAACTTATCATGTTTTTGGATAAATGCTCCCCCTCAACATGTGCATTTTGTATTTGAAATCGTTTGGCACATGGAGGCAGGAGTGCCTTTTAAGGACTAAAACAAATTCCATTAAAACAGATTTGAGATTTAAATCACGATCTCTCCCGCGATCAAAAATTTCAAACCATTTGAGATTTGTGATCCCAAAAGATTTAAATAATTTAGAAAATTTTGGGGAAAGACGTGGCAAGATGTGATTTTGAAAAATGACTGATAAGGACCATTTTAAGACATTAAAGATTGTTAGTGTCAGGTATGATAGTTTTTAAGAGATCTTTTAAGTAAAACAAAACAATTTCACAATCAAACAAGAACAGAAAAAATTTCATTTTGAAAGACCTTGATTCTAAAGAAAAAATCATACCATGACATAACATTAAATCTTTAGATCACCACTTATTATCGGTACAAGACGGAACTTTTGTGAAGAAACATCATTTGAAAATATTTTATTTTAAATCACTCTCCCCCTCAATCCATGACAGAAGTCAATAATTGAGTGACTTAGGTTTTGATAACATGAAGTCCGGTGATTTTCAAAAATTAGTCCAATATATTTTCAAAACAATATTTTCCATTTTCAAAACAATTAAATCAAATTATTCAAAATTGTTTAAAAATGGTATCCTGCACAGAGATACGTTAGGTGGTTGAGAAGCTTCTGTTGTTGTTGCTGTAGGGTTTGGAAGACTTCTTTTTACGTTGCATTTTGAATGCCAACTGAGGTCAAATTAAGCTCCGTTTCTTCAATCACTTAGAAGAAAACCATCTGCTGATGCAGTGAAACCTCTTACGTTGCATTTATGCCAACTCTCCATAGAAGTCCAATTAAGCTCTGTTTCTTCATTTGTCAACCCAAGATATAGTTACCCTTTCCTTTCGGCATCCAATCATCTTCAATTGTGGGATCCGGATCGGGAACATTCTTTTATACCAATATACCTGCATACGTTAGTGAACACACATACAAATATATGGTGGTCGACATCACCCAAACAACAATCGACTAATAAAAGTCAATCCAACATATCAATCAGATCATGTAAGGTATGGGAATAATGTGTTTCTCAAACTCTAATCATCTAAACCTAACAATCATATCCTAGAAACCTAGTCCTTCAACATAGGCAATTATATTTTTTCAGATAAGCACGTAGGATAATTAAGAAAGTCCGTTAGATGATATAAATTTGAAAACATTCTCCCCCTCAATCAATGACTTATTTTCTGAAAAGATTAAAAGAGCTGAAGTCATTGATTGAGTTTTCAATTTTCACAAAAACTCTGAATCTGATAGATTTACAAGCAACTCATTTACCACCATTTTAGAAAACAACAAATATTTTTCTGAAGAATTTATAGACGGAAAAATATTTGAGTAGGAACAGCAGTCCTTCGACATACTTTCCTCATTTGTTTTTAGGATAAGTGCACGAAATATTTGAAAAATTGGTTTAGCGCAGCACTTTCCTTTCTTTTGAAGAGCGGGTTGCTATCTGAAATAATAGCAAGCCATAGTTTAAAGCACGGGTTACAGTCTGAAGTAACTGCAAGCCATCATTTGAAGCCCGGGTTACAGTCTGAAATAACTGTAAGCCATATTTAGAGACATGTTTTGGAAAGAAATATTTACACCTCCTGCTCGAACTTCATCTATGGTCCCGTGCCATTATTGAATGACATTTCTAAGACCGTAGATGTTATCGATACCAGAAGACATGTCTAGGAAAACATATTTTTGGTATTTTGTTTTTGTTGGTTTTATATTTTTGTATTTTGTTTTTCAGATAAATATATGCAAAGATAGAGAAGATGATATAGTTAAAGAAGATGATGATACGAGTACCGAGATAAGGATATCGAGCAGCACGTCGTAGAAGATAGAAGTCATCAACTCTTAAACATTCACCACCAAAGCTTCCAGGGCTCTTGAATCGAAGAAAGAAATTGAACCACTTGAAAGTGAGACTTTGGTAGCTTCCCCCCAAACCTTAAATCTTCTTATTGAGCAGATTCTAAGCTTTCTTTCAAGCTTGCCTTAGCCAGATGCACAAGAAAGCACACCATATCATCGATCTTGCTGCTCCATATAAGAAGGATCATTGTAAGTCTCCGTTTGGGGTTATATCATCAACAAGAACAGCAACGTATCATCCCACTCTTTAAAATTCTTCTCAAATTTCATAACCACTGAAGTCTGACGCAATCCATTCCAAAAGGTGTCAAGAGACCACTTCCCCCAAGTAGATGAATTGATGCAGTCAGTCTCTTAGACTAGAGCTCACGAACCCGAATACACATACCCGAAGACAAAGAAACTTATACCATCGAAGTAGCAGATTAAGTCCAATAGCCAAAGAATAACCCCGATGTATACTTTTCTCTCCTCCTGAAGACAGTGCATGAAGCTCAAGAACCCGAAGTACCCGAATGATTAAAGAGAGAATAACCGATAACATTGAAGAAGCAGGCCGAATCACTGATTATCTCTGCGGAGGACTATCTCTGCGGATTTCAACTCCGGAATAAGTGATTATATCTCTGAATCACTGATTAAGCACTCAAGTGAAACAGCTGAGCGTCCCCAATGTACACAATCTCTCTCCCCTGATGATTGTGATAACATCAAAATCATCACACACTTGTGTACCTCCTTTTATCATCAGAAACTAACTCTTACATCTCTTCCCCCACGTAGTTGGAATAAGAACACTAAACGCCTTGATGAGTAAACCTTGAGTTTCTCTGCGGTCATGACATATGTCTTCCCGGGTTATCTTCAATCACTTAGAAGAATTAAGCTCATCAAGTTTACTCGCCATGAGTCAAACATTGAGTTTCTCTGCGGTAATAACATTTGTCTTCCCGGGATATCTTCAATTACTTAGAAGTATTAAGTTCATCAAGTTTTACTCGCGTTTAGATATGTGTCTCCTTCCCCCTTGCTGGTTTTGATACTTCATAATCAGCAACTCTTTGTAAGCCCGTGTACATGAAATCTTTTGAGAAGAATACCATTAGCACAAATATATTTGTGGGAATCAACTTGCTGAAGAACAGTGTGAGCAAGTCTAATTGGGGATTAAATCAACCATTTCATCCTCCCCCAATTAGTGCTCTCCCCTAAACCGACAATTTGTTTGATAAATGCCCAGATTAAGAAGAAGTCTTTGGATAATCAAATGCAACTCGTCTTTAGTCTTCTAACATGTATCAGAAAATGTAGAACAGACTGTAGACTCGACCTTCTTCAATATTGTCCAGTTGGGGATTAGATAGTTAAAATATTCGACTCACCAAAACACAAGAACATCACCAAAAAGCATCCCAATTAACTTACATATTGCAAATCCCCTTAATTAAGATCCCTCCCAATCAAACAAGAACAGAAAGATGTTCATCAAGGAAATCAGCAATCAGCCCGCAGCGAACACACGAAATGGTAACACCAAGCAAACAATCACATCAAACAAGAACAGAAGGTTGTTCGGAATCATCATGTTGATGTGCACGTGAAGCATTAACCGGAAGCACTTTGTCAATAAACTCATATCAGTTTGTGAAGATGTCAACTAACGGCTCTTAGAAGAAACACCATGTAAAGATGACCCGAAAAGAGGAAGCTCGGTTCTTACATGAGTTTGGAGCCGTTTGACCATTTATTCTCAGATATCGATCAACCATGCATAATTATCATACTTCTTCTCCCCCTCAAGAATTGCATACGGAGATGCCATTCTTGATTAAATAAGTGAATATCATCTGAATGTTCTATTCACACTTCTCTCCCGCAAAATAAGCACATGATGTCTCCATCTTCATTATAATCGAGCAAGTGGAATGAGAAAACAATCAGTGGTAGCCCGGTTCACTTGATGACTGAAGCGCATGGAAAAAGTATGAAGCATGTTGATGAGAATGGTCATAATAAGAAGATTTCTCTTCTTCAGAAGATAAAGCGCACTGAAGCGTACACTTTTCTTTTCTTTGAAGTACGAGGCATAAACTGAAGTGTTCATACGTCATAAGAAGATTTCTCTTCTTTTGAAGATAAAGCGCACTGAAACATACACTTTTCTTTTCTTTAGAGTACGAGGCCTGAACTGAAGTGAACAGACGTCATAAGAAGATTTCTCTTCTTCATAAGATAAAGCGCACTGAAACGTACACTTTTCTTTTCTTTAGAGAACGAGGCATGAACTGATGTGTTCATACGTCATAATCTCTCTCTTTCATCTCTCTTAGCAAAACATGTAATCAACCCATTATCATTCAGTAGGCTTTTTTTCTCGTGACAGCTGATGGAGAAAACCCAATATGAAGAATTTGACCCTGAATTAAATTAACCCGAACTTGTGACTTAAACTTGCACATGTGTAACAAAGAGCGGTGCCGAGAATTCATGCTCCATTGAATCTCTAAGTACTCTATACTCTTCAACCAACCAACCATCAAGTATAAGACGTACATTACCTCTTGAAAATCCACAATTGAATGTGACACTGAGCACCACAACGTAACTCCTTAAAGTGATAGTTATTTTTGTGGTAAAAAGAGCCTAATTCCCCCAGAAAAAATAGACTCTCAAAAATAACTAGATTTCCAAGTCTTCGTTTTTGGAAATAAGCTCGAACAAGGATCATGAAGAATCTTCATCCATCCATCCCCGATACCTTCAGATACTAAGTACACTCGCCCATGATAATTCACTTCAACTTCAAATAAATAATAGTGAATTAACTCCGTTGTCACATCTTCTGGTTAAAAGCTCAATTCTAGCCTCCTTTGACGTTTGAAGTGAACTCTGATAATGGTTTTCATCCTGACCATGGTTAGAAGCACATAACCCCGTAAAACCATGTAATAACCAAACTGCCATGACGAATATCCAAACACACACCCAATTCATGAAGTACACCCTTTTATCCCTTCTTTGAAGCAGAAACCGTAGCACCAGCATCAAGTAAGATCTAGAATTACACTTTCTCTTCTCCAAGATGGTTCCATCATTACGGGATTTTACAATTCTATGGTTTAAACCGAGAAATAGTTTCTTTCACGGGATTTTACAAAACCAAGAATAAACTGTAAGATAGATCCGGAAATGCACTTTACTAATACCAGGATGTTTCCATTGTCACGGGATTTTACAAGTCTATGATTTAAACCGAGAAATAGGTTCTTTCGCAGGATTTTACAAAATCAAGACAAGACCGTAAACAATGTCAGCTTGAATGTGTTATGACGACTTTGGTTTCAGCGAATATCTGTTTTAGGGGAGCGTGCTGCGGTTCATCAACGGTTCATAATCAACATCAACACCATCATCAACCATCCAATTAAACACTTTCGTAGATACATCAATCACGCATTCTGTAGGCTATTGTAGTGACCACATGGAGAAATAGACCCGATATGCCAAACTTGAACAAGACGTAACATTCCCCGGATTTGTTACTTAAGCTTGCACTAATTCTCGTGAAAAAGAAACGGTGTACCCAATGTACAGAACCTCTTGACGTATCCTCAACTGCGTGAGACACCGAAGTGATAGCTACGTTGTGGGTTAAGCGAGAAAGAATCACAACCGTAACTAAATAGCCAAGTCTTTATCCCACTTAATAAACGCCCAAACAAGTCATCTTCGCGGAAGGGTAGAAAGAAAGAAGACGAAAATAAGTAAACGCGCCCGGAAAACCTTACTTCAAATCCAAATAAAGAATACCATCCAAACAACCCCGTAGTCAACCTAGTTTCAATAACAATTTAAGCCGTGACAGAATACCTTTCGTGAAAATGTATAAACCAAGTATCAAGCTGCATAGCATCACAAATCTCATTATCAACCCAAATCTCATCATCATCTCGCAATTGGCACGTCACAAATAATATCATCAAATCTTATAATTCAACTTTTGAGAAGCTCATACCAACATTAGCCGTAGACACATGTATCATCCGTTGAGCGTTTAAGACCAAATAACACATAATCTAAAAGTATCGAAAGTTATGTGTCAGAATTTGTTCATGATAATTCAGAACACACCATTATTTTACCACTCGATCCCAACATAATTAGATCAATCTTGTAGCCCAATAAAAATTCATGTTACATTCTATGTATTCGGTCCATAAATGGTGCAATCAAGCACACGATCCAACTCAAGTGATACTAGTTATCATGAACCAAACTCATATCTGATCCCATCCAAGCCCACGCAAGCTCCAAAATTTATTCCAACAACCAAAATAATGCCACACTCCGATTGCAACTAAAAGCCCATAGTGGTTATATTTAAACGCATAGAATCCAAACATGATCCAGTTCCGGCCCATGAGGTCATTAGATAACCATGATCCAGTATAACAATCCGACCCATAAACTGGCCTAACACTCACAACCGGTTATAAATGTGTAATGTAACACATTTTACCCTAACCCTAAATCATTCATGATAAACAAAATCCGCCTACCACTGACTTTCACCAAATCTGCTCTTATCACAAAAAATCGTCAACTTACAAATCTCCAAAAACGGATCACATCCACCATAACTGTTATCCCAACGCAACTTTTAACAACATCATAACCCCTCCATCAAACCAATCGTACTTGCTCGCCACAGGGATGGCTTGAGCATGTTGTCTATGCCACAGGGATGGTGATAATTGCGAGTCTCCAAGGTAGGTTCTTCATCTCGTTCTTTTGTTGTTGTAATTGAGTCTCAAACGAAACAAGGACATGAGTTAACATAATTGTTAAAATCATTCCTTATATTCGGATATTAACACACAAAAAATGTTTTAGATCCAAGAAGCACACGATTATTGTGTATAGATCTTTAGATATCTATGAGTTTGATGAACCTAACACAAAAGAGTCAAAGCTGAGATCATTTTTGTATGCTTGGTCACGAATCTGTGATGATAAGTTGGGAGGATTTAACCCTTGTGGTTTTGATAAATCATGAAGAAACCCCCCATGATCTGAGATTTAATTAATCCATTTCATTAAGAGTCTTGTTTAAGATGTAGATGTGTATTTGTCTTGATATGTTGTCTTGAATCTGTGATGATGATACATTCGTGTGTATAGACCCATGGTGGTCTTGATGGTTTTTATGTAAGCACGAATAGAATCTGAGATTAGTAGTTGATGGTTTTTCATTATGAATTTGGTTTTGTACTCATGGACTGATGATGTTAAGCACTGAGGTCGAGTCGTTTATGATATAAAGTGTATGTGGTCGTGGTCAGTTTTTCTCCTTCATCCTTTCTGTGTAAGTCGCTAGCTCTAATATCAAGTCGCTAGCCTTTCAAACCAAGTTGCTAGCCTTTCAAACCAAGTCGCTAGCCTTTCAAACCAAGTCGCTAGCCTTTCATGCAAGATAAGTCGCTATGACTGTTTGACTCAAAAGTCAAACAAACCCAACTCGCTACATTATATTGAGACCACAAGTCGCTAAATAGTTTTTTCCATTTCATAACTCGCTAACTTGTTCAATAACAAGTTGCTACGACTTGTAAAAACAAGTCGCTAGGCAAAACACGACCAAGTCGCTAGGTGGATTCAGTGAATATGGACATCTTGTACTATCAACTCGCTAGCATGATTATATGAGTTTTCCGATGAGTTTTTCCGGCCAAGTTTTCCGATCAGCTTCATAAAAAACCCAGAAAATGCATAGAACAGATTCATTAAACCCATTTGACCACTTTATGACACACCAGAAATGACCCAAAAACTTGACCAGTTTTGACAAAAACAAATATGACCAAATGACCAATATGATAGATAACAACTTGATACTAAAACAGTTAGCCATGGACCATGTAACCATTCTTAGACCAACAGATACAAAAGACTGATAAAAACTGTTTACCCATAAAAACTAATCCGACCACAATAATACACAAAACAGTTTTAAACAAGTATCAAAACCACAAGAAAAATCATCAAAACACAACAACCTTGGCTCTGGTACCAATTGTAGGATCGAATATATTATTGTGTTAATGATTCGGGTGGTCTTGGATGATCAAAATACATGTTTGCCATTAGAGAGAGAAGTAGAGAGTTGGGTGTTTTCTTGCTAGAGACTTAGTATACAAAAAGTGGAATATTAGATTGAAAAGCACCACCCCTTCCATCCAAGGAAGGGGTATTTATACTTACAAACATAACGACCTCCTATCGGCCTGTGGATCAGGTATACAGTGGGTAAAGACTCGTCCTTCCTCCACGGTGTTACACTACGCTAAACTACGCTACTAAATAACTAATAAACTACTAAACAGCTAAAATAACGACACGTCTACGAGCTAACTTATGCTAGATCATAATTGGGGTGATCGACACTTTAACATGGAATTTTATAATTCCTAACAGTTTATTCATATCTAGAGTTTTTTATGCACATGTTAATCAAAGCCTTCTTCACAGGTGTCTTCTTCGCTGCAAAAGCCTTAGCCACAGGTGCCTTCTTCCCTGGTGTAGACCTTGTTGACGTCCTTGCTGACGTCCTTGCCACCTTGGCATGCTTTGTTGGCGTCTTTGGCTTAGCCTTAGATTTCATAGTAGCAGCCTTTGGCTTAGCCGCAAGCTTGGCAACAGTCTTTTCCTTAGCATCAGGCTTGGCTTTCACAGCTACCTTTGGCTTAGCTACAACTTTCACTTTTGGTGCAGCCTTAGGCTTAGCAACAGCCTTCTTAGCAGGTACTTTCTTTGCAATAGTCTTCGCCATAGGCTTAGACGCAACCTTAGCCTTTGGCTTAGCAGCAACTTTCTTCTTTGTCGTAGCGGGAATAGCAGCTGATGCGGACTTTTATCAGGTTCTCTTTTGTACCAGAAATAACTCGGGTACTTTTGTGCCAATGACATCCGTTCACTTTATCAGGTTCACTTTCAAATGAAAGAAGCATGATTTACAACATATGACCTATGTTCGTTTGTGCTCTTTTGTACTTTTAATGATTAAAGAGCTTCAAAGTTTCTATTGGTACTGTTAGTTAGGGAGTATTGATGCCTTTGGGAGCTATGACAGCAAGATATTTAAAGGTGTTTAAAGTAGCTAATCCAGCCTGGTTCTATATCCATGCTGCATACCAAACATCAACCTATGGCGTAGGTGTAGCGGGATGGGCCACTGGACTAAAGCTATGTAGTGACTCAACCGGAATCACTCATACGAGTCATCGCAACATTGCGATCATCCTCTTTTCACTTGGAACACTTTAGGTACAACCAATCTTCTTTTTCTATCTTTGCTTATACTTCACATAAAGTCAACAAATTTTGTCAGCAATTTACACAAAGCAATGAATATAGTCAGCACTTTTGACTTTCATAAACTTAATTTAATCATAAATTCAAACTGATTTTGACTTTTATAACTTAATTTAATGAAAGTTATGAACTGATCTAATAGTTGTAAATTTTCTAGGTTTTCGCTTTGCTGTTGAGGCCAAGCCAGAAAACAAGTACAAATTTTATTGGAACATATACCACCATGGCCTTGGATACTCGGTGATCATCTTGAGCATTATCAACGTCTACGAGGGACTTGATAACTTGGACCTTGAGAAGAAGTGGAAGCACGCCTACACCGACATAATAATCACATGATCGACACTAATGACCCAAATCATAGCAGTGAGGTATGTGTATCAGTCTTCTTTTATGAATTCTATAGTACATCTTCCAGTGACTCAGTGAGTCATGATGGTTACACACCTTCAAGTCACACCAACAAATTAAATCGGTATAATCCTGTTTGATATTTAAAAACCTGAATCGACCCATTCTTAGTTGAATGGGTTGAATTTTGGATCAAGGTAAGCTATACCCAATAAGCCATTCTCTAGAATATAAATCCACACACCCTCAACCCGTATAACGTAAACAAGAATGGTTTGACCATAAGTCCTCCGTGGGTAACTTTTCAACCCGTTTGACGTGAACATAGACTAGATAAAATTGGTTTGACCAGGAGTCTTACATGGGTAATTTTTTAACCCATTTGACGTGAACCTGGCTCGCTTAATTTAAATACTCAACAAAAGAGTCTTCCTATATTGATAAGCAGATCCAAATATGAAGCGTGAAAAGTTCATGAAAGTGTTATAACCACGGAAAAAAGAACGAACTCATATAAAATACATTTTAACTAAAAATAGATATTAACTTTTATAGTGGGAGAACATTTATTTTAAAATATAAGCCGAAACAAACACACCCTATATATAATTTAAAATATTAGTTGCAACCAAGTACCTGTTTTTTTTTACCGTAGAATGTATATCGCGTTCAAAAGCAGCATCAATTTTAGCAGCTTTAAAGTTATTCTTTCATCGAGCTTCATAAAATGTCATACAGTGAAGGAATTCGGTATGACAAGATCAATGACAAAAGAGAAGGTTAATAGATTTTTGTTTTTGTTGTAGTTATTTTATATATTTTAGGTTACAAGTCCTACGTATAACTCAAAAATTAAACAAACTCCATATATTTACATGCCGCTGTCACCTAGGTTTTTATTTCTTAATAACCATATCTCAGCATTTACTATGACCTTCCCTTAATCTTGAAGGTTCATCTACATCCACACTATAGATTCACAAGGTGCCTATTTGTGTAGATAGCAATGGTTGAAATGAGAGCGATTTGGTGAGAAAGATGATTGAAGTTAGAAGATCTAATATTGAAGACCTGTTTCGACACAAGAAAAAGTTGTAGATATTTATTCAGAGTAAATTCCATGTAATATGAGTAGATTTACTTTGTATTTTTTAATTGTTCTATAAATCATAACGTTCATTTGAGTTTAAATCATATAATATGGTGTTTAAAAAAACTTTGTATATTTTAGTTGTTCTATAAATCTTGATGTTCATTTATTTTCACCCTTCTTACGCTACTAATAGCTTCGTATACATATATTTCTTACTATTCGAAAAGTAATACACTCAAAGAATAATCACAAGTCATGCCCGCCCATTGGGCGGGCTTCGACAACTAGTATATATATATATATATATATATATATATATATATATATATATATATATATATATATATATATATATATATATATATATATATATATATATATATATATATATATATGAATATGTTATATAATAACGACACATACTAGAAGTGAAAAAAATAAACTCTTGGCAACATCGTTATTTTATATATCGGCAACGGGGAAACATTTCAATTATATAAGTGGGAATTTCTAAAGAATAACAAACTAAAACGATATAGCACATCAACTTTAAGCACTACCCACACAAGTGAAATCAACGCTAGTATCGCACTATTGAATTATCTATTCAAGCTCTATCATTTTGGTCGAGAACCAAACGTTTATCATAATTCTGAGACTTGCCATCTCGTACCTAGGTTCCGGGTTGGAGCCGTTGCTATATCACACTTGATCTCGTTGTGCTTTATCACTATCACCAAGGTGAGTTCATAGCCTCGTTTTTACTTATCTTACAAACCCCGCGAGGGATATACATGCTATAAACTAGAATACAAGGTTTTGCAACTGTTGGCTACTTGATTATTGGTATTGCCTAAGTTATTAGCCGAAAGACCCCCCTGTATCATGAACCATTAGTCACTTGCAAGTGAATGCAGATATCGTGAATATTACTATGGGGAGTAACGACCCCGTCTCGATTATCGAAAATAACCGGGGCGCACCATATTTGAATTGCATTAGGTAATTGGCTATTACCTCCTTAGGGGCAAACTATTACGTACACCATTAATTAGGTGTATGCAGTTGAGTATTGGTGTCATGAGCTTAGCGCATAATAATCTGTGATTTTCTATGATAAGTTGTTGGTTTACAATTATCATCTTTCTTGGGTTCAAATGATTAAATATTAAACCTATTGATTCACTCAACCATTGTGTTAACCCTTTTAAGCATGTTATCTCATGTAATAATTAAAGAACATCTTTATGGCACGGAGTGGGCTTGCAAGACCTTTTTATCGTGGTGTAAAAATAAAGTTATCATTTTCTACAAACTCATGATTTATCTTTTGTGTACCATCAAAAACTATTTGAAAGTGTTTTGTAACAAACTATGAGTTTTTCTTGAATGATAACAACTTTTATCGAAACGTCTCTTTTGTGTCGTTTTCTATAATTATTGACTGTGATCCTTAAAGTAACACCCAAAGTAGTCTTCCGCTGTCATGATGAGATTTTGGGGGTGTTACAGTATATATCAACACAACCTAGGACCTCCTTTTATAGGACAAGGAGTCCTTTACAAGAAAACTATCACTATAAAATAGTATAAGATATACAATATTTATTCTTAAAATACAAAGCGTGTGCATATCCTATTAGCAGTACAAACCATATGTATACTAGCACTTAGTACTGCTAGTATATTCTTTACTAGTCTGTTTGTATGCATGGCAGTATCAAGCACAGTTAGTACTGCCATTGTTTAATTCCCAACAATCCTCATCTAAACTTATGATTTCTATGCAAATCACTGAGTTTCTTCAATTAAACTTTTAACTCTTCTGATGAGGGGGGATACTTTCAAACACTACTTTCTTCTTGCAGTCTTCATTGCTTGGTCAAGCTGATTTCTGATCTTCCTTATTAGTCCTCTTTGCATCTCCAAGTCTTCATCTACAATAAGTTTTACAGATAACATAAACACCAAAATTCCAACTTTGAGAGGGTACTCTTGTTCTACCAGCATAAATACATCTGTACTATCAGTTGTAGATACATGATGCACACCAGATGTATCATATAATCTCCATGTAGTAGCTCTATCAGGAATATGAAATTTCCACAGACTATCAAGAGGATCAGGTACAAATAATCAACCTAGCTCAGTCCATAGCTCTAGCTCCTTGTTATTTTCAAAATCTGCATGACTGAACTTTTCTTTGACCGAATTCCACAGCTTCACAAGATCATCTCTATCAAATTCCTTGACCATATCAGAAAAAGTCTTGAACATTTCCACCTTGTTTCCCAATCTGATGATCTTCCAAAATATACCAAATTTATCTGTGTGAATTTCCCAATCAACAATGGGATATTTTGACTGCAACGGTTCAAAAAACACTGCATCTGGAATAGCTACCATCTCTTATTGAAGTTATATGTCTTCTTGTGATTCAACCTCTTCAGATGTATCTTCTTCAATTTTTAGCTTCTTTTCTGAACTTGAGTCAATTGATATAGCTTTCCTTTTAAGACAGATTTCTTCAGAATCAACTCTTGTTGAAGTATCAGTATCTGGAATATCATTAACAGTATCAACTGGAATATCAGTAGTACCATCCTTATTTTGCACTGCTTATGCAATAGTTCTTCTAGCTGCAGCAGTATCAACTGTAACTCCCATTTGTCTTGCTACATTTTTCACATTCTTCATAACTGAATGCTCTGTGTCTTGAACTGGATGCTTTGTGTCTTGATGAACTTGCTCAGGTTGCTCATCATTCTGTCCTAGATCAGAATCCATATCCATCCTCCCCTGAATGTCTGCATCTTTAACTTCTTGAGATTTCATCCCCTGTTTGGAAGAATCCCTTTGCTCCATGTCATCATTAGAATTGTCTAAGCTTGATACAACCAGTTTGACTCTTTTTGGTTGTTGAAGAGACTTAATCTTGAGCTGCCATTTTTTCACTTTGTTAATAAGATTGGTCACCCTGGTGTGTGAAGACTTAGTGTACTTGATGTCCTACTCCAGGTTAGTCACCTGTTCTATCAGTCTGGTACACGTAGCCATCAATTCCTGTATAAGTTGCAAACTGCCGTCACCACTTCCAGATGTGTTAACTTCTAGGAGAGGTGGATCACTGGGCATATACCCCATGTTTTTCATGTGGTTAGGGTTTCCATCACCTATAGTTGATTCGTTAGAGTCAGATACATTAGATGTTTCCATAGTAGGGGTCTTATTTATGTTACCCCTGTCCTGACCAGCATCTAAGCCTGTATCAGTAGGAGCAGCCCTTCCTATTCTGTCAGAAACAACCTCATCTGCATCAATGATAATGATAGGAGTTCTGTGCTGGGGAACATCAGAGTACTGTCTGGTATTATACCTATGTGGTGATGAAGATGATTGGATTGGTGATTAAGAACCATGAGCTTTGGGTGTGTGATGGGAAACAACTGGGATTGTTGATCATTCACCCTTGTTGTGTAACATGTTTTCAAACAAAGGTACTACAATTCCATTGAACTCCTTAGATGCGATCTTCATATTACTGAAAAGTTTTTGTGTTAGGCAAGAAGTTTTGTAAATATCTGCATGGAACTTGAGTTTAACTTGAGAGTTTTCCAAAACTGTTTTCACAAATCGTGGATACATTAAAAACTTGAACTGACTATCTAAATTTTTCACCGTACTATCAAAATTCAATTTTGAAAAATTGTAAGTTCTACCAGTTGATAAGCATATGAGAGCAATAGCAATGTTTCTACTAAATTGTTCCCATGAGGTTTTCTTAGAACTTAAACAATGCAGAATAGTATGGATCATGAATCTTCATTATGGGGAAAAACAACCTTTAAGAAATGATAAGTTTTTAGATGATGTGTCATACCCCATTCTGGTTAAGTTTTGAAAGATTTCAGTATTTGGCATATCATTAATACCATCTGCATTACCTAGGTGCAGATGCCTCCTAAGAGATGCTTCAGTAAGAATGATGATAGTGCCATCTACTTTGGATTTAATTTTTTTTTTGTTTCCATCTTCAAAAGTATTTACGGTAGCAGTCTGCCAAAACTGCTTGATATGGGAAACAAAGACAGTTGGATGAACTGTAAGAGCATACCTGATGTGGGTATGATTCAGAAAATCAATTATCTCATGAAAATCGCAGGCTTCCTTGGTTTTCTCCAAGAATGCCTCCTGGCTGTGTTTTACAGCAAATTCAAGAGGTGCCATTAAAGAGAATTTAGGTGTTAGATGCAAAAGATTGCTTTGACTGCTGGGTTTTAGATTAACTTTGAATGTATGATACTTCTGATAGCCAGTTGAGTTTTTATAGACAAGATTTAAGGTTTCAATATTAACCAACTCTAATTATTAGGAAACTTGAGAGAAGGATAATTTTTTTAAAGAAAGTAAATACTTTCCAAGTTAAACGCCCTTTAAAGATAACAAACTCTCAACGGCTATTTTCAGAAGTAGTTATAAAATTTCCAGTGGTACAAAGTTATGCTAGCAGTACCAAAATTTTGCCTAGCAGTACAAACTTTTCCAAAACATTTTTCTAAGCAGTATAAACACAATTTTCTTTCAAAACAATACTGCATTGGTTTTATGAAGGGATTAAGTTTAAAGGAAGACACTTAATCAAAGTTCGGTCTCATATGACCTCTGGTTGTGTGAAAACCAATAGTTTCAGTAATTTGTATTGCCTGTGATAGATAGACTCATTCTAAAAGCCTTCTTGACAGGGTTTCCAGCTCGTGGCAGTTGTTACCTCCAACGCAGAAGTGTCAGATTCACTTTTGCTCGCTGTTCTCAATGACAGAGCTCCTTAGAGTAACTCACTATCATTTAATATGATAGAATGGCAAATAGTGGGTTAGATCAGAATGAACTGTCTAACTGTAACCATCAATTCCTGCTCAATAAAGCTCCAGATGCCTCAAAATGATTAGACATTTACATGTTTGTCAGCACAGTAGATTTCTGATTATGCCATCCCATTTTCTAGGACTACCAAGGTTCATACATCTTAATCCATTCAAAGTGTTGTGCTACCTGCAAATGTTAGTCTAAAACCAAAGAAACACAAAACAAAGTATTTCCATTTTATTAGGACAAAATATGACTAGCATTTCAAAAGAAAGGAAATTAGATTCCTTTGGGAACCCAAACCATCATTGGCTTGGATCTTTCATTCCCTTTAACATATGTACAATTGGGTTTGATGGTCTTTCTAACGCAAACATGTGTGGTCTTTGCAACTTTCCCTTTGTTACCCCATACAACATTACTTTTAGACTTGTAAGTTGATTTTGGTCTAGCAGTATCAAGTTTAGGCCTACCAGTACAAAACTGTTGGTTTGGTTGTATTAAACTTTCTTTTGTGAAAACCAACATGTTGATTAAAGTTTTGAAAGGTTAATGCTGTTTTTCTTTTAATGGGTCTTGGGTCAGTTAATGGTGCTTGTTTTGCAAAAGGTTTCTTGGGTCTTACACCAAAAACGGTTGGTTATGGGTGAATAGTATAATTTGGCCTTAAGGTATTGACATTGTTAAGGCCAATTTTCAAGAGAACTGCTCCTTGAGTGAAATAGGTTGACTAAGAATAGTTATCCTTCCTAGAAAAATTGTTCTCATGAATCATACTACTCCTTTGATGATACTTAGTGCTTCCACATTCAAAACATGATTTGTTGTGCCTAATAAACTCATCATTTAGGTGTTGTGATGGTTGTCTATTCCAATTCCTTTGGCTTCCCCTAGGAGTGGGTGATCTTTCTTTTAACCTATACATCTCAACATATCTAACTGTGTTCCCTAATGGTTTAGCCTTTTGTTTGGGATAAATAGTCTGTACTTTTGGGACAGATTTAGTTTCACTAGTATAAGAAGTTTTAGCTTGTGAGGTATCAGAATTGTCCTTAACCTCACTAGTTACTTCCTTTTCATTCCTTTTAAGCCCATACTGCATTTCAGGTTCTTTAGAATCCTCTATTCATGTGCTAGCAGGCTCAAATGTAGGAGGCTTGTATAAACCTGAAGTGGGTGGTGCAACACTATTGTAGTTATTGTATCCTAAACCTTTTCCTGGTTTAAGAATACCAGACTCTATGATCCTATGTGAACAATATTTTGAATAAGTATACTTGTCCACATGAGCTTGAATGTTATCGTTTTCTAACTTGATTTTATCTAAGTTAGTTTTAAGTAAGGATATTTCAGCATCTTTATACAACATGTCCCTTTTAAGAACTCTTGTTCATTCAAAGCTTCCTCATTTTCTCTGTAGTATACTAACTGTTTTTCTACAGAGGCTAATCCTCTCTTATGATTAGCTAATTCATACTCAGTTTGATTAAATTTAATCCTTAACTTATCATACTGAGTTTTCAAAGAATCATAGTTATCAGACAAGTTTTAGTACAAGATTTATCATTGTGTACCTCAGAGTCAGAAAACGCCATTAGTGCCAAGTTGGGAGGAGCTGTTTCTTCATGAGCCATGTAGCTCCAGTCATACCCAACTCCATCAATGGCCACCATAGCCTTGGAAGATGAATCTTCACCATTGATAGTTATGCTCTTGTTTCTTCCATCCTGAGACCTTGGCTCATGCATTCCCTAGCAAAGGGTACAAGCTTCCTGCAGTTGTAACATTCTACTTTGGATTTGTCAAATCCAGCAGTTTCATCTTTGTGGATGATGATCTTCTTTCTAGTCTTCTCCAGAAACTTCTTTGCTCTTAAACTCAGGAGAGCCACTTGCCACTTAATGTCCATCTCTTCCAGGTCATCTTCATGTATATGCTCCAAATCATCATGAATAACTTGAGATCCATTTGGCTAACTGGCTAGAAAATCATTGACAGTGGCATTACTTAGGCTACTAGAAGTATCTTGTGTGTGCCAATAGTACCAAAATTAGTACTAGCAGTACTAACTTCAAGAACATCATTGGTGCTGCCAGTACTTGGTTGAGCAAAAAATGCAAGATTTGGTGATTCTAAGTTGGCAGTTGTAGTGGACTTCTTAACTAGATGCTCAACAATTTTAAACTTTTTGTATAGACCAACTAGTTTCATCTTTTCAAAGTCTGGTTTGTTAGTCCAAACCACTACATGAGTATTTCACTCACTTGGTAGGCTTCTCATGAACCTAGAGTCCACATCTTTAACAAAGAGATCCACACCCAGAATGGACAACTTACTAACAATCTTTTGAAGCCTATTGTATATGGAATCAAGAGATTATGCGCTAGTTGCACAAAAGTTTTCAAACTGTTGTTTTAGCAGAGTCTTGTGAGTCTTTCTAGTGGCTTCATTCCCACCAAAACCATCTTCAATGGCTTCAAACAACTTCTTTGCATCCTGATGCTTGGAGTAAGTCAAAAATAGTTCATCAGGGAGAGACATTAGCAACATGCTTTTTGCCTTTAGATCATTCTTTCTTCTGATCTTTCATCAGTGGATGTTGGAATGGCTGGAGTTTCCATTCTCAATAATCTCCCAGGGATTATAATCCTGCATCAGAAAATACTGCTCAATCTTTATCCTCCATACATCAAATTCTCTCTGTCTCACCTTGGGGACCTTTGTAGTAACATGTGTTTGGTTGGTTTCATTTTCCATTGCTTTTTGTTTGGAATGAGCTTCTTCTAATTCAGAGTTTCAGATACACAAGCTCTGATACCAGTTGTGAGTCCTAAACCTTGGATCTACTTAGCTTGTATAAGTATATTGCCTTGGATGGATCCAAAACAATTGTGAATGAAACAAAACTTAATGTTAGTCAAGTATGCGGAATCTACTTGGTAACACTTAGAAGAATAATCAATAGAACAGTGATAGTAATAATCAAAACACTTAAATATTATTAAAATATAATACGTATACTTTGGCTAGTATCAGGGTATGCAACCTTGGAGTTCCTAATACGGATGTTCTAGTTGATTGTGTATTGGTGTATATATCAACATAACCTAGGACCTCCTTTTATAGGACAAGGAGTCGTTTACTAGAAAACTATCACTATAAAATCGAATAAGATATACAGTATCTATTCTTAAAATACAAAGCGTGTGCATATCCTATTAGCAGTACAAACCATATGTATACTAGCAGTTAGTACTGCTAGTGTTCATTGTTAATATGTCCACGTGTTTGTTAATCAACATATATGTACTTGTATTTCACTGTTGCTTTAGGGATAAAATTTTCAATTTAAGTTTTTTCTATTTATTTGACAGACAGCCATCACCACCACCACCCTTTACCACCACAAAACCAACACCACCACCCTCTACCACCACCACAACCACCATCAAATCCTTTTTTTTCCAAAATTATTTGTGCCCTATTTTGGGTTGATACTCAAAAGCAAGAAAACGTTTCCTATTCTTTTATGAATTATACCTTGTGTTTATATGATCACAACAGCAGACATGGAATTTTTCATGACAAAGTTGATGGTGTCTTATGCTAATGTGTGTTTTTAATATGTCTTTCTGCTATGTTGGCAGACATGGAATTGTTAATGGTATTGATGTATTAGCAGATACAGAAGCACCTAGCATTGATCACATTACCTTCACAATATCATACACCAAAACACATTAAATCATTTTAATGACTATAGTTTATAAAAGATTTGTTGAGATTTGTCCTCATGGTTTTAAATCTCTTTGCCCTAAAGTTAGCTCCTCCTCATTTTCTCTCTCTCCCACCACCACCTCTTCTAACACTTCTTCATCCTTTCCAACTTTAAAAAGAAAAAAAAATACATACAAAATTTTAACATCATTTTTATCATAAGTTCTATAAAAACTTATATCATTTTTATAAAATCATGGGTAAAAAGATGGCTGTTTGTTTTACAAACCATCGTCTGAAAGATATAGTACATGATGCTATTATATCTAACCTGTTAGATGATCTGGGTCATTCTTTCTGCTATGTAAGAGCCGACCCGAATAAGGTTGAAGAAACGACACCATTTAGATCAATATCAGGTGCTTCTGTATCTGCTAATACATCAACACCATTATCACTGCATACTACTTGGCTCTGCATTTTTAAAGAATATCTGCAGTTTCATACAAGCTAGTCAAAACTTAAATCTTATCCATATAGTCCAGATACAAAAACTCCTCAAAAATTCAAGCAGCTAGTACTAAAAGAAAATTGAGAACATTATCACGTAAAATAAAATAAAAATATAATTTACCTGGACCAGTTGATGAAATCTAAAAGGAAATTAGTTGTTCAGTTTATTAGTGATTAAAGAGGAGAATGAGATTCAGACACATTGAAAAGAGGGAAACAAACATATTGGATTTTTTAGAATAACAAACATTTTTTTTTAAATGTAATTAAATGCATTTTGTCATGAGGTGTATGAATGTGCAAAATTTGACACAAAGTGTAAATCGACCCTGAACCACATCAATAATGATCTGAACCAGACCAATATACTTTTTTTCCGGCGAGCTCGTTTTTTTTCGGCGACTGGTGTTTGGGTTTTGTTTGTTTTTTTTTATAGGGTTAATGGTCTAGAAAACATACAAACTTTCCACTTTTTACTATTGTGACAATAAACTTTTTTTTTCCTATTGTAACAAAATAACTTCTTAATGACTATTATTGTAACCAAATAATAGTCATTAAGAAGTAATTAACTGTGGTAATTAACTATGCCACGTGGCATATTTGGTTACAATAATAGTCATTAAGAAGTTATTTTGTTATAATAGGAAAAAAAAAAGTTTATTGTCACAATAGTAAAAAGTGGAAAGTTTGTATGTTTTCCAGACCATTAACCCTTTTTTATATACATCTTCTAATGAAATGTCATCTTGCATTGGTGTTTTTTAGGTGTTAAAAATCTAGAAAATCTTTCATCTTGATGTTCTTGATAATTGTTTAAAATTAAATATAAATTCAATATAAAATTAAAAAGGGGAGATGATGAATAGTGTTTCAAAAGTATTACAATGAAATGACGAAACTACCCTCATGGACAAAACAACTTAATGAGAAAACTAACGCGAGTTAGTGAACAGTGTCTCTCAGTAGCTGTTTTGAAAAACAACGTAAACATTAGTGGTTTTTTTGTAACAACTTTCGTCTCGATGTAATCCTTGTGTTTTCGGGAAACATTAGGGACAAAATTTGAAATTTACCTTCATTTTTTTCGTATCTTTTGAATTTTACTACTTTTCGCTTGTCAAATTTTATATTTTATGTTTTATATTTTTTTTGGCAGTTTTACCTACTTTATTAACTGGAGAAGATAGTTATTTTTTGGTTTTTTGCTCCGTATAGTCTGTAGTTTACAAATTTTAGCTTGTCAAATTGTACATTTTTTGTACCGTACTATCTCTTTTGTAATAAGATAATAAAAACAGAACTATGAAAGTAAATAAATAAATAAAAAAAGCCTAAATGAGGTATACAAAATGAGCACCAATAACCAATCCTTAGCTGGCGATCCGTTGGTCGGTGTTACCATACCGGAATTGTGACGTTAAGCTCCAAGCTATTGCAATAACTCACGAAACGCATATATGGACAAAACGTGCATTATTATTATTGTTATTATTATTATTATTAGGGTTTTTTTAACATGTGCCCCCGGGGCACATGTTAGAAAAACCCTTATTATTATTATTATTATTATTATTATTATTATTATTATTATTATTATTATTATTATTATTATTATTATTATTATTATTATATTTTTATTTTATTTTATTTTTTTTAAATAAAAACATCACTTTCATTATAAACAAAACCATAGGATTACAAGAAATTAGTGGGGAGCCGCGAAACAATCTGGGCCCCCACACCTTTAGTAATAGCAAAACTAATCCTACTGAAGATATGTGTAGCAGCACGTGCCCCAATATCTTGAGTTATATAGAACTTCCGGATCCGCTTAAGTAAGGTTACCGCATCTGCCTCAAGTTCCCCCAGAGAGGAGAATGAGAAAGGGATGAACCCATATCCAATATTCTCACATTTGGCTCCGTACTTGACACGCTTACGTTTAGCGGCACCAATCACCACACGCCCTGGCACAAAATCAATCATACCAGTTTGCGTGAGGGGAGACGACCCCATCAAATCGACACATACGTCTTGCCCTCCATCCCAGGAATAGAGCAATATATCTACTGGCCGTAAGACATCACTTCATTAGAAAATCATAGGAATTACAAGAAATTAGTGGGGAGCCGAGATACTAACTGGGCCCCCACTCCCTTAGCTATGGTAAAGCTAATCCTACTGAAAATATGCTCCGCAGCCCAAGCTCCAATGTCCTGAGTCATCGAGAATTTTCGGATACGCTTTAGTAGGGTCACCGCATCCTTCTCAAGTTCACCAAGGGAGGAGAATGAGAAGGAGAGAAACCCATATCCAATGTCTACGCATTAAGCCTCGTACTTGACACGTTTACGTTGCGCGGCTTTGATCACTGTGCAAACCCTACCATATTAGAATGCATCAAGGGAGACAATCCTGTCAAATCGACACATGCATCCTGGCCACCTTCCCAGGAATAAAGCAACATATCAGCTGGACATAAGGTTTTGTCCCTTTCACCACAGAGCCCGATATCAACTTCTTTACAAGCTGAGATCCCAGACCGAGAACATATGTCGACGAGGGTATCACGCACTACATTATGCCGATGTTTAATACCAACAATACCGACACAAGATACCGCATGGTCCCCATAAATGTCCCTTGTAAATACCTTGGAACAAGCTGAGCACAACATCTGGGTAGAGAAAAGGGGGACACCTAGCCGATAACATAACACACATCGGTAGGTTCAGGCATTCATAGTTTGTCCTAACCTAGAAATCAGGAACACCCTGAGCCAGTCTGAAGTGTATTCCTCCTTTTGCGAACTCCATAAGGCCATCTGTCTAGTAGATAAGCAGAAGGTGGATTCGGCCATTTTGGTGACACGTGTGAAATATATGTCTGCCAGTTTCTTCATGAGTTTGGGGGCAGTGATCTCACATGGGTTGTCCAAAGGGTCGATCTCCATATGTGCATTAAAAGCGTACAGGGCATCATCAAGAGAGGGTCCAGGAGTTACAATGCCAGAATGTCGGAGAAGCTTAGTCTGTAAGCTGGCAGATTAGAATCTGGATGCTAGGAAGGCATAGTTCAAGACATTGCATGCAGAATATACACCAAGCCCCCAAATTCAAAAGTTAGGGTGGCCAATCTCCATTGCCAATCACCAAAGCCAGGTTCAGAGGCAATGACAATGTGCTCTAGGTAAGAACGAAATGTCGCATCAAAAGAAATCTGGGCACGCTTAAAGACCTGAGGGGGACATGTGCGCATAGAAAAATATAACTTGGAAATACCAGCACACGCCCGAAGTAGCAGCAACTCACATTGAGGATCATTAAGCTTAGCAACAACATCCATAAGCTCAATGGTTTTAGCAACCCTTTTCATAACAAGCTCACTGCTAAACTCAAGATCTACACTTGCAGGTCCACCCAACAATTTAACACCACATAAGGGCCGAGCAATATTAGGCGGGAAAACACCTGCAATTTTGCTTCTAGGATCTTCCTTTGGCTAAAAAACCTCTGTTTTATCAACGTTGAGGTGCAAACCGTATCGAGTTCCATCCATCATAATGAGTTCTAAAACCTTCCCAACGATTAAAGTATCACCACTGATCATACCATCATTTAGATACCAGGCTTGAAGAGAGAGGAAAAAAGAGTCTCTAATCTTGCATACCAAAGGATGAAACGCTAAGGCAAAAGGGAGGGGTCCAAGTGGATCACCTTTTTGTACACTTTGGTGCGACCATAAAGTATGTTCCCCATAATATAATCTAGCTGGCCTGGCATAACAAAACTCAACCCAATGGGAGATAGCAGGGCAATGAAGACTGACTTCTTGTAACATGGCTTCACAGTCCACCAAATTGAAAGCGTTTTTTAAATCCACCAACAACTTCTAAAGACCTACCTCATCTCCATGGTCTTCAATAAAAAGATTTGCGACATGAAGAATAGCCTCCCCTCCTCTAGAAACCTCCACTCCGAACTGTAGATCATTTAAGTAACCATCTATAGAATGGCCAGTCATGGAAGCACCAACCTTGGAAACTAAACGCCTCTAAACAGTACAGCAATGGGGCGAATGGCGTCCTCTGGTTTGATCAGCGGTGTGAGAGGAGCACTGGCAATATGCTCACCCAACGCATTAGGGCATTTGCCATCAAGAAAAAGATTAACTACTTGGGGTGATATAAGCGATGAACTAACCAGAAATAGCCACAGCAACAACACTCAAACAATCCAAAAGGTGTTGGGCGCGCAAACCATCCCTTCCACAAGACGTACCATGAGGGAAACTCTTAATCGTGTTCAGAACCATAGCAGAAGATGCAGAGAGGTTAAGATGATCAATAGGCGTATGCAGCAGAGACGGGGCAGACTTGAAAGGGTGCTTAGCCTTTAAATCTTCAAGAGTAGCATCCATATAAGGGGCAACACTAGAAGAAGAAAGAACCCTAACAGCCGCTGTATAATGGCTATCACCGATCTTCTTCTTACATTGCTTGACATTTTGCTCACCCAAGTCCAAAATCTTCTTGTCAACATCAGACCATGATGGGGAGGGTTCAGCTAAAGCCGCTCTAACAAGTAGCGAACTACCCCCGGGTGTGCCCCATGATCGAATGGCATTGGTAATATACTCCTCCTGGCGCTGATGTTTAATAGCATACCTACACTCCATATTACTTCTCGGGCAAAAGGTTCTAAGGAGACAGAAAGGCAGTACTAACAAACTAACCCAGCAAGAAACGTCCTCAGTTGTGCATATCACCTTATCAAGGGCACCTTTCAATGCACGAGAGAATCCCAAACGACACTTGGGGGGATGGACTTGACCGTCTGCAATCCTTTAGAAAACAAGGTGTCAAGTAGAGGTAGATAAAACCCCTGACCCTCTACCAAATCCAATTCTTTAGCAGAATGAGCCTGAGAAGGAACTAGTGGCTTGGCAAGATCAAACATCACGAATCTAACAACACCGTCACCGCATTCAGGGGGAGGAACAAAATCAGAACCATATCTACACTTGGAACGGAGTGTATGTGTCTTAAAACAAACCCTACATAGCCATAACCCCATACGCTTCAACGTAACTTTAGCCGCCTCGAAAATGGCAAGATTAGTAATCAGAGAATGTTTGGTGATAGCTAACGCATCCCCATTGAAATGACGATCACGGAGATGTGAAATCAACGAGGTTTTTGTGAGCCCATTCCCACTACCATCCTGACAACCACTTAACCCCGCGAAAGGACAATGAAATTGCATGATCGCCATAGTATTAGAGGCAAACCGCAAGTTTTCCAAGAACAACCCGCAATCCTTTTAGGGACAAACCGCAGTCAGGTATTGAGGCAAACTAAAACTCCAGGTCAAAACACGGGTCAAAATGCAAAACGTCCCAAACCGCACGCAAAACAGGACAAACCGCAATGTCTAATAAAGGACAAAATGCCAAGCTGCTCAAAACACTATCAAACTCGGAAAAAACGCCAAACCAAAGGATCAAAACGCAAGGGCTAACACAAAACGCAATCCACTTTTATCCAATGGTCCCACCTACAAAATCAAACCACAAGAGCTTTACTCCGAAAACAGTCTGGTACTAACCGCTGGTCCCACAGAGAATATCCAAGCGCAAGAGCTAACCTCCCAAAGACTGGTCCCCACCAAAAGAAACAAACCTGGTATTATCCACTAGTCAAAACGAATACACTGTCACCTTCTTCAAACCAATAGAGGGGAAAGGAAATTCTCAGGAAAAGGATGATCCACCAAGAGGGAGTATCAAACGAAACAAAACAGAAAAGGAGAATCAAAACACGATAGAACAAACAAAGGGACAAAGAAAAAAAACTATCTACAACCCGACTAGCCAAACGCAACGAAGAAATAGAAACAAACACAAAGGAAAACAAACCCAGGCAAACAATAATCCAACATGAGGTTGGAACACAATTGCAAGGGAGTGGATGAGATCGAGAAGATCACAAGGACGATCGCCCGAATCGCCCACTGATAACATCAAATTAGCCTGACAGTTTATATATCAAATTCTCGTGTTTATGGCCTCATTTGTATTAATATGGTACTTAATTCGTTCATATTCGCTCATATTTGCATTTAAGGATAAATGAGGCGTTGAAACGGAAAATATGTGATATAAGGCCAAGAAATATATTCTGAAGACAAGTTACGACGTTAGTGGCACTTCTGACTACGCCGTGACTCACATTACAAGGGCCTGAGTATTCTGTGTGAAGATTACGCCGTAACTCATTAATAACGTTACGACATAAATTTGATGCTATGAAGGATACGGCGTAACCTCATCTTAAGGTTACGCCGTAATTATTTTTGTGAAGGTTACGGCGTAACTTGGCAATTTAGTTACGCCGTAGAGATAATTTCGGAGTGGATAAGTATGTGCATACGAAGGATTACGGCGTAACCTAGTGATTTAGTTACGCCGTAATTAATTACTTGGGCGCGAAGGAGTTGAAGTCCAGGGGCTGAATGTGACAAGTTAATTCGAAGTTTATTAAGTACAAGAACTTTTTATAAAAGTAACAAGAGTGATGAGGGGCCAAAAGCGTACACAAGAGCAATTTAGTTTAAAGAAAATATATTGACATAAAAAAGTACGAACTTGTTAATTATAGCGTAATTCATTTATAGTTACGGCATAACTATTGATTTTAATTACGACGTAATTGTTCGAGATCCGATTTCGTTGCGCCGTCATTAGTTACGGCGTAATTTGCCCTTAAGGTTACGCGGTAACCATGTCGCGACCTATAAATACAGTCCTAAATCTGTATTTTTGAGTATCTCTCTTCACCCCTATCCTAGGGGTCGATTAGGTACCACTCCAGGGCAATTTCTAGCAGTTCCAAGCCATCTTTGAAGGAAGAATTCACTCGCAATCATTATTATTATTAGCTCTACATCAAGTAATTTATATCAAACATTATGTTCAATTCAATTCATGTTTTATTCATTCTTATTGGTATGATTTACTATATGTTTGGCTAAGCACCCTGGTGCTAGCCTAGTTATGATTCCTTAATTGTTTTGTGTATGATTACATTGCTTCTATATAATTATTTCTAGTGTATGCATGCATAGTTTGTTGGTAGCTACCCTTGTTTTGGTAGTTTTGAATGGCGGTAGTGGCTAGTTACTTAAGAGATATGACCAACTGACCCTATGTAGGTAGACTGAGTGGGAAGGGTAAGAATTCGCTTATGCAATTTGATCAACTGATCACATACCGTTTGGATGAACATAAGAAGTTAGGGATGAGTGTTTAAGATGCTAGCGCCCGGGCGCTTATTGTTATGAATCTTGCATGTAGCGGTACTTAATGACTTGGCTTAGGGGACTAAAAAAAACTGGACTTTCAATGGGTCACCTGCGATCTTCGTTGGAAACCTTTGCTGATAGGTTAGGACGAACTGACCAAATGCTGTCCTAGCGACCTTTACCCCCACTTGAAACAATTGGAAGTAATTAAACGTGAACATAACATGATAGTATGACTAACTAGATTAGCACACTTCTCCTTTATTGATCACAACCCTCGCCTCTATTTGCTTTATTTTATTTTCTTGTCTTTAGTTATTAATTAATCATTTCAACCTTTAAATCTATGACACCTAGACTTAGTCAAAATCCGCACTCATAGCTCTTGGGACGACCTCGGTTTTACCGAATACTACACTACACACGACCGGGTACACTGCCCGTTAGTGCATTAGGGTAGACCATAGGTATAACGAGAAATTATAAATATTACAACCTGGTCAGTAAAACCTTCATCAAGTTTTTGGCGCCGTTGCCAGGGAGCTATTTAGGATTTTAGTTAAGTTTTTCTTTATAATTTTATTTTATTTTTATTTTTGTTTTTTTTTTTTCTTCTTTTCTGTTTTTGTTTGATTTTGAAATTTCAGGATATGGGAGATTCATATTTTGACATGCTCACTATCAAAGAATACATGGCTTTGACTCAAGGTAACCAAAGACAGGGCGTGGTGAGTCCCGAAATCAGCAATAATATCAGCTTTGAGATCAGTAGCCAGTTTATGAAGGAGCTCAGACACAAGCTTTTCGAAGGAACTGATGATGATGATGCCCACCTTCATGTGTGAAGAGTATTGGAGATCGAAGATCTTTTCCACACTCCAGGAATCACTCAAGATGCAGTAATGTTTAGAGTGTTCCCAATTACACTCACTGGTGCAGCCAGAAGATGGATGAAGATGCTTCCTGCTGGGTCGATCAATACATGGAATCTTTTAAAGAAAGCGTTGGGCATCTGTAAAGAAGGTCATTATATATTTCCCAAGCTTCATCTAGCGTTTCATCCATCTTCTTGGCAATCTTTGAAGGAGGACAATATCTCCGAATTGCTGGGTCGATCAATACATGAAATCTTTTAAAGAAAGCATTTATTCGGAGATATTGTCCTCCTTCAAAGATTGCCAAGAAGATGGATGAAACGCTAGATGAAGCTTGGGAAAGATATAATGACATTCCTTACAGATGCCCAACGCATGATATCAGCAACCATCAGATGATCCTTACGTTCTACAAAGGTTTAAACATCCCTTCCTGCCAAATGCTCGACTCTCAAGGGGCTATCCCTATGATGCCACCTGCAGAAGCCCTTAGATCAATTCAAAAGATGGCTGACCATTCACGAAATTGGTATGCTGGAGCAACCACTTGGGCGATAAATAGCAAAGGCGTGGATGACATTGGTGACATCACAAAGCAACTCGATAAAATTGGATGTGATATAAAGATGGTTAAGGAAAACATCCATGCTATACAAGAGCATTCTCTCCATGAAGAATGCAGGTCAGGTATATTGAGTCATTGGAGGAAGCCGTCAATAAATACTGGGATAATTTAAAAAGGATACACGACTCGAATGACAAATGGATTAGGAAATTTAAGGAGGGCGCGAACTTAAATTAAAAAAATCTTGACGGTAAGAGGAAAAGTTTGGAAGCTAAGCTTGATAAATGAAACCAAAAGGTCCTAGAAAGTAAAAAGAATACGGTTGGAACTATCAAAGCCACGGTGGGGAAGATAAAAGAGGTCAACAAGGAGCCGGTTCATCGTGATTTACCTAATGTCAGACCATATGTACCACCTATCCCATTTCCAGGACGTTTGAAGGTTGTGAGAAATGAAGAAACGAGTAATGATCAATTGAAGAAGATGGAAGCATGGAGCTTACAGGCTGATGAAGCAATGCCACAAGCTAATGTGGAATCAACTACAACGCATATTCTAACTTTTCTTTTATTACTAACAATCTTGCTAGTTTTCCTATACAGGCTGCTGAAAACATGGATGAAATTGTGCAACCCTTGACCTCACAAACCTCGCTTGTCGCATCACCCGATGATGGTTATGTAGCTCCGGCTACTGAACCAATTTTAGTTGATCTTGCAAAGGAATTAGAGGACAAGATCTTGGACACTTTAGTGATTAACGAGGAGACATACGAGCCAATTAATCAGCCATGTCACGAGGTGAACCAATCATTAATACCATCAACTAAAACGGGTAAGGTATGGAGGGAAATGACATCTCCTTTTAGGTATGATCATAATTTATCATTTCCCCATCCCATAGCAAATTCACACCCTCATGGTGTTTATTCCTATTTTCACCCACACTTGATTTCAAGAGAGGGGATGAACACCCTTTTACTTAGTAAATAAGGGTAAAGTCAAGCTCGTGACTCGAACTAAAACAAGCGCTTCATGGGAGGCACCCCATGCCTATATTTTCTCTTTCATTTGTTTTATTTCCATTTCTGTTGGGTTTTGTGTTTCTAACCATTTTTGCAGGAAAACGGAGAAAAGTTGCTGCAGCATGCTGAACGGGGACATGATTTGTCCACAGTTACGGCGTAACTCATTCTTATGGTTACGCCGTAACATACTTTTTGCAGTAGTTTTTCTCAGAGCATTACCAATTACGGCGTAATCCCATGCAACGGTTACGCCGTAGCTACACTCTTGTAGCGTCTGCCAGGTTTTGCTTTAATTACGGCGTAACTCCTTATAAGAGTTACGACGTAACTATCCTCTGAAACACTTCTTTCTTTTTAAATACAATAACCTTGTATTAGTTTTTAAATGAACTTTGTGGGTATGTTCCCTGTA
This sequence comes from Chrysanthemum seticuspe, assembly GCA_019973895.1. Taxonomy (NCBI): domain Eukaryota; kingdom Viridiplantae; phylum Streptophyta; class Magnoliopsida; order Asterales; family Asteraceae; genus Chrysanthemum; species Chrysanthemum seticuspe. The sequence goes on from BPTQ01000002.1 coordinate 99,892,636, forward strand.
AGCCCTCACGAGACTACACTCGTCCACTTGGGACACAAAGTGGTTTAAAAGGCTTGTTGCATACGCTAAATGCAACCGTGATTCCTACGAAAGTGAGTTAGGGTTTTTCTTTTTCTTTTATTACTTGTTGTTTTTCTTGTATGATGCATTTGGTTGTCTTAAGTGAATTCAGGTTATTAAAGTTTGCTCGTAGATCTCAAAGCGGGACACGTTTACTCGTGAGTCTTCGATCATGCCGAGCAAATCCAGGGGAGTTTTATGTTTCAATTCTAACCCTTCTTATCTTTCATTTTTATGCTTAGTATGACCCAAGTGGGGGGAAGGGATTAAACATAGACACCCACTTGATTTTTCTTGCCTTTATTTTTCTAGTTTTTAGTGAAAAATGTTTCATCTTCAAAATTTTGACATGTTTTTCATTACTTAAGTGGATTAATCTAGACTGAGTACACCTACCCTATATTTCCATTGTGTGAGGATAAGTCTTTCCGTTTTCCCCTTATACATAATACCATAAAAATGAGTGTGCCGGTGGCTGTAGTAGACTTTAGAACTTGGCCTTGCATATCTTTTCGAGACAATTATCATGAGCATTACACTGAGGTAAGTTGGTGTGATCGGTGCAGCTAGGATTTAAGGCAATTTTAGGATTAAACCCAAATAGCCCATATATGTATTGTGTATATTGACTTTTCACATTGATCAGTCAATCCCCCTGTTAAACCCTTTTTGTTGCACTCACCATTAGTGCAAGATACCCCTAGATACACCCTTCAGAGCCTTTCCTTTCATTTTGTTCACCCAATATAATTGTTTCGGTACACCTATTGCCTAACCTACCCTGTAGTTTCCTTATGTCCATGGTCCGGACGCTGTTGGTTAATTTTGGTTCCACTAGTGAAAGTCGCGGGTTTTGAATAAAGAGTTTTGGAAGAAAATCGGGTTTAGATGATAGTTGATCTCAAGTGGGGGGGATACTTTTTATGTTCGTATCGTTTATATTCATGTATACATTGTCTTGCATAAAAAAAAGCATGCAAGCAAGTGTTTATTTATGATTAGTGTTCTCGCCTTGTTCAACTAGGCACAGTTGTTTCATATCCGTTTTGTCTTACGGATAAAATTAGAAACCCGTACATTTTTATCTCGTCTTTCAAATTTTAATCAATATTTGTCCAATGAGGGCATTGTACATCCCAAGTGGGTGGATGGGAGATACAAATGGTTGATTTTATAGTTCTGTAGTAAAAACATGTGCTTAAATTACCCAAATTTTAAATTTTTTTATGGCACATACTTTTTTTCATTGATGATGAAGACCGAGTTAATGCATCTTATTTGCCTAAATTATGGAGTTTATGAGGCACCGCATTACATTTCTTATGCATGAACTCGTGTATTGGACTATTGAAGACCCCTTGACTCTTAACCCTCGATTTTTGCTATGGGATTGAACGCGACTAGTGGTGGGGCGACTGTGGACTTAGGAATCTATTTGTTTCGTGTCCTTTTGTTTACACCCATTAAATGTGTTCCCATGTCTTATCCTACCCTTGGTCGTGAATCGAACTTAGGTGAGGAAGCGAGCAATCATTGGTGTCTTGGCCATGGATTTGGTCATGTATCATTGGTTTTGTTCCCTTCGCCGTAGCTCGTTAGTAATGACAAAATAACCTTTAAGCGTTTATGTTGTGTCAACCCATTTCCTTTTAGAATAGCTGCATCTATAGACTCTAGTGGTGGAGATTAGTATCTTTGCCAAGCCTATGATAGAATACTCGCCATGACTGAGCAGTTGAGTGATCACCCAAATAAATAAACAAATGAATTATGAGAGAGAGTGTGATTTCAATTCCCTTTTCGTGAGGTGCTCGGTTTGGATTTTTCTAGCTTAGGTGATTTTTAAACTCATATCTTCTAATTAATCTTGGGAGACATCTTTTTACAAATTATTTAAAGGGTCTACTTGAGGACAAGTAGAATTCAAGTGGGGGGATATTTGATAACATCAAATTAGCCTGATATTTTATATATCAAATTCCCGTGTTTATGGTCTCATTTGTATTAATATGGTACTTAATTCATTCATATTCGCTTATATTTGCATTTCAGGATAAATGACGCGTTGAAGCGGAAAATATGTGATATAAGGCCAAAAATATATTATGAAGACAAATTACGACGTTAGTGGCACTTCTGACTACGCCGTGACTCACATTACAAGGGCCTGAGTATTCTATGTGAAGATTACGCCGTAACTCATTAATAATGTTACGGCATAAATTTGATGCTATGAAGGATACGGCGTAACCTCATCTTAAGGTTACGCCGTAATTATTTTTGTGAAGGTTACGGCGTAACTTGGTAATTTAGTTACGCCGTAGAGATAATTTCGGAGTGGATAAGTATGAATGTGACAAGTTAATTCAAAGTTTATTAAGTACAAGGACTTGTTATAAAAGTAACAAGAGCGATGAGGGGCCAAAAGCGTACACAAGAGCAATTTAGTTTAAAGAAAATATGTTGACATAAAAAAGTACGAACTTGTTAATTATGGCGTAATTCATTTATAGTTACTGCGTAACTATTGATTTTAATTACGACGTAATTGTTTGAGATCCGGATTTCGTTGCGCCGTCATTAGTTACGGCGTAATTTGCCCTTAAGGTTATGCCGTAACCATGTCGCGGCCTATAAATTCAACTCTAAATATGCATTTTTGAGTATCTCTCTTCACCCCTCTCCTAGGGGTCGATTAGGGCACCACTCCAGGGTAATTTGCCCTTAAGGTTATGCCGCAATCATCATTATTATTAGCTCTACATCAAGTAATTTGTATCGAACATGATGTTCAATTCAATTCATTTTTTGTTCATTCTTGTTGGTATGATTTACTCTATGTTTAGCTAAGCACCCTGGTGCTAGCTTAGTTATGATTCCTTAATTGTTTTGTTTATGATTACATTGCTTCCGTATAATTATTTCTAGTGTATGCATGCATAGTTTGTTGGTAGCTACCCTTATTTTGGTAGTTTTGAATGGTGGTAGTGACTAGTTACTTAGAAGATATGACCAACTGACCCTAAGTAGGTAGACTGAGTGGGAAGGATAAGAATTGACCAACTGACAACCCTTCTTCGCTTGTGCGATTTGACCAACTGATCACCTACCTTTTGGATGAACATAAGAAGTTAGGGATGAGTGTTTAAGATGCTAGCGCCCGGGTACTCATTGTTATGAATTATGCATGTAGCGGTACTTAATGACTTGGCTTAGAGGATTAAAAACAACTGGACTTTCAACGGGTCACATGCGATCTCCGGTGGAAACCTTTGCTGATAGGTTAGGACGAACTAACCAAATGTTGTCCTAGCGACCTTTACCCCCACTTGAAGCAATTGGAAGTAATTAAACGTGAACTTAACATGATAGGATGACTAACTAGGTTAGCACACTTCTCATTTATTGATCACAACCCTCGCCTCTATTTGCTTTATTTTATTTTCTTGTCTTTAGTTATTAATTAATCATTTCAATCTTTAAATCTGTGACACCTAGACTTAGTTAAAATCCGCACTAATAGCTCTTGGCACGACCTCGGTTTTACCGAATACTACACTACACACGACTGGGTACACTGCCCGTTAGTGCATTAGGGTAGAACATAAGTATAACGAGAAATTATAAATATTAAAACTTGATCAGTAAAACCTGCATCATCCACACACACTCTATTATTATTATTATTGTTATTATTATTATTTTGGGATTTAAATGGGTTGTTTTTGTGGTTTAGGTATGTGTTGAGAGTGTGTGTGTGTTGTTTTGGTTGTGTGTTGAGAGTTTGTGTGTTGTTTTGTGATGGTGAGGAAGAAGTTGATGTTTTTTTTAATTTTTTTTTATTTTTTAAGCTAAAATTTTTTATAAAAGAAATGGGATGTGTGGGTTCAAAGCTAAGAAGAGTATATCTCCGGTTCACATTTGATGGCATGTGTGTGAGGAGTTTTATTTTATTTTATTTTATTTTATGATATTATTAGTTTTATTTAATAAATAAAAGTATTTTTATGTAATAAATGAAAATATATTTTATTTAAATAATTGGAAAAGGAAAAAAAAATGTGGTTCTAAAAAAAGTAATGGGGAAAATTGCATGAAAAGTCATCATACTTGGCACTTATTGTCATTGTATGTAGCGAACTATTTTTTTATCATTGTGACACTAACTTTTTGGGAGCGTGCTATTGTGTGTATCGGTGACTTGTTTAACTTGTTGTAGCCGGTCATGTTAACGACCGTTAACTTTTTTATTGCACCGTTAGTCCTTTTCGTCTGTTTTTAACGACCGTTATTATATTATTGCACCGTTAGTCATTTACGCCCGTTTTTTACACGTTTTCGTCCGTTTTTGCACTTTTCCGTCCGTTTTTCCACGGTTTCGTCCGTTTTTACACGTTTTTGTCCGTTTTCGCAAGTTTTCGTCCGTTTTCGCACGTTTTCGTACGTTTTTACACGTTTTCGCTCGTTTTTTTACACGTTTTCGTACGTTTTACACGTTTTTTTCGTTTTTACATGTTTTTGCACGGTTTCGTCCGTTTTTACACGTTTTCGTCCGTTTTTACACCTTTTTGTTCGTTTTTTACACGTTTTAGTCCGTTTTTACACGTTTTCGTCCGTTTTTACACGTTTTCTTTTTATTTTAACACCTCTTCGTCTGTTTTACACGGTTTTTTTCGTTTTTACACGTTTTCGTCCGTTTTACTCGTTTTTACACGTTTTACTCGTTTTTACACGTTTTCGTTTGTTTTTACACGTTTTCGTCCGTTTTTACAAGTTTTCTTTCGTTTTCGTCCGTTTTTACACGTGTTCTTCCGTTTTTACACGTTTTCGTCTGTTTTTACACGATTTCATCCGTTTTTACACGTGTAAAAACCTACGAAAACGAGCAAAAACGGACGAAAACGTGCAAAAACCTACGAAAACGTGTAAAAATGGACGAAAACGTGTAAAAACCTACGAAAACGAGCGAAAATGTGTAAAAACGGACGAAAACGTGTAAAAACGGACGAAAACGTGTAAAAACGTGTAAAAACAAAAAAAACGTGTAAAACAGACTAAAACGTGTAAAAAACGAACAAAAAGGTGTAAAAACGGACGAAAACGTGTAAAAACGGACGAAACCGTGCAAAAACATGTAAAAACGAAAAAAAACATGTAAAACGTACGAAAACGTGTAAAAAAACGAGCGAAAACGTGTAAAAACGTGCGAAAACGTGTAAAAACGGACGAAAACGTGCGAAAACGGACAAAAACGTGTAAAAACGGACGAAACCGTGCAAAAACGGACGGAAAAGTGCAAAAACGGACGAAAACGTGTAAAAAACGGGCGTAAATGACTAACGGTTCAATAATATAATAACGGTCGTTAAAAACAGACGAAAAGGACTAACGGTGCAATAAAAAAGTTAACGGTCGTTAACATGACCGGCTACAACAAGTTAAACAAGTCACCGATACACACAATAGCACGCTCCCAAAAAGTTAGTGTCACAATGATAAAAAAAATAGTTCGCTACATACAATGACAATAAGTGCCAAGTATGATGACTTTTCATGCAATTTTCCCAAAAGTAATGTTATAAGATGTTATGATAAAGGGTTATTTTCTTATGTTAAATGTTTTAACGTTGAAATGATGTGAAGCTAAAGTAACGACAATTTTTTTGTGTTATGGTATTACTATGCCTAGAAGACCATTGACTTCAGTAATCCATTATAACTTCTTCTTCTATGTTCAAAAAAAAAAATAAAAAAAAAATTATAACTTCTTCACCTGATCAGTTTCTTCCCACGACTGTTTCCCAATTCTCATCATTCGTAAATTGTAATCAGTAATGGATTCACCTCCTTTACCAACACATCCACGAAACGATTCTCACACCTTCGAATACACCGAAACCCGCTCTAACCCACTCTCATACGCAGACGCGTTTGGAACTCGACCAAATTCAGTTTCGGAAGACCAACAACAACGTACTCTAAAGGGTCACACCGATGAACACAAACCGGCACCAGAGCTCACAGACTTTGCTGGAGTCCGAACCAATTCATATCAAGATGAACCTGGAAACATCAACCGTAGCCGTGGGCCAGTTTTCGTGAATCAAGAAGGTCCTAAGCCGCTTTCGATGGGAGATTTAGCTGGCAGACCAAAGTCTGAATGCGACAACGATTATATAAATGAAAAGGAGAAGCTTCCTTCACATAGTGACATCCGTCAACCAGTTCAAAGTTACGGAAATGATGATGATGATGATGATCAAGGTACTCCACCTGTAAGTTTAAATGGTGATCACTTTGGTATGCACTAGCTAGTGGTGATATTGAATATTAATTCAAGTTGTGATGCATCTTTAATCATATTTTGTATCCATTTTTCACGAGTTCTTCAGATCTAGATCTCTATGTGTGAACTGTTATCCATTTTCTGTACGTTGACTTTGGAAATAAACGTAGGTCATGTTACGCATTGACTTTGATGTGATGTTTTTGTTTTTTTTAAATGATATTACTTTCGTCTCAAATTATAAGTTCATATTTCACTTTTTAAAGTAATTTTTTTACTTTTACCGTGTAATTAATGTTTTTTTGTTTTATATGATACTTGATGAAAAGTATACCAATGAAAATACATTTGAAACACGAATTCATTTATATATTTTGCATCAATTATTTTATAACACGAAAAAAAATAATTACGGTCAAAATATGAAGAGAAAAACTTTGAAAAGTCAAAAGCGAACTTATATTTTGGGACGGAGGTAGTATAAACTTTGATGGATGTGTTATTCACACCCTCTCTATGATCAACCGTACCGCGAAGTAAACAGTACAACATAGCGATGCACACCGTACAACCTCCCAATACATGCAATGATTGAAAACCCTCCTTATAAGGGTCCAAATATCATGCCCCTTTAGATTAATGTCTTTTTTGATTATATGTTAGAACTGTCATCTTGCTAAGTTTTTCCGGATGTAAAAGTTTATCGTAGCTGATAACAATGCACAAGTTGTTGTTTACCACATTAAATCTGACAAAGGGATGACAATTATGAGAGGAAAAAAACCATAACCCGCGGGTACTTGCATGTGAAAACGTGAGTAATCCTGTCAATTTTTACCTGCGGGTGGGTCTTAGGTGAAAATTTGTATTCATCGGTGGGTGGCAGGCGGGTGATGGGTGGGTAATGTATACCCGTCACGGGTAAACCCATGACACCCAATTTAAGATACCAACGGATGTACCTTTCGAAATATCCGTGGGTGTACCCGTAAACTAGGGGTGTTCAAAAAATCCGAGAAACCGATGAACCGAGCCGAACCGCTCAATCCGAAACCGAAAAAAACCGAAACCGAAAAAAACCGTTCATTACGGTTCGGTTTCGGTTTTTATTTTTTAATATCCGCGGTTAACCGAACCGAACCGTGCTTAATACATGAAGGTTTTTTTAACTAAATTTTCAAATAATTATACAAGTATTAATTATATTATTGCACTAATTTTATTGTATAACGCATTTTTTGCTTATAATTATAACATTTCTAAACATTTATGTATGAAAGTTGATAAATGTGACCGTAATCCATAAACATCGAATAACTATTATTTTGTTAGTTGATTATATATGGATGTTTGAATACAATTATTCTAACGGGATAACTTTTATATGACTATTACCTATTAAATGTCATTTAATTTTACTAAAATGACATTTTACGTTCTAGAACATGTTAATGTTTATACGGTTAAACTTGATTAAACATCTAAAATGGTTAACCGTGATCCGAACCGCGGGTAACCGCTCATTTCGGGTACCCGCTTGTCCGGTTACCCGCCTAGTACGGTTCGATTTCGGGTAGTAAAATTAGTTACCCGCCCCGCGAACACCCCTACCGTAAACCTATCTATGTTAAACTAAAATTTATTATATTATGAGTAAACTACACCGTTCGTCCTTGTGGTATACGTTGACCATCAAGTTTCGTCCCTTGACCAAAAAAATTGCATCGTTGGTCCTTAACTCCGAATCGTTAGTCATCGTTGGTCCCTCACACTAACTGGTTGGACTAACGGGCGTTAAGCCTTGTTAAGTGGAGGGTATTTATGTCTTTTCACACCTCTCCCCACAAGGACGAATGGTGTAGTTTACTCTTAAAAAAAAAATACATGTAGTATAAATACATTATTGTTTCATCTTTCATTCATTCAGTAGACAACCACACACGATATGAAGAAACAACACAATCCAATAACAAACGGTCATACTTCTAACAGATCCAATAAGTTTCACGTCATCAAGTGTCAAAAAGTTGATCATTTTAAAACCTGTCAATTCCTACCAAACAGCTAATCAAGTTCTCCCTAAACTGTTTCTTTCCAAAACCTTAGATTCACAATCTTTACCTCTTTCGATTACTACAAACTCTAAAATCAGTCGCCGAAAAGAAAACTAGTCAAAAAGTAATCAAAAACTCTACGCAACTAATCAAAACTCAAACGTACCAATGAACACAAAGACTGCTGCTTATTGTTTTCAATAGCATCAGTACTATTAGTTAAAGAAGCTAATACCGAGCAATCTTCACCTCTTTCAATTAGTACCAATTCTAAAGCAAGTCGAAAACTAACCAAACACCATACACGAACTAATCGAAAATCAAACGTAGCTTTAACAACAAACGTAAACACGAATCGCTACCAATTATTATTCCACAAACTCAGTATCATCATATCTAACTCATGAATTCACAACACAATATGAACAAACGAACAAACAAACAATACAATTTCACCTAATTCAATTAGTTCACTGTTCACAGGTCATATTGATCGGCGCATAAAGCTCACGCATGTACACGTCACCACGGCGTATGTTAGCAATCTGCAACGGTTCGCCATCAATGATGTCATCATCCTCATCAGCAACAGGACAATCAATTATCTTATCATCAACCTGAGTCGTAAACTCATCTGTCTCATCATTATCACCAAACGACGTCTCAGTAGCTAGTGAAACCGGTTGCACTATAGTCCGTGATATCATCTGACTTCTTGACCCCTCACCAGCTACACCAAAACAATCCCCTCCTCCTCCTCTTCCCGATCTCCTACAACACGCGCCCCCTCCTTCACCCGTTGATACCACCTCTACAGCACCACTTCACCTCTTCACCACCATCTATAGCACCACTTCACCACCTTCTTAGGAGATCGAGTAGAAGAAGAGGTAGGGACGAGTTTCTTGTTACTCGTGTTTCCGAGTCACGAGTTGACTGTCTTTTGGTTCTAGTTGCTGTTGGGTGTTTAGTGTTGCTATAGCAAAAATATCCATTTTGATTTTGACTCTTACCAAACCTACCAGACTCACCCATTTGTCACCTCTGATTTTGATCCTAAATGATCAGAAATTATGAATCAAAATCACTTTTGCCGTGACTGGGGCTTTAGGTTGCATTGATTAGTTTAAACACACATCTAAACGCCCCTTATACAAAGCCCATCAAGAATCTTTGCTTTTAGATGTTTTTTTGGTTTTATGCAGCGACTTCTTTTGAGAACAACAAATCCCATTAATAATTTTGAAGAGTAAATAAGTTGAGATAACTAACCAGGGTGTGAAGAGTAAATAAGTTGAGATAATAATTTTGATTTTGATTTTGATTTGCAAGTTTGGGATTATTTCTAGAGAGAGAGAGAGAGAGGCAGAAATGGAGGAGAGAGAAGCAGAAAAGCAAAAAAGGAATAACCGGAAAGACTGAGTTAGATGGTTTTAAGTGTTGGTGTGGGTGGTGTGGGTGGGAAAAGACATAAATACCCTCCACTTAACAAGGCTTAACGCCCGTTAGTCCAACCAGTTAGTGTGAGGGACCAACGATGACTAACGATTCGGAGTTAAGGACCAACGATGCAATTTTTTTGGTCAAGGGACGAAACTTGATGGTCAACGTATACCACAAGGACGAACGGTGTAGTTTACTCTTATATTATTTAAAGATTTGGGAGGTTACTGGTATATATTTAATAACTACAACTCTTTGAAAAAAACATACGGTAAGTTGTGTGTGTTTGGCAAATTAATATTGTGTCTTATTGCACACTTTCAAAGTTAGTTTTCATATCATTATTATTTTTTTTTTTTTTTTGCATTTTACCAACCCATGGGTAACAAATACCCACAAGCATGGGAATGAACAGAAAATTGTACCCACTGGCGGGTGAAAGGCAGGTGGCGGGCGATGGGTTAAAGGTACACGTGCCTATTGCACACGAGTGTCATCATTCTGAAACACGACAAAAAAAATTGTCATCTAATGACATGAAAAAAGTGTCATTAAAAATAAATAAATAAATAAATAAAATCACCAAATGAATAAAAATAGTGTCATTAAAAATTTTATTTGCTTCTCTCACACTTAGGTAGAAGTCTAGCAGCTAAAAGTCTATTTATAGTGATACAAAAAAACATGAATACATATTTTTTGTCATTTGTGACACATTGTTTATAAAAAGTGTCATTAAATCTTACGTCCTCTATTTCAAAATTATTGTCAAGAGATAAAAATCATATAGTTTAATAAAAGTGAGGCACTTAATTTTAAACCACTCAAATAAAATATTATCCCACTAAATTCTTTTGTTTTTACTTAAAAATGAACGTGAACAATTATTTGAGATATCCTGAAAAAGAAATATGAATTATAATTTCGAGACTGAGGAAGTAAAATTTTAGGCTTTGACCAAATTTTTTAAAAGATGTTACTAAAAGGGCATATTTAATGATACTTTTTTGTGTCATTAGAACCTATGTTACTAAATGTTTATTTTCTTGTAGTGACATAAGCTTAGGTTCAACAAAGATTAAAAAAAAATGGAATATCAAATATAGTAATCTTACCTACTTATATTTTAATAAAAAAAACTCAATTTTATCCTCGTTTTTAAAAAATTAAATATCCTATAAACGTTGATCGTTAAATAAAACTAATTACACAATCCTATTGTGAATAAAATAATCTTTTATTTAAGGAGCCCTTCTATAACTTTCAATGAATTTTTTTCGAGTTTTTTTTATTTTTTCTGTAGGTGTTCAAATTTACGCACCGAAGCACACATGATTTGTAATTTGAAAAATCACTTTTTCATGTAAAACACACAAAAAAAATATAATAAATAAAAACAAATAAAAATAAAATAAATTGTCGAAAGTTTATATCGAAGTATCCATCTATTGAAAGATTAAAAAAAAATTGTCGCGATTATCTATTTTTGAATGCTTAATGATGTATCGTTTGCAAGATTTTTTGTTTTTAGAAAATAAGTGAAACATAGGTTTTTTTTAATGATCAAATGAATGGCTAAAATTTAACCATTTAATCGTTACTTTTTTGTTGATAGGTATTAGAGCGAAGGGTGTCATCATATGTCATTTGTGCCAAATCAGCATCACCTCAGCATTTCATACATCACATTCATACATCACATTCATACAACAAAAATACTCCATCTACCATGGCTTGAGTCGTTTGCTTGTTATTTCGCGGTTTTTGAGCCCCACCATTACCTTACTAAAGTTTTTAAAAAAAATACATACAACTTTAAAAAAATATAAGAACTAATTTTGTTGTTGCTAATATTTCTTCATTATTTCATTTTGCATTATTTCTTCAATATTTCCCCACTCGACCCAAACGTGTTTCAAATATTTCTTCAAACGAAAGAAGAAACATATTAATAACATAAACCATGTTAGGGGTGTTGATCGGTTCGGTTATCCGGTTATTCGGTTCGGTTAGTTCGGTTAAATTTTTTTTGGGTCAACCCAAAAACCGAACCGAACCGAACTAGAATTCAACTGAACCGAACCGAAAACCGATTTTGAATTCGGTTCGGTTCTTGGGTTGACCCGAATTTCACTATTTATTTTTAAAAAATTAATAATTAAATAGATGTAGGTGTTTTAGGCCTCTGTTGAGTAGTTTTAGACTTAAATTCATTTTTAATAAGTCCTAATCCTATTGTAACAGCTGGTTCTTACTTGGTTTTATTTGTTAAAACTTTAGATTTCTTAGTAACATTAACGAACTCATTACGAGCCGATTTGTCAACATTCAGTTCCAACCCCATGGAACCTTTTGGATCAACAGACGGAACCAAATTTTTGGTTCCGTCTGATCCGTGGTCTCCTGTGGGAGTTGGAGCAGTTTGTTGTTTTTTGTCTCATTTTGATTGACTACTTGAAGTTTCTAGGTCATTGAAGCCTAGTCCAGTTTTATTGCTTGCTAATATTTGAATTCTCATTATTTCATTCGCACATGAAATATTCTTATCAAATCTTTTGAACTTAGAATTATGCTTAATAATTGCTTCCTATGTGAGTTTGAGTTTTTCAAATTCAAGTCCAAGCTCTTAACATGATTACATACAATGTTATTTGCTTTATTCTTTTCTAAACGTTTTGCTTTTTCTTTTAACTCATAAACTTAATTTTCCAAAAACTCGCTTTGAGTTTTTAAAAACTTGTTTTTGTTTATGATTTTTAAGCTAAGTTCACATAGTATGTTGTATTGATTTTGTAACGTATCATCATCAATAGAAAAGCAAGATGAGTCAGAGAGTACCTCGTTTGATTCTTGAGCCATGAGAGCGATTTCCTCCTTGCTTGGCTCCTCATCATTATCTTCACTTTCGCTCCAAGCACCACTTACAAAATCCCGTTGATTTTTGCTTTTAGATGACTTGGGACAATCTCCTATTGATGGCTCGTATCTCCACATCTAAAGCACTTTCTTTCAACATTTCCTTTTTTATCATTACGGTTTTTCCGAAAAGGTTTCTTGTCATCTCGAGGTTGTCTTATAAACTTTCTTCGTCTTCTAAAGAACTTTTTGAAATCTCTTACGGCCATGGCATACTCTTCATCCTCACTTCCCGAGCTACATTCTTCGTCATCACTTGATTCCACTCCTGCCTTTAAGGCAACAAACTTGACTTTTTATCTTTTTCATTTGATGATCTTTGAATCTTTCTCCATTATCATTTCATGAACTTTGACATTCCTATTCAGCTCGGCAAGTGACATATTTGAAAGATTTGTAGATTCTTCAATGGCCGTCACTTTTGCTCTCCATTTTGGATGGAGTACTCTGAGGAATTTACTGAAAAAATTCTTAATAGAAAATGATTCATCAAATGCTTTAAGAGAAGTAATGATTGTGTTAAAACGAGCAAATCCACTATCAATGGTTTCATATCCAGGAATAACAAATTGTTCATATTGTTGAACAAGAAGATCAATTTTTTATCCTTAACTTGTGAATTCTCTTGATGAGTGATTATTAAGGATTCTCAAATTTCTTTGGCGGTTTTGCACATAAAGACTCTTTCATACTCTTTTTTAGGTAGAGCATTATAGAGCATCATTTTTGTTTAATTTTTTTTACCAATCAATTTATTTTACTCATCATCGGTAATATCTTTAGTTGTAGGATTACACATAAAGACTCTTTTATACTCTTTTTTAGGTAGATCATTATAGAGCATCATTTTTGTTTCATTTTTTTTACCAATCAATTTCTTTTGCTCATCATTGGTAATATCTTTAGTTGTAGGATTGTGATCACCTCCAATTATTATATACCAAATATGTCTTTTGATTCCACATAAGTTTCAAAGTGATTTTTCCGATAGATAAATCAATTGGGTTCAAAGAGTGGTGGTCTTTGCATAGATTGCGCTTTTTTAAAATTTTCAGAATCCATAGATCGTTCCAAGTTTTAAATACAATATATTTTAGAAAATCTTGAGTAACTTCGCTCTGATACCAGTTGTGGAAAATAGAAGGGGGGAGGGGGTTGAATAGTTTTACCGTTTTTAATATTCTTTTCTTTGAAAACTTTATGTGAATTTCGAGATGTAAATAATAACAAGTAAATAAACATAGAAAATGATCAAACCATAACACAATAATTTATAGTGGTTCGGTCTACAAGGAATCTATTTTCTTGCTCTACTCCACTCCCCAAGTATCCAACTCGAGAGTATCCTTTCACTAATCAACAAGCTCCTTTAACTGGTGGAGAAAAACCTTTACACGTGGCTTACAAAATATTTCCGACACAAAGCTAGATGTCGAGTTCTTTTACAAGGGTACAACCACTCCCGTCACACTACGTATTTTGAGAACTAAAATATTAACCAATCACTACAGAGGTTTATGATGGTTTGGTAAAAACAATGATGTATGAATAATTACAATACACACTGTGATGAACACATAAGACTTGCAACACTTGTTGAAGCTTGTAAGTCTTCAATAATGCTTTGATCTTCTTGCTATTTAACAAGTTCACTAAAATGAATATGAATGAGTTAGATACAGAGAATTATGAGTGAGAGAGAATGTACAATATTTATGTATGTAAGTGATGAGCGAAACAACTGAATTTGGGCTGTTATTTATAGCCACTTGGCTCAGCAACCCACGGATTGGCCCGAACAAAAAAAGGGGTCCGCCCTTGTATTTTTTTGGTTCCGTCAGTCCTGACACAAGATTTTGCAAATCTTTCAAATCTCCCAAATCTAGTTCAAATCTTTTCAAAATATTCTCTATAATCCTACTATATATTGCTATCTCATATTATGCTAGTATAGGATGATCCAAGTAGTGATGTTATAATTCAATTTTATTTTGATTAAAACATTTAACAAAGTTAACTGTAAAGTGTAAAATATAACTAGCTAAAGTGTGTTTAATAGATTGTACAATGTTGGTTTATGACTTATTAAAAATGTTTAAAACTTATATATATATGAATAAAAAACTGACTAAATTTATACTTTACTTAAATAGAGTTTATTATTGTTATCAACAAAATATAGCAAAGATCGTAAAATATAAATAACATTTTTAGGCGATATTTGTATTAACATGATGTAATGTAGGTTTCCAACACTCTGCTAACTTTGTTTCTACTCTGCACATACCAAACACTCCTAAAGGTCTACATAAGGCAAGGGCTCAGCTGAACGAGTGTATGCAGACATGTCACAGAATGTAGCAGCTTAGCATAGCTTAGCTTAGTTTTAGCTTAATTAGTTATTTCTATTACTAGATATTTTGTGTAGATAGTTGCTAGCTCATTTGTAGTATTTAGGGTGCGTTTGGTACCCGGGAATGAAATGGGGGAATGATTTTTCATTCCATTCAAGTGTTTGTTTAAGAGATAAATCTATCAAATATTAGAATGAATGATGAAAATATTTTATACTCCATATACTTTAAATAGGCCAGATATTAATCTTTTATTGATGGGAGGTTCACCACTACTATCAAACTCATACTCATTGTGATTAATGGCAACATACTAAACGTACCCAACCACAAAAGGTGATTTCATTTGCAACATTTTGTAAATTCATTTATCTTATTAATCCAATCACACACGTGTTCAATATGTTTAGAATCTGAATAATACTAGTAATGTAATATTATTGTAAATGGAGGAGATTTGCACATTTTCTAAATTGATTGACACATTTTAATTTAGAATGTGTTGACATTTATACACTCATGTTATTTGTACACATTTTTATTCTCTAAAAATATAAATATCAACACACTCTAAATTAAAGTGTGTCAATCAATTAAGAGAGGATGCAACACCTCCCTATTGTAAACCGTCACACCTTTGCCTTAAGAAATGATAAACACGAATGAATAAACATATAACTATGGTATTAAAAAGTGCAACAGAAGATTGACTTTTTATAAAACTAAATAACAAAACATTTTAAAATCAAATTAGACACCAATATTTCAATAACTCTCATTTCACTTGCTGTCTACATACAAAGGAATGGTAATTACAAAATGAAACCTTTAAATCAACAATCCAAGTTGAATGCAATTATTTCCCAAACTGCAACAAACATAAAACGTAGGACTCTTTTCACATTGATAAAGTAAATTTGCCATCAAATCAACTGCACCCATTTTGCCACACTTGGTACACCATCCTTCACAACAAACACCATATAGTATCCTGGTGGTGCAACGCTTCCGTCCGGTGGAGCCAGACACTCGAATCTAACTGCCCCCAGTTTAACTATTGCTCTACTTAACACCACGAGTTTCACCAGTCTTTGGCCTTGTGAGAACGAATGTGTAGCAAAAGGTGCACTTGCAATATTTACCTCAGGATAACCAAACACCAACGGAAGCTCCCCAGTCACAACTATATCAAACATGTCTCCATAATTTATCTTTTCGGGTAACTCCTCGATTGTGGGCCTCATTATTTTATTCCAAGGTGACAAATATTTGGGCGAAAAAGCTTCAATCTTTAATTCTGTTGGGAATTTGGTACTAAAGTTGTAGTAAGCATGTGAGTTGCTTCCCGCGACTAAAATTCTCCCGTCTGGAAGCAAATTCGCTGTAGAATGATACATTCTAGGCACTGAACTAGGGGCTAAAGTCATAAAACGGGAACCCACGGGTTCATCTGGTTGGTATAAAACCGGACTTAAACAAGGTTTGGATGCTTGCTCAAATCCTTGACTTCCGGCTTGTGCCCCATTTATTATTACAACATCACCGGTTGGAAGCATCACCATATCACCCATAATGCGACCAACAGGCATTTCCTCCATTTCCCAAACAGGATTTTTGGCAGTTGCCACGATCCGACCACAGCTACTCTGAGCCGGGACACTTGTGTTCATGTCCTTGTATGCTCCATACTGTGCTCCGCCACAGACTAAAATGGTTGCAGAAGAATAAACTCCTGTCACATCAATGACCAACACGAGCGGGGTAATTATTATTAATTGTACTAAAAGGAAAAATAACTGGTACCAAAACAAATAAAAACAATCAGCACGTTCAATAAAATCGTTACTTTCAAAATTATTGTTCAGTTAGTGTATGATATGTCCCAAACTAACCTATCACTTAGAATGAACATTTAAAAGTGATTAACTTTCCCATAGCTAAACTACTACCACTAAACTCAAAGGGTAAACTTGCTAAATAAACGTTGCGCTGATTATTTTTTATTTTTGCAGTGTATGTTTTGCCTCGTGAACAATTATTTTATGAACTGAAATCCGGGGGTTATATATATACCTGACTCCATATCTGGTGTTAAAGCGAGCATCACTGACGACCCAGCAGATGGGTAGTTACGCGGACCACCTTTTAGGTCAGGGTATTGTTTTAGAACAATATTGTTAGTGTAGTCGTACATTACAGACTTGTTGTTTGCAAACACGAATAAATGACCATTAGGCAAAAGATGAACATAGGGGTAAAGATTATCCATTTGATCATCCACTGCTTCAGCAAGAAATGGGAAACTTACAACGCCACCTCCATGTCTAGGAGGAAAAAGCTCAACACTAACTGCGGCCTTACCCCCAATGATAATAACTGACCCGTTAGGTAAAATTTGGTTAGTTGCATACCATCTACCTTGAGCTAATTCAATGTCTTTAAGTTCATCCCAATCACATGACGACGATGTTGTTTCACATGGGCTGAACTTACGTATTTTTTTTATCCCGTCATTGTCACCCCCGGTTTGAAGAATGGTCCCATCTGGAAGAACTTGTCCAGATGAACACCATGTGTCCGTATTGACGGTTAAGGGTTGTAGATTTTGGTTTGCTAGATTGTAGTAGACAGAGTATGCGTAACAATCAGGTCTAGTTTGTGGATCTTGTTTATTTTTTGGATCAATTTGACAATGATACTTTTGGTACCTTTCTTCTGTAGGGCTGAGGTCCGTGCGATCCAGAAGGACGACTGTGTTGAAATGAGTCACGACTGTGTGCATGGACGCAATCCCCGCATTTTCAACTAGTACTTCCCATGTGCCAGGGAGGTTGGACTCAGCCCCACGTGATTTCATCGTCATCATCCAGATTAGTATGAGAAGAAGAAATCTTGATGGTTTCATAGCTTGTTCTATCAAGAAACAGATTATTGAGACAATAAGACAATAGCTAGTAAAATGTAGATTTGAAAATAATATTTAATGACATACAATTTAAAATAAAGTAACGCATGCATAGCATTAATGTACCAATTTTTTGTTCGAATTCAGCATAACTTACTCATTCAAAAGACAAATTTTATGAACTCTTACCACTAGCTAGGCCCTTTATAAAACTTGAAATGCTGGCTTGAAATCGACAACAAAGTTTCCACAGTTTCTTTCCAAACTCGAAGCTTACTCGTGCGTTGTCAGCTCTCTCAGCTTTCGCTATGTGTTTAGTACTGGCTAGAAATTTATCTTGGCTGAGGTTTTTATTTTTGCTCCAGCAAAGTGAAAGAAACAGAACAATGAATATGGAGATCTTTCGAAAGGTTAATAAGGGAAAATTTTACGCGTTTAATAGTGAAGCACGCGGGGTTGTTTCGAATTTAATCTGAAGAAAAATGTAAGAAGAAGCATTATGTTGAGGGCATTTATTATGGGGGTTTCATATCGGGTGAAATAGCTGGCGAGTCACTTTAACAATGTCTCAATGTTTTTGTAAAGAAGAGTAATATAGAAAACAACCTTTCCAAGTTTCAACATAATAAAGTTGAGTAAGGCAACACATACCGAAATGGATGATTCAAGATTCAAGTGTGTTGACTGAGAAGACTAATCTAATTAAAACATTGGACCTTGAGATGAAACAAAAACTAACAGTAAACTATATAGTATATAAGTTCATTGAGGTTACTCGGGGAGAGCATCCATTACCGACCCTTTCTCTGGTCACCCGAAATGTGTACCTAGTGAGGTTTGAACCAATTACCTCTTTGTGAGGAGGTTGATCAGTGTCTTACCAGTAGGCCATTCGACGATGGTTGGTCGGTTGTTCTTTTCATATTTGGATTATTGTACCATTGTAGACTTGTGCATTCTATAAATATTAGCTTGTGTTTTTTAAAAAAGTGAAAAGTTAATTCTTCTCTGTGCTCTCCAAATTGTACCTTGCAACTTGGGTTTGTTACATTTGGTAGATATCAACTTCACATTTTGGGTATACTGTAAAAGGAAAGAACACTCCGGTGGCCATTTTCAAAATATATTCAAATACGTACATTAAAAAGTTTTTCCACCATTTTGATGGTAATGAATGCAGCGTAAAGAATACTGTAGATTAAATGCATGTACTCGATCATGGATCACAAAAGAAGTTAGCCTAAGTATGTCATAGGAGTATGTTTGGTGATGGGTGTTTCTGACATCTATTGGGATATATTTTTGGCTAAAAGTATAGTTTCACATATTTCATTAGTTTATATTTCAAACAACTTAAATATTCATTTCCTAAGAAATTAGATGACATATCTAGATGATTGAATTATCAATTGGTTCGGTTAACAACTACATAGTACATACCATCAGATCACATGGGGTAAAAATATTGATACGTTTCCTATATATATTTTGGTTAATGATCATATATCTCACTGTTTTTACAATTTCTTTTGTTTTGGCAGCCAAAACAATAATTTTACATGCCATGTTAAATGACGCCTATCATCAGTGCAAAAAGTCTTCACAACTCACACTTTCCTATTGTGAACAATCCACTCTAAAAACTTGTGGATTCGATCCATCAAGCAAGTGTCATGTTCCTTGCTCCCTTGTAGTCTTTAGCAAAACGTGTTCACGCTCTCAAATCATATGGCAAGGACTTAAATTCATCCAAATACCATACCCGGCCGGTTGAGCACTTCACATCTTGTTGAGTTCACCAAACTACATGTCTACATCCTCGTTAGCCAAAATCTTTATGCATTTACGATATGCAAGTTTCAACATTCATACAAAACGTAAACATATATGTTATGGAATTATAACTAGAAAAAAGGAAGTTTTTATTCAATTCTCCAACTTAAATGAATCTTGCCACATAAAATTGCAACTCTAATGAACATAAAACTGTAAAAGTATAAAACTAAAAAATGTTCACTTATTAAATAATGTCTACCGCTAATCCATCAGGAGCACCCAGGTTGCCACACTTGGTGCACCCTTGTGTACTGCAAACATCATGTAGTATCCCGGTGGTGCTACCTTTCGGTCTGGTGGAGCCATACATTTTACTTCAAATGCACCCGATTGATCTGCCTCCACACTTGAAACTGCGAGCTTCACCAGCCTCTGCCCTTGTGAGAACGAATGTGTAGCGTAAGGTGCACTAGCAATATTTACTTCCAGCATCTCCAACTTTGGAATTTCACCTGTCACCATTATATGTAAACCATGACCGTAATGAATCGTATCTGGTGAATCAATTATTATCAGCCTCAAAACATCATTCTCAACGGACAAATATTCTGGCGAAAATGCTTCAAGTTTTAGTTCGGTAGGGAATTCACTAGTAAAGTTGTAGTAATAATGTGGGTTGCTTCCTGCGAGTAAAACCCTCCCGTCTGGAAGCAAGTTAGCAGTGGAGTGATACATTCTAGGAACAGAACCAGGGTTTAAAGTTGTGAACCGCGAACCTAGTGGCTCACCTGGTCTATACAAAACCGGACTTAAACACGGTTTAGTTGCCATTTCAAACCCTTGACTACCAGCTTGTGCTCCATTTATAATCAAAACATCACCAGTTGGAAGCATGACCATATCACCCATAATCCGACCCAACGGCATTTCTTCCATTTCCCAAACGGGATCCTCTTCAGTCGCCACAATTCGACCGCAGCTACTATGAGCTGGGGCATTTGTGATCTTGTCATTAAATGCCCCAAATTGAGTTCCACCACAAATGACAATAGTTGCGGTAGAATAATCACCTATCAAAGGGAGCATCACGGACGACCCAGCAGATGGGTAGTTACGTGGTCCCCCTTCTAGCTCAGGGTATTTTTTCAATACCACATTATTTGTATAGTCATATAATATAGACTTATTGTTTGCAAACACGAATAAGTGTCCATTAGGAAGAAGATGTACATAGGGGTACAAATTATCAAACTGAGCATCTTGAGCTTCCGCGAGAAATGGGAAATTTGTGGCTCCGCCACCCTGTCTTGGAGGAAAGTATTCAACACTATTAGTCATGCGGCCACCAATGATAATTACTGTCCCATCAGGTAATATTTGATTAGTTGCGTACCATCTTCCGTGTGCCAGCTCAATGTCATTAAGTTCTTCCCAATCACAAGATTCTGTTGCTTCACACGGGTTGAACTTGCGTATTTTCTTGATACCAACATTGTCACCGCCAGTTTGTAAGAGGGTCCCGTCAGGGAGAAACTGTCCCGCCGAGCACAATGTGTCGGTCAATATTGTAAGTGGTCGTATCTTTTTAGTACTTAGATCAAATAAGGCAGAGTAGTGATGACATAAAACTACATCTTGTGGATTTAATTGGCAATGGTGTTTCCGAAGTTTTTCTAGCGTAGGCTGGACATTTGTGCGATCAAGAAGGATAACAGTGTTAAATCGGGTGACTGCCGTGTGCATGGAGGCGATCCCTGCGTTTTCCACGAGTAGTTCCCACGTCCCAGGAAGCACGGCATGTGAGATGATCGCCATCATTCCAATTAGCAAGAGTACAAGAAATCTTGAGCGTACCATGGTTCAGTCTATATGTAACAAGATAGAAATTATGAATACATTAAAAGAAGTGTAAGAGTGTGTAATCTACCATATACATTGCAAACAATATGACCAATCAAGCATGCAACTTAAAGTAATTCTTACATATTATCACCTTTCACTGTTTGTGTGGTAACTAGATGTTTTGTTTATTCCATATATATATATAGTTTTTTTTGGTTGTATAGGCCTTTTAATGTAATGGAGTTAAAAATTAAAAAACTTAATGTACCGTTTTCATATGTTTAATGAACTGTATTTGGAAGAAATTTATGAAAGAGGGTATGGTAAACGCGTCAAAGGTATTTAAGATGAAAGAGATTAATAGGGGTCTAAACTCTATGTTTAATAGCACAGGTTACGGTTATATGCAAAACATAAAGAATGTTACTACGTACGCCATGATTATTGAAAACAAAATGTTGTACAGTGCTACATTATTTTCCAAATTTCAAATGATGAGTAAAATGTAATATGAAATAATCGACAAAAAACTGATGCTTCGTTATATAGTTGCATTAATGTCTTAGAGGAATCATTCTTATTTTTTTAAGGAACGAGCATGTTTGCTCGCGCGTTGGTGTGGGGATGCTTTATGGATGCATAGAACATTTATGATAATGCGTATGTAAGTGCAATTGTTAGCAAATGAGTTTGTTGTTGTTGCTAGTATTTTTTAGGCGAGAGTTGTTCGTGTTGGTATTTAGTATTTGAAGTTTTTGAAAGAGTTCAATGGCCATTTGTAGCACAATTGGCTTTTTTTAAACCATTTTGACCCACTTGAGTGAAACGCAACTCAGAGTGACCATTGGTATCAACTTTGTAAAAGCTTGTGAATTCTGTTTCCAAAATTGTTCGGGTCATCCGGACTGAATCCAAATGTAAGTAATGGGGTCTTGTACAATAGCATCACCAAGTAATTAACTAAGATAAGTTCGAAAGTTGATGTTATATATACTCTATATTTTCACTAATTAATGTGCAAAGAGTGTAAATAACATGTCATATTAGTAGACTAAAATGGTAATATAATCTATGCACATGCTATATTATTTAGCCATATCTTATCAATATGAAGGTGGAAGTGTCTTTAGTGTCAACATGTTCCATGCATTTCACCTCTGAAGTTGTGCAGGTGGGTTGATTTGAAATTACTTGTCTCAAATGCAATAGCTGTAAGATCAGGAAAATATAACGGAAAAATAAGCATTCTAAAACTCTTGCATAATATGCATAAACTAACATACAAAAATGAAATAAGTAGACGCTTATATAACAATACCAAACGCCCTGTTACAATAAAATAATAGTTCCATTAACAAAAAAAAGCAGTAAACTGTGTTCTTTTGAGTCAGAAAGCTCTGATCACATTGATATAGAGCCAAAACATATTAGCAGTAGTAATTCTATACCAAGCATAAGTTTTAAATATTTTGATATGGAACCGAGAGACAATAGCAGTAGTAATTCTATACCAAGTTACATGCAAATGACTGAATCTGCAAGAGCTAAAACGCTTGCAAATAATTTACGAAGATCAAGTGCAGATGTGCAAGGAAAGAAAGCTTACTTGACAAAGAGACACGTGTGGCCTGGTGCAAACGACAGACATGTTTCGCCTCATATATCTGCAAAACAATTTACAAAGTTGGTTGGATTCAAGTACGAAACATTTTTTTTACATTCAATACCAAAATAATTGTCTCATTCTGTTTTTTTTACACCTGAGACATTAAACGGTGGTTTTGTGTCTCCTTCGGGTCATTTTGTAAGCAAAAATGCAGCCATCATAAAATGAAACTCAAAACTGGTCAATGTTAATAAAAAAAAGTTATAATTATGTAAAGAAATGTTTTATCAAAAAAATTGTGAACTTATATAAAGTAATCTAATATTACGGGGATGCTCTGAAGTTAGTACTAACATTACGGGCTGTTGATTCTATACAGCCAACATGATGATCACGGGTCATTGTGCAAGATGGTACATGGTCTATGTTATGGTTTTCCAGGACTTTACTATTACACTCGCATCATTACTTTACAGTAGAGGGTCCGGTTTGCTTATATGTGGACATAATCTGAAAAAAGATAAACGTGAAATAAGCAAGTCCTAACGCTACAGGGGTGTATGTTTTAGTTTTCAATGGAGCTTAATAAGCTACTGAAGTGTTGAGATAAGCTTGAAAGGTTAGAGTTTGGGGCTTAAGTAAAAAAAAAAAAAAAAATAAATAAAAAAAAAAAAAAAAAAAAAAAAATGCCTCTGTTAGTCTTTGCTTATGACATTCTATGCCTTCAGCGGTAAGACTCCTGAGTGTTCCGCCTTGTTTGATATATTGTGGAAAAAACGTTTAATGCACCACCACCTATAACACACTTAGCCGATATCGCCTGCACCAATTCTTTAGTATTAGCATGAAATAACACACCTTCTCCATTCAAATAGTTTCAAAATGTCCAAAATCATGAAATTACCTTATTATAAGTAGTAATCGTATCTAACTATGTGTCCAAAACTTCTAGTCATGAATTTGTGTGTTTATTAGGAAAAAAAATGGTCAACTCGAATCCAAAGGTGGGCTAAACAAATATGCATGATAGAATTCCTGTAAACGACACCCGGGGGTACTAAACCCAGTCATACTAAACTTGAGACACAAAATTATGGCAAGTTGATACATCTATAACCGAGTAGGAAACTTCACATACTTATTTTCACTTGTAGGCAATTATTTTAGAAAATAGAAAACGCAAATAAACATATTATTTAACAAGCATTATAAAGCAGACCGCAAGTCTTTTCACCTTGGACATCAACGTCTAAAAATTGCATAACTAAAAGAGAAGAAAAATAAACTCAACTCACTGGTAGTTGTAGAAGCCATAGTTGGTGCAGTTACGACTGCAATTTCTGTTCCTGGATTGGAATCGTGCATTTGTATCAGATGTCTTTCGCGTTTGTAACTTCAGGTCTGAAATATAGTAATTAGGATTATGAATGGTTTGTCATTATTATATGCCACCGTCTAACATCTTTTGGATCCTCTATGTAGAACACTTGTCGAGCTTGAAATGAATCGGACTATCACGAACAAAGCTTTTATCTTCGTTCATTTAATTTAAATCGGACAAATCACTACTAAAAAAAAGTGTTATTTGGAACGCATTTTTTAGAACGGTTTCTAGTTGAGGCGTTCCAAAAATTCAAAAGTGATCAAAGGATTTTATGGAACACATTTTTTTGGAACGGCTTTTAGGTGGAGTGTTCCAAAAATTCAAAAAGTGGGCCCGAATTATTTTATGGCTTTTGGAACGGCATTTAAAGCCGCTAATCCATCAGGAGCACCCATGTTGCCACACTTGGTGCACCCTTGTGTACTGCAAACATCATGTAATATCCCGGTGGTGCTACCTTTCCGTCCGGTGGAGCCATACATTTTACTTCAAACGCACCTGATTGATCTGCCTTCACACTTGAAACTGCTAGCTTCACCAGCCTCTGCCCTTGTGAGAACGAATGTGTAGCATAAGGTGCACTAGCAATATTTACTTCCAACATCTCCAACTATGGAATTTCACCCGTCACCATTATATGTAAACCATGACCGTAATGAATCTTATCTGGCGAATCAGTTATCATCAGCCTCGAAACATCATTCTCAACGGACAAATATTCTGGCAAAAATGCTTCAAGTTTTAGTTCGGTTGGGAATTCACTAGTTAATTTGTAGTAATAATTTGGGTTGCTTCCTGCGAGTAAAACCCTCCCGTCTGGAAGCAAGTTAGCAGTGGAATGATACATTCTAGGAACAGAACCGGGGTTTAAAGTTGTGAACCGCGAACCTAGTGGCTCACCTGGTCTATACAAGACCGGACTTAAACAAGGTTTAGTAGCCCTTAAAAACCCTTGACTACCAGCTTGTGCTCCATTTATAATCAAAACATCACCAGTTGGAAGCATGACCATATCACCCATAATCCGACCCAACGACATTTCTTCCATTTCCCAAACGGGTTCCTCTTCAGTCGCCACAATTCGACCGCAGCTACTGTGAGCTGGGGCATTTGTGATCTTGTTATTAAATGCCCCAAATTGAGTTCCACCACAAATGACAATAGTTGCGGTAGAATAATCACCTATCAAAGGGAGCATCACGGACGACCCAGCAGATGGGTAGTTACGCGGCCCCCCTTCTAGCTCAGGGTATTTTTTCAATACCACATTATTTGTATAGTCATATAATACAGATTTATTGGTTGCAAACACGAATAAGTGTCCATTAGGAAGAAGATGTACATAGGGGTACAAATTATCAAACTGAGCATCTTGAGCTTTCGCGAGAAATGGGAAATTTATGGCTCCGCCACCCTGTCTTGGAGGAAAGTATTCGACACTATTAGTCATGAGGCCACCAATGATAATAACTGTCCCATCAGGTAATATTTGATTAGTTGCATACCATCTTCCTTGTGCTAACTCAATGTCATTAAGTTCTTCCCAATCACAAGATTCTGTTGCTTCACACTGGTTGAACTTGCGTATTATCTTGATACCAACATTATCACCGCCAGTTTGTAAGAGGGTCCCGTCGGGGAGAAACTGTCCCGATGAGCACAATGTGTCGGTCAAGATTGTAAGTGGTCGTATCTTTTTAGTACTTAGATCAAATAAGGCAGAGTAGTGATGACATGAGTCTACATCTTGTGGATTTATTTGGCAACGGTGTTTCCGAAGTTTTTATAGCGTAGGCTTGACACTGGTGTGATCAAGAAGGATGACAGTGTTAAATCGGGTGACTGCCGTGTGCATGGAGGCGATCCCTGCGTTTTCCACGAGTAGTTCCCACGTCCCAGGAAGCTCGGCATGTGAGATGATCGCCAGCATTCCAATTAGCAACAGTACAAGAAATCTTGATCGTGCCATTGTTCAATCTATATGTAACAAGATAGAAATTGTGAATACATTAAAAGATGTATAAGAGTGTGTAATCTACCATATACATTGCAAACTATATGAGCAATCAAGTAACTTAAAGTAATTCTTATCTATGTTCACCTTGTACTGTTTGTTTGGTAACTAGATGCTTTGTTTAATCCGTATATATAGGCTTTTTTTTTTTTTTTTTTTTTTTTTTTTTTTTTTTTTTTTTTTTTTTAATGTTATAG
Organism: Chrysanthemum seticuspe; assembly: GCA_019973895.1. NCBI lineage: Eukaryota > Viridiplantae > Streptophyta > Magnoliopsida > Asterales > Asteraceae > Chrysanthemum > Chrysanthemum seticuspe. The sequence goes on from BPTQ01000002.1 coordinate 99,919,473, forward strand.
AGTTTAGCAAAAAAATAAAATAAAATAAAAACTTAATGTACCGTTTTCATCTCTTTAAAAGTTTAATTAATGGCCAAAACATAAAGAAATAATTTACGGATGGTAATAGCATAAGTTACGGTAATATGCAAACATAAAGAAATAATATAAAGAATGTTATTACGTACGCCATGATTATAGAAAACAAAATGTTGTACATTGCTACATTATTTTCCAAATTTCAAAAGTTGAGTAAAAAATAATATGAAATAATCGACAAAAAACTGATGCTTCATTATGCAGTTGCATTAATGTCTTAAAGGAATCAAATGTATTTTCCTAAGGAATTTGTTTGACACGGAAGCATTATTGTTCAAGCTACAAAATGACATTTCATAGCCTTGAATACAATGGCGGAGCTAGTCTCAATCTTTTAGGAGGGTTGAAGTGTAAATAATGATATTTGGGTGGGCCAATTCATTATATATTTATATAATCTAAAGTTTATAATGTAAATTGTGTATTAGTATAAGGGTATTTTATGTAAATCTGACAAATCTAAAGGGAGCCATAAGTCACGACCCGCCTACTCGATAAGATCGTTTCCGTGCATGATCGGAATTCCGGATTATTCCACACTTTAGAAGTCTTTGGAAGATCTTAGAAGATGTTAGAAAATGTGAGAAGCTCTAGAATATCTTGGAAGCCCTAGAAACTTTTAGAAATCCTAGACATTTCCTAGAACCTTCTAGAATCATGTACATAGTAGTATAAATAGATGTAGCCTCATTTGTACAAGGCATCCATAGAAGTTCTCTTGTAGGCTCTCTTGTAAAAGTTCTCTAGTAATACAAGGTGTTTTCATATTCCACTTGTTCCTTTCTTTAAAGCTTTCTTTAGTTGCATACATCGTTGAGTAATCGAGCAAGGCTGAGCTTAGTCGAGACTAAGTGTCGCACGGAAGAGCTTGAAGAGACAAGTCTGTGACAAGTGGCATCAGAGCCAGGTTGATTCAAGGTGATGGCAAGCGAGACCGATAAGATTGGTGCTAGTGGAAGTGCGATCATTGACGAGAGGCAAGGTCGAGATGACAAGCGTCAAGAACAAAAGAAGAGAGGTGTGTCTAAGGATGTTGTGTCGAGTTTGGATAAGAGATTGACGGCTGTCGAGACATCCGTGACAGAGTTGAAGAACCAAGTTGAGGGCTTGAAAGGTCTAGACTCCAACTTTTAGACCATGAAGGATAACTTTAGGGACGTCCTCAATACTCCTAGTGGTGACTTTAAGCGTGAGATCCATGATCTAAAGGAGATGCTTATGGGCGAGATCTCCAACATTCATAACATCATCGCAGACTTGCAAGCCGATGTGGTTCTATGCAAGCGATCCAAAATCGTCACTGTTTGTGGGAAAGCTAGCAGGAAGCTTGGGCGGTTGATAATTTCTTGTGGGAGATGGAGCAATACTTGGAAGGCGTCAACATTATGGATAATGACTCCAAGATTAAGATGGTGACCCGATACTTGAAGGATACTGCAGCATTATGGTGGAGACGTTGATATGGAGATATCGAGCGAGGTACGTGTACTATCAATACTTGGGTTGATTTTGTTGCTGAACTTAAGAAGCAATTTTATCCAGAGAATGCTAAGAATGAAGCAAAGAGTCGGCTTCGTAAACTTAAGCATTCCTAAACGATACGGGATTATGTCAAGGAATTCACTACACTTACCTTGGAGATTCTGGATCTTTCCGACCAAGACTCTCTATTCTATTTTCTTGATGGTTTGCAAGGATGGGCTAAGACGGAGTTGGAAAGACGTAGAGTTCATGACCTTGCTACGGCTATCGCCCATGTCGAGGCCTTGATTGACTTTAGTACGAGGAGGGAAACGTCTAAGCCGGAGGATCGAAAGGTGAATTATGAGAAAGGTGGGGGAGAGAAAGTCTCTTAAGCAAAAAATAATAATACACGTAAGCCACCAACCGAAAGGGCAAGGACTTGAAGATGAATTATAAGACCGGTGGATGCTTCATATGTGATGGACCTCATAGAGCTCGAGATTGTCCCAAGAAAGCAAGCCTGAATGGAATGACGACTCATGAAGATAAAGGTACGAGCGATGGTGGATGCATGAACTCGATCAGGATCTTGAATGCAATCAAGGCCAAAAAGGAGGTAACGAAAGTTGTAGGGAAAGGATTGCAATATATGGAAGCAACCATCAATGGGATCAAGGTACGTGCTCTAGTAGATTCCAGTGCCACTCATAATTTCGTGTCGGTTGATGAAGCCAAGCGGCTAAGGATTAGCGCTACGAAAGGGAGTGGAACATTCAAGCCGGTAAACTCAAAGGCCAAACCAATGGAAGGAGTGGCTAAAGATGTTCGGGCGAAGATTGGAGAATGGGAGGAGACGATTTACTTGTCGGTGGTCCCGAAGGATGAATTCGATTTGATTCTTGGGTTGAAGTTCCTCGATAAGATACGAGCTTTCTTTATGCCATTTGCTAATTCTTTTATGTATCTTAGATGGTGGAAATACTTGCATGGTTAGCATGGAGCAGGGTTCTAAGTGTAGAGTAAACACCCTTCAGCCATGCAATTGGTTAACCAAGAGCCAACCTTGCTATTTGGTGATAACAAGGCTAGAGACGGATGACAAGTCGGGCAAAGTGGAGGTACCGAAGGAGATCAAGCGGGCACTTGATGAGGTCAAGGATGTGATGCCCAATGAGTTGCCCAAGAAGCTACCACCTAGGAGGGAGGTAGATCATACCATCGAGTTGGAACCGGGTTCCAAGCCACCCGCCAAATCCCCTTATCGAATGCCACCACCGGAGCTTGAGGAGTTCCGTAAACAACTCAAGGATCTATTGGATGCGGGCTATATTCGACCCTCAAAATCCCTATATGGTGCGCCGGTGCTATTTCAAATAAAGAAGGACGGATCCTTGCGGATGTGTATAGACTACCGGGCACTTAACAAGGTAATGATCAAACACAAGTACCCTATTCCTCTTATTGCAGATTTGTTTGATCAACTTGTAAATGAGAGATACTTCTCTAAGTTGGACTTGAGATCAGGGTACTACCAAGTATGAATAGCGAAGGGAGACGAACCTAAGACGACATGTGTCACGAGGTATGGTTCTTACAAATTCTTACTAATTCCTTTTGGCTTAACTAATGCTCCCGCTATATATTTTACACCCTCATGAATAAGTTATTTCATCAGTATCTTGATAAAGTTGTGATGGTATACTTGGAGGATATTGTTGTTTATAGTCATACCTTGGAGGAACATGTCTTGCATTTGAAACAGGTGTTCCAAGTGTTTCGGGACAACGAGCTTTATGTGAAGTTTGAGAAATGCTCTTTCGCCCAAGACGAAGTCAAGTTCTTAGGACACAAGATCAAAAACGGTGGATTGAAGATGGACGGGGCAAAAGTAAAAGCTATCCAAGAATGGAAACCACTAACCAAGGTGACGAAGTTGAGATCTTTCCTTGGCTTGGTGAACTAATATCGAAGGTTCATCATGGGGTACTCAGCAATAGAATCTCCCTTGACGGATATATTGAAGAAGAACAAAGCTTGGATATGGGATGAAGAGTGCCAAGCGGCGTTCGAGAGTTGGAAGAATGCGGTTATGGAGAAACCGGTGTTGAGACAACCGGATATGACCATACCTTCTGAGTTACACACGGATGCATCGGACTTTGCTATCGGAGGAGTTCTAATGCAAGAAGGACATCTGATTGCATTCGAGATCCGCAAGTTAAATGAGACGAAAAAGAAGTACACCATGCAAGAGAAAGAGATGACGGCGATTGTGCATTGCTTGCGGATTTGGAGGTATTATTTGTTGGGTTCTAGATTCATGATTGAAGTGCGTATGAAGCGCGTTCGGGGTCAAAGGAAACTTCCTTTTCATCGAGCAAGTTTTTCAACCTCCTAGGCAGTGAACCTAATCGTTGTAGTGTAGTATTCGGTAAGCCTCGGGGATTGATATCGTTCTCAAGGGGAATAAGAATGCTAGTAAGAAATGTATGACGAGAAGGTGGGGGTTGAGGATGATTCTTTTTTTTATCTTTTTATTGGTTTTTCAAAAAGCTAAGGTCAAATCTCGGGGTAATTGGTTTGGGGGGTGGTACTTCTACCGATTACTCTAATTATCTAATTATCTAGTTTATCTAATTACTATGGGTAGCTATGTCTATTTGATGTGTGCTCGTATGATAATTAAAAATGTGTTTACCTAGATACTATTACTCCCTGTTATCTTTTATTGGTCGGTTGAATTGTCACACCTTATCTTAACGCGTTATATTCCTAATGTCGTAGGGTATGCGTAGTCTGTAGTTCTTTTAGGTTATCTCTCTTATACAACTTACGGAATCGGCAAGCCTTGGCTATTTCATCCGTAGACCATATCCTCATAAAGCATACTCAAGCAATAAATACAAAAAATGATGCCTAGTTGCACTCCTAAGCCAATTTACAATTAAGATAAGAAACAAACTAACAATAATCAATAACTAGGTTTCATAGATCTAAGCAAACACAAAAGAAATTTAGCTATACATGGTAAACAAGCAAGCATACACACAATAAATCGAATAAGGGATAGACAAAATGTTACTTTGGATTAAAAAAACTTATCTCGATGTGTAAAATAGGGTATGGGACCCTAAGATACTGTCCAAATCGGACTACAAACGATTTAGGATTTTTTCTCCAAAAGTATACCTCTTTAAATGCAGAAAAATCGAATTCTATATATAGATTTACACTTGCGACGGCGTCACCTTTTGCATGGGACGCCGTCAGCTCGCCGTCATTAAGGTTTCGTCTGGGCCAAGTCATCGATGGGACGGCGTCACCTTCGAGTTGTAACGCCGTCAGGCTTCAGTTGGGACGTCGTCTTGATTCTGGATCTGGGCCGTCTGAGTTTAAAATTGTGAGTGACGCCCTTCTTCTTTATGGCGTGACGCCGTCAGGTTATGTGAACAAAATTTCCACTGAGCCGTCTGGTGCATGTTTTGATCAACTCATCATAGAGGGACGACGTCGCCCTTTGATTGGGACGCCGTCAGGTACTGTTGATCAGCTTTAAGTGGCTTCGATCTTGACTTTGCCATTTTCTTCATGTATTTGCTCCTTTTCATCCAAATATGCTTCATTCTAGCATTTTGCTTCCAAGAGACCTAAAAAGTGAAAAGGGACGAAATTAAGCAGTAACGTATCTAAAAGTGGTCGATTTAGGGCTTAAATGACCCCCTAAAAGCGTACGTTTTAAATCCTTATCAAATATCCCTACACTTGGTATTTTCTTGTCCTCAAGAAAATGTGCTTTTGGCCAATCAATTTATAAGTTAGGGGCATGAAGCATGGGTTTAAAATAATTCACAACAAGTAAAAGCACCGCAATAGTCATAAAAAGCACGGAAATTATACACAAGCACCTCACAAGGGGTGTTTAGATTATCTCATCTCTCGGGTTTATATGAAATATAATAAATGGAAATGGAAGATAAACACTCATTACCTGGCATAGTACATAAATTACCATAAGCTTGAGACTAGATCAAACCTCCACCGCTTTGGCGTAAGCACCTAGGAACAACTATCTAAGAGGTCTTTACAGGGATTGTAACGTTAGGCTTACGGTAGGGAAACAAAAGATTTTGTTGGATAGGGGATATTTAGTGGTGGCAAGTCAAAAATCTTATGTTACAAGCATGAATAGCATGGTGTTGCTAAGCCAAGACTCGACTCACTAACTCTAGATAACTTGAAACAAAACAAACATAAATTTAAAGACATAAACATAAAGATAGATGTAGGATGGTAGCTCGTATGTTTTTTTCATCGTTTTTTTTAGACACTCTCTTTTTTCGATTTCTTTTTTTTCATTTTTTTTCATACCTTTTTACTCTACCATCCTCTACGATAACATCAAAATATAAAGGATTTATATGAGCATCCCTACAGTTGATTTTTTATTTTATCTAACACTAATTGAAACGATTTGAAAAGATCAAAACACTTGGAGTATTTAATTACGAAGACAAAGGGAATTTGAATTTATCGTTTTTTCCCGTTACTCCATAAAATATTACTTTTTACCCATGAGTCCCAATCGTCGCAAAACTGTGTACAAAGATATGACTCGACTTAGAAATCATGCAAGTAACTAGATATTTGAACTAAGGGTTTAGTAATGATAACAATAATGCACTAAATATGAGTGCATGCAAGGTAGGCTAAGGCGATTTGGGTGTACATTTGGGGGTGGATTGTAAACAATGTTCTTCATTGATATTCTGGAAAACCGAAACATCACGAGAACCACAAAAAGGATAGGCTCTGAGGGGTTAACTAGGGGTATCGTGTACTAAAAATGAGTACATCGCAAGGGTGTGGGGTAATTACTCAACCGGTGTGGAAGAAGTAATTATAATACAGGTTTCAAATAAGGGTTATCCTAATGCCTCTTTTCATTTAGTTATTCCTAACTACACAAGTGTAGTCTCACTAGCGATCTAAGAATGCATCACAAAACAAATTCTATAATCTATTATACTACCGGTACACTCTCTAAGCATTAAAGGTGAATGCTTTTATTCCTAAAGATCTAGGGGCGAACCACACATTTTTTGGGTGGAATTTGAGTGGTAAACAGTTTTTGTGTTAGTCATATAACTCCTATCCATGAGACGCTTTATTAAGACTAAAGTTTAGCTCATACATGTCATAAAAAAATTTAAATTTGGTGCTAAAATTGCCCTAACGAATATTTCTCATAGTTTATTACACAAATTACCAAGGACAAGACAAATGATCAAGTGAGTGAATAGTTTCTAAGTTCGCATTTTATTCTCCCTCCCTACACTTAAATTGAACATTGTCCCCAATGTTCCCCGAAAGTATCAAAGTTATGATAAAGGAAGGTAAGTAAGGAAAAGAAACCAGTACTCCTCTTATTAGCTCGGTAGGATCCATGTGAAGTTTTAAATTCATTTTTCAAGAATAATGTATGAGTGAGAAGCTCCATCCAATTTTGTGTTTCTTCTTCTTGCCAAATATAACCTACACACTTATAAGAAAACAAACGAAACCTTCACGTAAAATTGGCGGTAAAACTATATATGACACAACTACACTAGAAAGCAAGTAAGATATAATGCTTGTGGAATGGATGTTTGCAGTTTTTCTGGAAAATTAAGACCTGGGAATTTCGAAAAGTTTATAAGTAGCACAGAAAATGAAAAAATGATAAATTGTTTCTGCTTAAACTGACGTCGTCAGGCTTTAATCTTGACGTCGTCAGGTTGTCCTCACAGAAACTGGTCTGCTGCATTTTTCTGGAAAAATTTTGGAAAAATTACATCTTTAAAACCTGGAAAAATTCCTGCAAAACATCCATTATGACTCGATACAAGCATTTGACTCTAACAAACACACATATATATCAATTTCAGTAATTGTAATTCTCATGTTCATGTTCTTAAAAAATGTATGTGATCTTTCCTACACTTATCTTTTTGTAAAATACCTTTATATGTAATTAAGATGAGGTTAAAGACAAAATAAAGCATTTTCACAAAGTCTAACATGAGAATAAACAACAATGAAAAAGATATACGATACAAAACAAGCAAACAATTAAGCATGGGTTACCTCCCACGAAGCGCTTGTTTTTGTTCGAGTCACGAGCTTGACTCTACCCTTATTTAACGGATAAAGGGGAAGTTTTCCGTACACAAAAGCTTAAGTGCGGGTGATAGTAGTGATACACACCTTTAGGGTGGAAATTTGCTACGTGAGGAGAGGGTGATGGGTGATTTATATGCTCAAAGGGGTGTGCTCCATTAATTATAACCTTACCTATTCTATTGGTGTAGCGGGTGAATCAAATATTTCTCTTAGAAATGGATCATCTTCTATCAACTTCCAAATATTATTAGTTAAGGATCCATCTTGACCTAATAAACCCGGTTTAAACCCATAATGTTTCTTGTTATCAACCATAAATGGGTGATGTAAGTGTGTAAGGTCATGGGTTACTCCTATATTAGCTTCCACTTTACATGGCTTAGAGTCTACTACCTTCATCACGCAACCACCCGGACTATTTATTTTGATGGGTGGATTGGGGCCTAATTCAATTCCTAGATTCACATCTAAAGACGAAAAATTGGGTAAGGATTTCGGTTGAGGCACCGGTTCATCAAAAACTAGGAACTTCCCTAGGACTAAGAGAGAGGTCGTGAAAACAAGCATCTAAACCTACATTCTCTAGTGGTGTTTGGTCCAAAGGTTCTATATCAATCAGAGTTCCTATAGTCTCTTCTACTTCTTCCGGGTAAGTTATAGGCGGTGTGTGTTCCTCAAGTGATGGTAGGGCTTGTGGGCTTGGAGTTTCCAACTCATTATCCATTATATCTAGATCACCTAAATGTTCATCATGTGTTTTAGTATGATCTAACCCAAATACACTCCTAAGTATCTCAAATCCCTCTTTAGCCATTTCAAATTCTTGGTCTGATTCATAAGAATCGTTCTCAAAAACTTGATTACTATGTTCTATTTGCCTAAATGATTCCTCATGTGTGTCATATGTTTTGGTGAAATCTATCCCACGCATGCAACTAGGTAGCTCAACTCTAACCATCTCACAATCTTGTTCAGATTTAGGCTCCATGTGCTTAAAATCTAGGTCTTTTTGTTCATGGTGCCTAAGGTTGGATAAATCCTCTTTATATATTTCCTTAAGTTGTGATGTAGACAAGCTTATGATTTCATTCAAACTATGAGTTACGCTTAGGAAGCTTTTCTCAAATTTTTTCCAAATCGTCTCACTAAAAAGAGTTGGTCCTAACCATGATTATTGAATAGAAGCCACACATGCACAAAATTCAACAAAGCCATCTAACTTTACACCCATCTCATTTTGGATATCTCTAAGATAACTCACAAATTCATTAGGACAATAAGAAGCAATTATATCTATGAAATACATTTTTTCCTCATTTGTTAATGATTCAAATGCAACTTCATTTGCCATAACAAAAAATGAAAAGGGTTTTACGAATACAAACACAAAGAAGGGGGATAGACTACAAGAAAGCTAATAAAAAGAGAAAAAATCTTACCTGATAGGAATCAAGCAAGGGAACCTAAACGAGATAGAGATCTAACTAGATATTCTATTCTCCGGCAGTGGCGCCAAAAACTTGATGCGCGTACGAAGCGCGTTTAGGGTCAAAGGAAACTTCTTTTTCGTCGAGCAAGTTGTTCAACCTCCTAGGCAGTGAACGTAATCGTTGTAGTGTAGTATTCGGTAAGCCTCGGGGATTGATATCGTTCTCTAGGGGAATAGGAATGCTAGTAAGAAATGTATGACGAGAAGGTGGGGGTTAAGGATGATTCTTTTTTTTATCTTTTTATTGGTTTTTTAGAAAGCTAAGGTAAAATCTCGGGGCAATTGGTTTGGGGGTGGTACTTCTACCGATTACTCTACTTATCTAATTATCTAGTTTATCTAATTACTACGGGTAGCTGTTGGAATCACTCCTAAACCATTTCTCAAGTGTTAGTAATCAATATGTAATAGTTAGCTTAGTTAAGGCTTTTATGTTAGTAATTAAGGCAAGGCTCATGTAGAAAGCCCATGAGCCTATGCAAAAGCCCAATAAGGAAAGAAAGGGACTAGATATGTTGCCCTAGCTCCCTTCCCTTATAAATAGTCATGTAACTCTCATTTGAGGGTTGGTTGTTCATTTTATCACAAAACCTACGCATAACTTTTTTTTATTCATTCGTGTGTTTGTGTTATTGTGTTCATCCGATCACTTCTTCATCTCTATTTCTTATATTGATGCTTGTGTTATAAATATGAGAACCTAACAGTGGTATCAATCGCCAAATAGTTGGGTGAAACGATTTTGTTTTTGAAGTTTTAGTGTCTACGCGTATGTTTCGGTTCACAAATCTTCATACACTTTAAAAACTTAATTTTTACACTTTAAAACTCAAGATTCTTGTACTTTAAAGGTTATTTGGTGTTAAAGTTTAAGTTTTTGGCATAAATTTTGAAACTTTACGTGTGTTTCATTGTTTTTGAGCTTGGTTTTACTCGTGTAGTCATTTCTACGCGTAAGGTGCAAATAAGTTTTAGATCATCAAGTTTCACACTTTTGTGTTATTTTGGTGATATTGAAGCTTATTCATCATAAAAATCTGGTTTAGAAATACTTTTGGGCAGAAAAATCAGTTTTGGCAAAGTTTGGTTCATCCTACGCATAGTAAAACCCTAGTTTTACGCTTAAGGATTCTAAGTCTACGCATAAGCTTCTCAACGTGTGATCTTCAGTGCTATTGGTTTACTTAGTTTTTTCTTGGTTGGATAAGCCTGAAAACACTTCGACTTTGGATATCTTTTACACTGGAATAAGTGTAAAGGATTTTAGGGCAAAACCCTAGTTTTACGCCTAAGCTAAAACTTACGCGTAGAATTATTTACGCCTAAGCATTTTCTTACGCCTAAGCTTTGTCTTACACATAAGCTAATCTTACGCATAAGCATTCTACTACTAAGCCTTTATTTTACGCCTAAGCTAAGTGTTGTTCAAGTCTACGCGTAAGCTATTCCTACGCGTAAGCTATTCTTACGCGTAAGTTGGTGTTTTTACGCATAAGGAATTTTCTTTGCCTAAGCTAAGTTTTCTACGCATAAGGATACTTCATGAACAAAGTTTCATTCGACTACAAATATCCATCATCAATACAAGTTTCAAGATGTCTCAACCACCATACTCTAGCTACTTTCCTCACATGTATCCTCATCAACAACAACAATACTATCAACAAATTCAACAACAAATTCCTCAAGGAGCAATTCCACCACAAATGATTCAACCACCACCTAGTCTTCAAGTACAACCTTACACAAACTTTCAAAATCAGCATCCATCCAAGTATGCTATGAAGGAACCGTCTTGGTTTGCAAAGATGTGTGAAGCTTTAAGTAGCCAACAATCCATTCATGAGGTTGGATCACTTGATAGACCTCCAATGCTCACTCCCGGAAACTACGATCAATGGGTGATAAGGTTCTTTAGGTTTTGTGATCTAAAGAAGCCACATGGAAAGTTCTTGAAGAAGGTCATCCTTGAAGGACCTTTTCAGATGCCTACTGTCACTGTACCCGGAGATCCAAATGCTAATCCAACAAGAGATGATGTCACCAACGTTGTCGGTCTTGCTCAACTCACTGCTAACCAACTTCTACACATGGAAGCTGATGAACTTGCAATGCAATATATCCTTTTGGGATTACCCAATCTGATACTTTGTAGTGTTGATGCTCAGAAGACGGCTAAAGCAATGTGGGAGCATATTCATCTTTTAATGGAAGGCACAGAACTCAATCAAGAAGACATGGAATCCAAAATCTACTTAGCATATGAACACTTCATGATTGAACCAGGGGATACATTAGAGTCATATCATCATCGATTCTCAGACATCATCAATGACTTGGAAAAAAATAACATCATTATGCCAAGAATTGCAGTCAACACTAAGTTCCTGAGTAGTCTTGGTCCTGATTGGGAAAAGTATGTCATTTTCATCCGTCAAGCGAAGAATCTTCATCATGCTACATACGGATTGTTGTACGACTATTTGAAGCCCCACCAAAAGGAAGTTGAAAAAGAAAGGATTATCCGTGGACTCCCTGTTTCGCCTTCACTTCCAGATAATCAATCTCTAGCTTTGTGGGCTCAAACGTGTTATCCTCAATTCCCTACTTTGCAAACTGTCTTCACAAATCCTCCACAACCAACTGCAACAATTACACCATATGATCCGTCACAGCACCAATCTCAAGAAACTCAATTGGTTCCATACAACAACAACAATGATCAAGCACTTTACAGTGAATCTAATGAGGATACAGAATCTTTCGATGCATTGCAACAAGGGTTTGTCATGATTGCTAGAGACTTCGGCCGATATTCAAACAAATTCAACAATCGCATCTGTACCTCATCAAACACAAGGAATCAGGCTGTTGTTAACAATGGACGTGTTGAAGTTCAGAATCGTGGTAATGTTCGTCAGATGGGCGGTGGTCAAGGGTTTAATGCTATTGGAAGGAATAACATGGGTGCTCCACAACAACGAGCTCAAGTGGTTGATCAGGGAAATGCTCAGACTGGGATTAATGGTCTTCGTTGTTATAACTGTAATGAGAAGGGTCATCTGGCTAATGCATGCCCAAAGCCGAGGACAAGAGGCAGCGCTTATCACAAAGAGGCTTTACTCTTGGCTCTTAAGGATGAAGCTGGTGAAACTCTTACCAACAAGGAACAGAGCTTCATGGCAAATTCAGATTCTGATGATGACATGGAGGACTTGCAGGCTAATGCAGCAGTGATGCTAATGGCTAACATGCACGAACTCCACATGAGTGATACAGGCCCAATGTATGACACTGACGGCTTGTCTCAGGTACCGGATCAAGCTACATTCATTACTGATCTGATATCTCTGCCAACATCTGCATCCGACGAGGATCAGAGTGTTCAACATGAGCCATCTACATCTCATTCCGATGATAATCAAATAGATCCCGTAGTCATATTTGACGATCAAGATGACCTTATGGTTAATACTGATAATCAAGTTGACCCCGTGGTTATATTTGAGGATCTAAATAATGATCATGTTGAGACTCACGTTGAACAAGCTGAACCTTTGTCTAATCTAGATATTGAGCTCATGACCTTACTTAATGACCAAAAATCTTGAATGGAATAATGCCTTGACATCAATAAGCAATTAAAGGATAAAAATGCACTGCTGACTAAGGATAATGAATGCTTAAAATTTCAACTCAACATTTTTCAAACACAAGAAAAACGTGAAAAAGGTTTTGAAGTCGCTTTTGCTAAATCTTACCAAAACGAAAAATCTTTGGAAAACAGATATGTGATCTAGTTGCATCTAAGAATGCTTTGTTGTCTCAAATAGAATAACTGAAATATGATCATAAACAACAACTTAACGCTCTGACTTTCTGAAACTTAAAAAGCCAAGTCTGAGTTGTTAACTTGTCAAAAATAGTTTTGCGAATACAAAAAGCATTCAAAGAAACGAATAGATGACTATCTTGAAGAAATTGTCGACTTACAAAACAAAACCAAAGAGTTTTGAAATGTTTTTTATAAACATGGTGAGTCAATCACAACTATTCAAAAGTTTACATTTAAACCAATTCTAAATGGATATGGACCGAATCTTGCTGATTACAAACCAAAGTTTTCAAATAGAGCATTCAAACCAAATCCGCAAGTCTACAGTGCAGAACATAGAATTGATGATTCCATTATGAGTGTTGTTGAATATAATCGCATGGAGGAATTAGATGCAGAAGACGAGAGTCTATCAAAATTAGAAAATGTTGTTTATAACAAGCCATTTAACTATTCAAAAGCCATCACTTTCTTTGCACAACAGGATAATTCTAACACACGTGGGGTTATTACGCCTATTTCTGAGTCTTCTAATGATGATCCTCAACCCAATAATGCACAAATTAATGGTCCTTTACCTTCACTCAGTGAAGTCAAAACATTACCCGAACAATGTCAAGTTCTTAAATATTTTGAAACATTTGTGGAAAACTAGAAGGGGGGTTGAATAGTTTTGCCAATTAAAACTTCCTTTTAATCTATTTAGATTGACTTATGTCAATCTATTTGGATGTGTGTGTTGGATGTTGATAAACAAGCATATAAAGGTAAGTAATGAAAAGATAAGAGTAAGAAGCACAAAACCACAACGCGAGTATTTATAGTGGTTCGGCTACAAGGACACCTTCCTTGCCCTACTCCACTCCTCGAGTCACCTACTTGAGAGTTCGTAAACACTACACCAATCTGCTTATGGCGGAGAAGCCTTCACAACGTCGCCTACCCTTTTTCCGGTGCTAGGCTAACCACCGGGTTCTTTCACTCCAAGGTGAACCACACCTACACAACGTCGCCTACCCTTTATAAGGTACTAGGCTAAGTACCTAGTTCTTTCACTCCAAGGTGAACTACATCTTCACAACGTCGCCTACCCTTTATTAGGTACTAGGTTAAGCACCTAGTTCCATTGCAATGGAGGAACTACTACCACACTACACCAACGACTAATCCCAAAGGAGATCTACTCCTTTACAACATCATCAAGGATATCAATATCCTTGGATCTAAAACTAGTCTATCTTGTACATCGAAACACACCATATCGAATGTACATCTAAGGCACCTTTCACTAATGCCTTTGACTAGATCTACAAGACACCTTTCACTAATGTCTTGTGTCTTCACTTCTAAGCACATTTCACTAATGTTTCTAGTCTTGACTTCTAAGCACCTTTCACTAATGCTTCTTGTCTTGACTTCTAAGCACCTACCACAAGTGCTTATGCTATAGACGATAGATACCCTTCACTAATATCTTCGTCTTGATACTTGAGACATCTTTCACTAATGTCTTCAACACTACACTTCTTTGAAGAAAGAAAGGAATCATCAACAAGAAGACTTCAGTAGCCTTGATGATGAGGAAGTATGGCAACTCATGGACTTGAGCTTGCTCGACTTCAAAGGTGGTGATCTTGCCTTTTAAGAGGAACCTAAAAGATCACACAAAAACAAAACTACAAACATAGATCTCTTGGATCTGAGGTTAGTGAGTTTTTAACTCAGGGAGAAAGTGTGTTAGAAAGGGGTGAGAAACAATGAAGAAATGGCTCACTATTTATAGAGGAAAAATCCTACTGTTCCCCGGATCCACGGATCCCTTCCACAATGGATCCGTCTAGCGTTAAGCTAGGGATCCGTGGGACGCTCCCTTTTACCTATGGGTATTTTGGTTATGGGTCATGGGTCATGGGTTGAACCATGGATCTTTAGCTAGATACAATGTATCTCTTGAGTGCAATGCACTTGGTTACTTGGGTATGGGTTGATCCATGGGTTATGGATATTATCCATGTATGATATAAGCATGATGTCATGCAATGGGTTATGGGTCAAGCTCCATGGGTCATGGGCTTTGGGTTGTACCCAACTACATTCAATGTATTTGCCCAATGGGTTATGATACTTAAGTTTCTACCCATTTATATTACCCAATATACTACATACTAGTTATGTGTATATTTTACCCAAATATGTAAACACTAGTTGTTGTACATATGTAATATTAAATCATAAAATCACTTATACTTGTTTTAGTGTTTTATGTGAAAATGTGAATATGTTAGAAACTATTAGTTCAAACCATTTACGTATTTTATTTGTTTCGTTAACATGATTTTACGTTTGTTATCGACAAAATATTAGAAGATCGTAAAATATAAATAAACGTTTTTACGGCTTATTTGTATTAACAATCTCCCCCTTTTTGTTGATGACAAAACATAAAATTATTTTAAGGAAAAGCTAAAATTCGTAAAAGTTTGAATTTGTAGTTTTTACTTTCTTCTCCCCCTTTTTGTCAAAACAAAAAAGAGCCTTGAAAGAAAGCAACACATTGTTTTTAAGAAAAACATGTGAAAGAAATAAAAAGAGGTAGAGAGCAAGTAACGGGAAAGGATCTCGTCTTTACTCCTCCTTGACGAGTCCATCCCTATGTAAGGGCGTCAAGAAAGTGATACTAATCTAGTTTGTTTGCAAGTAAGTTTGCAAAAGATTTCGTCTAAGTGACGAATGTGCTCCCCCTTGATGATTGCAATTATGCAAGGGGATGTCACGAAATGTAAACCTAGTATTGCAAGTAATTTGCAATGTATTGCTTTGACATAAAGCTCCCCCTAGCTTTAGGATGTCAAAGTCTTCATGTGTAAATTGAATAACTACAAAACAAAGGTTAGAAAGCAAGTATAATTCACAATTTCCTGCAAATATGATCCAAGTTAGTAAAAAAATAGCTTTCTGTCTCACGGATCCCACGGTTCCCTCCTAGTAGGGATCCGTCTAGGCAATTCTGAGGGATCCGTATTAGCTGATTAATTTCAGAAAAGGTGATATAACAAGTAAAGTTTTCACAAAAATGAGATATAGATACAAAGTAATCATATGCTAAGAAAAATAACAAGTAGCATGTAATTCCATTTAATAAAACTAGAGTTATGATATACATGACTCTAAAAACTAAGAAAATAAGAAAATACATGACTAGGAATTTCTAAATCAACTATCGCTTGATGCTAGGACACTACTAAAATCTTCTAGCTCAAGTTTTGTTTAGGTTTAATCTCATCGAAACGTTCGAGGAGATGATAGAACATGAAACGTTGGTCTTCTCGTACTTCATGTATCAAAATTTCAACATGTTGACAATGATAGCAATCTTTGTCATGGCTAGGTAGTGGTGGTGGAAGAAATAAAATCGCTTGATGTGAAGGATCAAGTGAAGCGACTTGTGGAGCTTCAAACGATGGAGGGATTGGTGGAGGCGCATTTAAGAATGGCTCAACCAAGAATGATGGTGGTGGTAGAGAAGTGTCAACTTCCATATGGTCGGGTGGTTGACTTTGATGATTTCTCATAATCCAAATGGGATTATATGATGGAAACGGTGAAAAGGAAGCCGGATCAAGTGTTGACTCAACACCTTGATTTTGTACCATTATTCCTCCTAATGAGGAAAATGTTGTCGGCGGAAGCGGATGAGACGGCCTAGGAGGCAAGTCCTCTAAGTTGTAGAGGTGTGGTGATGATAGTGGGGATGTAAATGAAATAGCTCTAGGAACCAATGGTGATGGTTTAGTGGAGATGATATTGTTTGGCCTAGGAGGTATGGTGGTGTTTGGCATAGGTAGTTTTGTGGGTACTATCCTTTTAGGAATTGGTTTGATTGGTTGAGGAAGGATCCTATCATTTGTTGGCTTGACCGGAGATGATTCGGTTGAAGATATTTCGTGTATAACACGAGCCTTTTTCTTGGGTGGTTCTTTGGTGGATAAGTTACTACTTGGGGTTTTCCTCATGATGAGATGATTTCAAGAGGTTTGCAAGGGTTTCTAAAGTGCTGAAAGTTAGGGTGAGAGTGATGACTATGGAGGTCCTAACAAAGTGGTTTATAAACCAAGAGATTTGGCAAGTGCGTTTAAGCCTTAAGCCACTAGGATTCATTGGAATGTGATGATTAACATGCACAAGAGTCAACTTCAGAGTTTGCACTGATCTAGGAAATCATTTAAGATGAGATGGAGTGTTTGAGTTAGGAAGATGAGTTGAAATGATTGTTTTAGCAAGATTTGACATAAACTGTCATCCGGATCCCACGGTTCCCTCCTCAAAGGGATCCGTCTAGGCTAATCCTAGGGATCCGGCTCTCAGCAGTTATGAAAGAATGGAAATGATGTTTCTAAGATCTAAGATCTATATCATTTTGAGTGTTTCAGTCCTCCTAAGTGTCTTAAATGAAGGGGTGCTTAAGTACATGAAGGTAATGAGCGATGTAGCTAATGATTGTCTTTTATGGAAGGATTTGGAACTTTCATGAGTACCAATGGATGAGCAAGGATGACACTAAAGATGAGAGTGTCAATTGAAGCTAAATGATCCTAGAGATCAGGTTGTGACTTAGGATAGTGTTTTGGAAAATATCCTAGAAGCTTTGAGATGGGAAAATAGAATTTGATCAACTTTGATCAATTTTGAGGTAAGGATGATTTATGATCAAATTTGCCATAATCGAAAAGATTTCTAAGACTAGATGTGAGGGATCAAGTAAGAAATGAAGTGTGAGTTTAAGAGCGGAAGAGTAATGGATTAAAAATGAAATGATATATCTACAAGCGTCTTAGAATATGATCTAGGTGAGTTATGTGTGAGTAGGAAGGATCTACCTATCTTGATAAGGACTTAATTTTCCTTAAGACACTATGTTTAGCTTAGTGTGAGGTGTTCTAAGGTTATGTTTGAAATATAATGCTTGCAATTGCATTTTCTGTTTGGCGGATCCCACGGTTCCCTAAGTGTAGGGATCCGTCTAGCACAAATATTGGGATCCGTCCATCTGCTCAGCAGAACCTTTACTAAAGGTATGCAATGATCTTGACAATGCATTATATCCAAAGGTTGGTTTAAAAAGATTCTAACGTTAAGATATCAAATGTAAGATGTTTTATTTCATGAGGAAAATAGGATTACATTGATAAAGCACGAGTACAAGAGAATTGATCCTATTTTGAAATACTACTAGGTTTCTTAAGTGTTTTCGCTAGGAGGATCATTACGTGATTGATGAGTGTTGGTGGAATCAAGAATGAAGAAAGTCTTCATGAGAGATATGTTTAGCGGTTCCATCATCTTGTTCACAAGTACGTACAACGGACTTTGAAATTGAGGATGAAAGTGCATAACATTATGATAGAGGCGTGTCAAGAACATTCCATAAGGGATGAGTTTATTCTTGGAGCCTTGAAGATTTACAATTCGCCTTGCGAAGAAGTAGGCGAGATTGTATGGTTGTTGTGTTAGCAAACAGTACAACATGTGAGCACAACAAGCGGGAAGGATTTATCGATTTCCCCTAAGACTCCAAACATTTTCACGTAGGATGAGTGCAAGAGGCTTGTACTCTTCTCGGATGTCCCGTGTGAATATGATGTTTGGATCGGAGTAATATGGTCGAGGTTTGCATATTATGCGATTTAAATCTTCCGAGGAGGGTATGTGTGAACAATATAGACTATTTTCTTCACGAAAATTGAAGAGAGAATCAAGAGACCAATCTTCGGTGAAGGCACATTGTCCATGATTTGGAATCCGGAGGATGTGAGCAAAATGCCTGATTCGCTTCCAAACAGTCAAGTTTATCACACAAGCTAACCACTTGTGAATGGTCAACCGTAATAAACTTCAGACAGCTTGAGAACGTAATGCAATTAAGATCTGGAGAGTATAGTGTATCCCCGGGTCGTTAAATCCCAACGAGGTGTGAACACTGTAGTACAACGAATCTGTGATCGGGTGATATTGAATGGGAAAAGGTTTGTGAATTTGGAATAATTATACCTAAAGAGAAAGTTTGTAAATTACAGGAGCTTAAATGCAAATTAAAGAAAATTAAAAAGCTAAATTATATTAAATAAACGCTATCACTATTTTTAAAATCGATGAACGTTTAAAACCTAAAACGTACATTTAAATCAAATTACGTGAACGTACTAAATAAAACGTGAAAATAAAGAAGGAAAATACCTACGGATATGAAAAATACATTTTTACAATCCTAATTATAAAAGAAAATTATTAGAAAAATAAAATTATTTTTATGAATATTTATTTAATTATTATTAATTAAAAATTATTTTAAACTATTTAATAATACCCTAAAATAAAAGAAAATATGAATTAAAGCTAGAAAAATGAAATTATGACTTAGAAAATCTAAAATATTATAAAACTAATTTTAAAACTGAAAATATATTTATTACACTTTTTATGTATTTATTATGAATTTAAAACTATTTAAAAATAATTAAAATGCTAGAAAATACTATTTAAACTAAGAAAATTATGGAAAAATATTTTTTTGGCTTTTTATATTTATTTTAATCTAGGAAAATTGAAAACATATTTTTTTAAACTTTTTCTGATTTATTTGTAATAAAAGCTAATTAAAAAGTCTTAAAAACTGATTTAAAATAAGAAAAATAGCAAATAGTACCAGCAAATTATGAACAACTCAGGAAAATTCTAAAATATTATTATAAGTTCATTAAAAATATAAAAACTAGGGATTATGTGTGAAAAATAGAAGCTGTAGTGTACTTGACTTATAAATAAGCTAGACTAAATAAGCTAAAGATTACTAGAGGGTACCAAATCAATACAGAAGCTAGATTAAGCTAAAAGTACCTAAAAGCAACTAATTTCAACTATTCCTAACTTCAGATAAGCAGCCTTATAATATCTAAGCTAATTATCCACTTGAGCCAAACAGGCCTTAATCCCCTATGTTTAAGCTTAAGCACAAGCTTCTAGAGAGAATCAAAATGGAAACCAGAAATGGAGATCTTTAGTTCACTAACCAGACTACACTTAGACCAAGTTTCAGCTCCTCACAAGCTCTTATGAGCTTGTGAAGAGATTGACAAGATGGCTGAAAAACATGATGTGTGACACAGGGCACATAAGTGCTTATTCAACAGCTGATTTGAAGCTTATAGAAAATTACTAAAAATCTACAAAAATAAGATTTCAATTAAAGACCAGTTGAACTAGAATATCCCAAAGATTCAATTATTTTAACTCAAAACTGAGTTCATGAAACATCCAAAAAGTTTGGGCAAAAACTGGTTTTTCACTTTTGACTTTTGAAGACAGAAATGGATTTTTGACTTTTATGAGATTTGAGCTTAACTATTGAACTGATATTGATATTATATGATGAAATAACACTGATGGAAGCTAAGTTATAAGGTTCTATACCTATATGCTAAGTTTTACCAACTGATTCCAACTAAAACTGAAATTGAAGCAGATAACATGCAATTTTGACTTTCTACTAAAACAAGGACTGCATTTTATTGTTTGACTGAGCTAATAGGTTCTATTATAACATATATTAGACAAGAGCAAATCCACAAACATCCTCTAATACAGTGAACTAGGTAAAACCAAACACCACTTTATGAGACTAATTTGAAGATTTCCAAAGACTTTCACAAATTCAGACCATGCACTAGATTCAAGAACTTATATTATCATAATATGAGACTAGATAAGCATGAAACAACAATACTAACAACATAAAACTAATAAATTACACTTAGGCTATATTAACTGCTTAAAATAAGATTTTTATTAACTACCAATTAAAGCTTATGAATGTCTTACACAGTGAAATGCCAAAATGGATCAAAAGGCTTACAAATTGGATCCAAGCACAAAACTGAGAACTGAGGCACACAAACACAACCTAAAGCTTCCCAATAAGCACTAAACCCAAGGGCAATCCTTTATTAACCCTGCTCCAGCTTCCTTCACCATATTCATTGATTTTTTATTTTCCAACTATTTTTTAGTATTTTTCTTGTATTTTTGAATTGCTGAATAAAACTGGAATTTTAAGGTTTCTAAAAGCTTATAAGCTTTGTCAAGAGCTTATATGAGCTTAAGAAGCAATAACAATAACTAATAACAAAATTTGCATATCTTGAGAATTTTTAACAAGGAAATTTGCATAAAACTGAATTAGTGTACATAAGCTGAAATTGAAACTGTAAATAAGTTTAAAATACACTGAAAGAACTTAACAAAGTGTTTGAAAGCTTTGAAATACACTGAAATTTAAATTATACTACCTACGATATGTAAAAAAAACTAAACTACTCTACATATTCTTCCACACTGCTTCTTTCTTTCTTTATAATGATCTCTAGGACTCTGTGGGTCCCACTTGATCTTTCCCATCAATAATCTCAGCCTTTGGATGGGTCAAATTCATCTTGGCCATCAAATGGCATTTTGGCGCCAAAAGTCCTAAAGGCTGCTTGGGGCAGTTTTATTGCAATTAAAGAACTTTGGGAGGTTGTGGAGGTGGAGGGGGGTTGGTATACAGCTGGGGAGTGAGGTGGAAAAACCACCTGGTTTTGGTTTTACAGGTGTGAGGGAGATAGATGAACAGTGGGTCTGGTTTGGCGAGTATTAGTAAGGGGGTTCAAATGGGATAATGGCAGGGGGTCTTTTGGTTTGGCTGGGGTTCAAAATACACAAAGGGCCATTTAGTTTAAGCTTATATACAAGGACCATAGTTGTAATTTCTGCAAACTTCAAGGACTGAAACTGCCATTATTCCAAAGTTATCACAAGGACCATTCCTGCCAAATATGAATAGTACAAGGACTAATTTTGATTATTTTCCATTTTTATAAACCCAAGGACTATTTTTGACAATTTTCAAACTCCAGGGACCAAACTTGTAATTTTCTCCAAACTTATCATAAAGACCAATTTTGCCATATATGAATAGTATAAGGGTTATATTTTCATTTTAAATAACCCAGGGACCATTATTAACACTTTACAAAGTTGAGGGACCAAAGTTGTCATTTTGCAATTTTAAAACTTTGAAGGGTTTGTTTTGACAACTTTTGAATCCCATGGACTTTAAATGATATTTTACTTTATTTTGATTTACCAGGGACTGATTTTGACAACTTTTGAAACTTGGGGGACTAAAACTGCCAATTATGCAAACTTGATATGTTTTTCACCTGATTTTGGTATTTTTGCATTTATAACACATAAAACACTTATTTGTGATATTTTCATCATTTTGATGCATTTCTGAGTGTTTTCAGATGTTTTTGCAGTTTAAATAGTACAAAAATGATGAGTATTTAGACACTCATCAATGCCCAAGGGTTAGAGTAAACTTTTGGTTTTTGATATAAAACCAAAGAGATAGAGAGCGATCCTCGTTACGAACGAGTTCAACTTGACGGAAGAATTCCATTATGAACCTTGGACATATCTTCTCGTTGATTTTAAGAAGACATTCTAGTCCTATAGCTCGGAAGGAGGTATTGATACCTTCTTCGAATTGTAGAGAGGTGTCTACAATACGTCCTTCGTGGAAGTGACGGTTTTCGAGATTATTGAACCCACGGACATGATTGCCAGGCGTGTTGGGTTCAAGAGAGATGTTCGGAGTGTAGACGCTAGTGAGTGAAAAATCAAACTCATATTCATGCGTCATAGTTGAACCTATAGAAATGATAAGTTTAAACCAGAGATGTTTGTGGTCAACCTATGATTATCTAATGTTTTTACTAGATTTTTATTAACAATGGTTTTTAACACTCTAACTCACTCAAGGTTTTGACTTTCTAGTGGATTATTACTTTTAGAAAGATAGTGGTTTTTTAATCTTGCATGAAAACTGTTTTCCAGTAGGACGGATCCTACGGTTCCTTTACAAAAGGGATCCGGCTAGTATAACTTCCGGGATCCGTGGATCTGTAGTAACAGAAACAGATTTGATGAAAACATAGGTTTTACAGTTTTTATACCACGAAATGTGTTTTATCCTACATTTTCTGTTAGCTTGCATACATGACTTCTAATGTATCACGAAAGAATGTGAAACAAATAAATCAAAAGAAATGACAAACATATTATGATAATAATAACCTAGATAACTAGATTATTAATAATATTGCATTTCAATACTAAGGATGATACAAAGGATTGGGTATATGATCCCAATGTAGATTAACAACACAAAGTAAATGTTTCCATATGTGAACTTCATCATAGGGAACACAAGTGCAATGAGTGTTATGGCGATGAGCACGAGCGTGATGTAAACCGTGTTGATGATGAATCTTCTTGGTTTCGGTTGAGATGGAATGAGGAGGAAGATGAAGTTTTTGAATGAGAGGAAATTTTTGAAATTGGAAGATTTGAAAAAGTGAGGATTTGATAGAGTGGTCGACGGTGGGAGTATTTATGGGGAAGGAGGAATTTTTGAAATTCGTGTTTTGTTTTATTATTGGATTAAAAGAAACAAAACATAAGTTTTATATACCACGACTTTAGACGAGAAATAAAACACGTATGTGAGAAAAAGGCTTCTTAATGAAGCTTCATGTAATACATGTATAAGCACAAAAGATAATCATATAAATACCTAAATAGGTATACTTAATTATCAAGCAAACTAAAAAGAAAATCATACGTCTAGCGCACTTAGGAATGTCTTTACAAATGACACAACAAATGTCACTTAGACGATTCCCGCTCCTTTGCGTTTAAGATACCTTCTTAAGGAAGGTATTCTTGTTACCAAGCGATTCCTACAGCTTGGTGGGTATGAGCTTTGACTAATCAACATGACAAAGAAGATTAGTGCAATTAAATGAAAAAGTAAATAAGAAAAAATGTTGTTATCAAATCAACATCCAAACATATAGTTTTAAAAGACATGGTGTTTGTTTTTATGAAAAACCTTCTTTGTAGTTTTCAATTAACCATGGATCGTATCAAGTTTTTAAAGTACAATATACTTCAGGAAACTTGGTAACGAAGCTCTGATACCAATTGTTGAAAACTAGAAGGGGGGGTTGAATAGTTTTGCCAATTAAAACTTCCTTTTAATCTATTTAGATCGACTTATGTCAATCTATTTGGATGTGTGTGTTGGATTTTGATAAACAAGCATATAAAGGTGAGTAATGAAAAGATAAGAGTAAGAAGCACAAAACCACAACTCGAGTATTTATAGTGGTTCGGCTACAAGGACACCTTCCTTGCCCTACTCCACTCCTCGAGTCACCTACTCGAGAGTTTGTAAACACTACACTAATCTCCTTATGGCGGAGAAGCCTTCACAACGTCGCCTACCCTTTTTCCGGTGATAGGCTAACCACCGGGTTCTTTCACTCCAAGGTGAACCACACCTACACAATGTCGCCTACCCTTTATAAGGTACTAGGCTAAGTACCTAGTTCTTTCACTCCAAGGTGAACTACACCTTCACAACGTCGCCTACCCTTTATTAGGTACTAGGCTAAGCACCTAGTTCCATTGCAATGGATGAACTACTACCAAACTACACCAACGGCTAATCCCAAAGGAGATCTACTCCTTTACAACATCATCAAGGATATCAATATCCTTGGATCTAAAACTAGTCTATCTTGTACATCGAAACACACCATATCGAATGTACATCTAAGGCACCTTTCACTAATGCCTTTGACTAGATCTACAAGACACCTTTCACTAATGTCTTGTGTCTTCACTTCTAAGCACCTTTCACTAATGCTTCTGGTATTGACTTCTAAGCACCTTTCACTAATGCTTCTTGTCTTGACTTCTAAGCACCTACCACAAGTTCTTATGCTATAGAAGATAGATACCCTTCACTAATATCTTCGTCTTGATACTTGAGACATCTTTCACTAATGTCTTCAACACTACACTTCTTTGAAGAAAGAAAGGAATCATCAACAAGAAGACTTCAGTAGCCTTGATGATGAGGAAGTATGGCAACTCATGGACTTGAGCTTGCTCGACTTCAAAGGTGGTGATCTTGCCTTTTAAGAGGAACCTAAAAGATCACACAAAAACAAAACTACAAACATAGATCTCTTGTATCTGAGGTTAGTGAGTTTTTAACTCAGGGAGAAAGTGTGTTAGAAAGGGGTGAGAAACAATGAAGAAATGGCTCACTATTTATAGAGGAAAAATCCTACTGTTCCCCGGATCCCACGGATCCCTTCCACAAGGAATCCGTCTAGCGTTAAGCTAGGGATCCGTGGGACGCTCCCTTTTACCCATGGGTATTTTGGTTATGGGTCATGGGTCATGGGTTGAACCATGGATCTTTAGCTAGATACAATGTATCTCTTGAGTGCAATGCACTTGGTCACTTGGGTATGGGTTGATCCATGGGTTATGGATATTATCCATGTATGATATAAGCATGATGTCATGCAATGGGTTATGGTTCAAGCTCCATGGGTCATGGGCTTTGGGTTGTACCCAACTACATTCAATGTATTTGCCCAATGGGTTATGATACTTAAGTTTCTAACCATTTATATTACCTACTCCCTCCGTCCCAAAATTATAGTCCCCTATTGACTTTTTCGGTCTTTCTTTTACAACTTTGACCTTAAATATTTTTGTTTGTGTTATGTAATACTTGATGCAAATTATATGAATGGATTGTGTTTTAAATGTATTTTCATTAGTATATTTTTCATCAACTATTGTATAACACAAACAAAAATATTTAAGGTCAAAGTTAAAAAAAGAAAGACCGAAAAAGTCAATAGGGGACTATAATTTTGGGACGGAGGTAGTAATATACTACATACTCGTTATGTGTATATTTTACCCAAATATGTAAACACTAGTTGTTGTACATATGTAATATTAAATCATAAAATCACTTATACTTGTTTTAGTGTTTTATGTGAAAATGTGAATATGTTAGAAACTATTAGTTCAAACCATTTACGTATTTTATTTGTTTCGTTAACATGATTTTACGTTTGTTATCGACAAAACATTAGAAGATCGTAAAATATAAATAAACGTTTTTACGGCTTATTTGTTTTAACAACATTCATATCGGACATCAAACTTTTGGAACGTGAAATTGAAATCAATTCTGAAATAAAAGTTGAACATTTTCAATCGCCTCATGCGAGAGAACAAAGAGATATTTTTCAGAAAATAATTTTACCTCATGTCCGGAATTTGAAAATGTGTGCAATATATTGGGAAAGGGATTTTCACAAGGAGCTTGGACTTATGAAAAGAGTTTTCGAGCAAATAGAAACATCGATTTCAAATACAAAATGTAAAAAGAAAATGTTAAGAAAAGATGTTGATAGACTCTTGGAAGATGTTATCTATGCTGATACCATAAATGTTGTGTTATTACATTCTATTGCATATGCATTTGATTATATTTCTGCTGATTCTGTTGATTCTGTTGAAAATGTTGAGAATACTGATATTGTGTCACAAATCAAGTCTTTAAAAGTTGAAAATGAGCGATTGTTAAACGAACTTTCAAATGCAAAACGTCGTCTTCAATGGTGTTAAAAAGATTGTCAAAATCGAGAACTCGCTTTGCAAAATCAGTTGCATACAAAAACTCTTAATCCAAAACTTGAGCAACTGGATGATGAAAACGTGTCTTGGAAGTGTCAAATTTCAAAATATGAACAAGAAATTTCAAAAGTTAAAAAGGAATATGGTGTCATATTTGATTTACTCAAAAAGACTCGTGCTCAAGCGTCAAAAGATGTTGATGATCATCTTGCTTATACCAAAGATGTTTTACGACGAGATGGACTCACTCGTTCTGAAAATCTAGATTTGTTACACACTATCCATGATCTAAAATCAGAGTTGGTGAAACTTAAGCAAGATAGGAATAGTAACACAACAGTAACTGCACCTAGAAAGATTCAAATTAACTCTAGAACATCTAATGAAAAACCACAAGAAACTAATGTGCTTCCCTCTACTGAAACAGGAATAGTTGCCTCTTTTCCCAACGCATGCACTTCACAGCCTAGGAGTAATACAAGGAAGAATAGGAAGTTGCGACGTAAGAAAAGAACAATAAAGATCTTTGAAGTAGAAGAACACCTTAGGACTTTGAATAAAACTCAAATTGCACCCACTTTAGATATTGCGTCTGACAAATGTAATGAACAAAGTGATGTAACGAATGCTGATTCGTTTCAAATAGTATATATAAGAAATATCAAATTAAATAAAAATATCAAATACGAAATAAACGCGAGAGAATTGCAAACCAACCTTTTAGGAAAAAGGTCGACAGGCAAAACCCGCGTATACTCGATAAGTGATACCGGGCAAGTGATTACCCGGGTCGTTTCCCAACGAGGTGTGAATTGACGGTGACGTTTGAGGTTTGGGATTGGATGCTTGAATACAAAAAATTTTAAATTTTGGAATTTTAAACTAAATGACGGGAATTTAAAGGAAAGCAATAAAACTACACTAAGGAAATCTAAGGGAGTCCTAAAATTAATCTAAAATACTAAGGGAAACTACGGGAAACTTAAAGCTAATTAAAAATGTAATTAACCTAAAATCGGGCACGTGCGGGTTCTGTAAGTGGGCAGGAGGTCGTGGGTTCAATTCCCACCTCCTCCCTTTTTTCACTTATTATTATTTTTTTTTTTCTATTTGCAAACTAATATAAAAACTAAATAAGCATTTTTCATAAAAACCAAACTTGAAAAAAAAAACTTAAATTAAGCTGTTAGCAGGCAAGAAACAGAAACAAAAAAGGATAAAGGCTGTTTGGATTAAGGCTAACTAAAGGGACAATAAAAGCTACAAAAAGCTAAACATAAGCTACTCCTAATGAAGACTAAGCTACACACCTAAAAGCACTTAAAGGAAGCTAAACTAAGCAATTGATAAGCCTAAATAAGCAAACAAAAAGGGATCTAAAGGGTCCTAAGCTGCTGCCACTGCTGTAACAGGACCAAAAACAGCCCACTAGGGGCTTTTTTGGCTTATTTTTAAGCTGCTAAATGAGTACTAAACTACCTACAAGGCAAAAGCATATTAAATAGGTAATATGGAGATCCTAAAAACTGCTTTTCAATCAAAATGGAGCTGTTTTAGAAGCATAAAAGGCACATGCAAAAGGGCTATAAGGGACAGTTGGGGACTGAATAACAGATTTGGATAATACTCAAAAAACTATCAAGGTACTTGAAACAATATGTAAAGGTTACAATGCTACTAAACACTAAATTTAGACCAAATGAACTGACTTTTGCACCCAAAATGGGTCAAAACTGAAGTTTTGACCCAAAGACTTGCAATTCCAAACACCCTACGAGCAGAAAAGTTAACTGTTTTGAAAGTGGAGATATGGAAATCTTAAAAACTAAATTGCCTCCATTTCACAAACTTAAAATAAGTTTTAACAACTTTAACAAACACTTCAAAAGCACAAGTAACAGAATTTTTAGAACAAAATCAAAAGTGCATAACTTTAAATAAACTAGATAAAAAAAACTTGAAATTAAATTGCATTAAAAATTAAAAGTTGACAAGGAAAGTAAATGACAATAAAAGTAAAAATGGTACTAGAACTTGGAAAGAAATTCTAGACAAAGTTTACAAAATGACTAAATGCCTATTTATACTAAAACATAAAAAAGAGTTTTCTTTCTGTCTTGTGCTTGTTTGCTAAGAGAGAAGTGAGTTGGACAGCTTGTGCTTTTTCTTGACTCAATCTCACCCATTCATTTCATCTTGGGCACCAAGGGATGTGATCTGAGCCCTTCATATCTTGCACAAATGGAACAGTTTAGGATTGCCAAGGTGGATATGGGAGGACATGTGACTAAGTCTTGGATTCTTCCTGAGTTGAGAGGGACAGGAGGTGAGAGGAAGACTTTGGCGCCAATGGTGTTTTTGATGTTCTGGGTTTGTAGTTTGACCGAGTTGGGTAAAACGGGTAAACACAGATTAGGTAAAAGGTTTAAGATGATTTAATGTGGTATTTGTTTATTTTAAAGGTTTTAAAATTTAAAAACATAATTTTTTTTTAACTAAAAGAAATTGGTTTTAAAGAGAAAGTAAAATTGGTTTTAAATAAAAATGTTTTCAATAATAAAAATAATTGCTTTTTTGTAAAATAAAAATTGGTTTTAAATAAAAATAATTGTTTTTAATGAAAAATGGGTAAATTGGTAAATTGGGTTCGGGTAAAGGGTAGAAAGGTAATTTGGTTTTAGAGTTAGGTTACGGGTTTGTTTTCCCCACTCTCACTCCAAATATGCGTCCCGGGCTCTGAAAATGCAGAAAATCCACTTCCCGGCTCCGTCTGCAAAGAAAAATTTTCCATTTCAAGCTCATTTTTGTTCGTTTTTGCCCTGTTTTCGATCCTTTTGTACCTGAAACACATAAAAACACATTCCAAGGATATCTGCAGTATAATTGGGTATATTTTAGTGTTTTTAGACGTTTTCGTGGGTTTTTCGAGCTTAAAATGATGAGTAAAATGTCACTCATCGAATGCTAAATCTTTAAGTACTCTAAATGTTATGTTTGAAGCTTCATGTGTTGGTTGTCGTAAAAGCATGTTTTCTGGTTGTCATGATAAATGTGTTGCTAAGGCTATCTTGAATCGTAAGCGGAATAATAGAAAACATAATACCTCTAGGCCCACTAATGCTTCTAAGTCTGTGCTAGGTAAACCACCCTCTAGTGTTCCGGCTACGATCATTGATGTACCCATAGAATCCCCTTCACCTCCTAGGAAGACCTTATCACCTAGTGCATTTACTAAGACCAAAGCTAAGACTAGTTGGAGATGGCAGAAATGGTTACATAATACACTTGGCTTTAAATGGATGCCTAAAATCATAAACATGTGTGTTTTAACTACAACTGCTTCGGAACCCTCTAACTCTTCGGGTTCCACATCTACTTCTATTCCATCTGTGTCGTCTGTGTGTAATGCAGGTGATACAGATCATCCTCTGGATTGTTGATAGCGGATGTTCCCGACATATGACAGGCAATCTCAAACTGTTATCAAATTTTGTTTCAAAGTTCATTGGCACTGTCAGGTTCAGGAATGATCACTTCGCAGCTATCATGGGCTACGGAGATTACATCAATGGTAACATCGAAATTATCAGAGTTTATTATGTGGAAGGTCTCGGTCACAATCTCTTCTCAGTTGGTCAATTTTGTGATGGAGATTTGGAAGGTGCTTTTCGGGAGAAAACTTGTTTCATTCGTGATCTACAAGGAAACGACCTTATGTCTGGTACCCGCACATCAAGTCTTTATACAATCTCAATGCAAGACATGATTGCTTCATATCCCATATGTCTACTTTCAAAGGCAACATCTACAAAATCTTGGCTATGGCACCGTCGACTATCACACTTAAACTTTCAAACCATAACCAATTAGGTCTCCCAAGATTTTGGTACTCTAAAGATCACCTATGCTCAGCTTGTGAACAAGGGAAAAGCACTCGTGCTCACTTTCCTTCAAAGGTGGAACACAGCTCACAGCATGTGCTTCATCTTCTTCACATGGATTTGTGTGGCCCGATGCGCGTGCAGACGATTAATGGCAAACGCTACATCTTGGTAATTGTGGATGACTACTCAAGATGGACTTGGGTTTATTTTCTTCGAAGTAAAGATCAAGCTCCACAGATGATCATCACCTTTCTCACGAAATTCAAGTTCAGCTCCGGAACACAGTCAGACAAATCAGAACAGACAAAGGAACTGAATTTGTGAATCAAACTCTTCGTGCATATTATGAGAAAGTGGGAATTGAGCATCAAACATCAATTGTACGAACACCGGAACAAAACGAAGTTGTTGAAAGACGAAACCGTACGTTAGTGGAAGCTACAAGAACGATGTTGATAAATGCAAAACTTCCAGATTACTTGTGGGCTGAAGTCGTGTCAACTGCATGCTACACTCAGAATCGTTCAATGATTACCAAACGCCACAAAAAAACGCCTTATGAGCTTATCCACAACCGTAAACCAAATCTCAAACACTTTCATGTATTTGGATCCCTTTGTTACCCGAATAATGATCGTGATGACTTTGGTAAGCTCAAAGCCAAAGCTGACATTGGAGTCTTTGTTGGATATTGTGAAAACTCTAAGGGTTACCGGATATGGAATCGTCGTACAAGGGAGATTATGGAAACGATTCATGCAAATTTCGATGGGCTTACTGAAATGGCTTCTGAGCAAAATAGCTTGGAACCCGGACATAACCGTCTAAACTTCCCCCACACCCCATCATCAGCTGAACTAAGCCTCCAGCTTGCTCGTCAACAAATGGAACAGTTATTTGCTCCTCTGTTTAGTGATGATATTGATCAACATGCTCCAGATGTATCAACTGTTTCCGCTGCTCAACCTGATAATAATCCAATACCTGATACACTTGAAACAACAACAATTGTTGAAGAAGCACCAACAATTGATTCTACAACAACAGCAGAACAAACCGCATCCAATGACGCTGAACCAGTTGATGATCTTCTGAACAATGAAGTACCCCCACATGCAGATTATGATCCAAATGCGTTCTTCAATCCGTTTGCTAATGAAACTGCCACACCTGATGTTGCAGAATCATCCACAAGCCATTTAAATCGTCCTAATCTGCAGAATGTATATCAACATCAACCCTCCACACATCGTTGGACGAAAGACCATCCTCTTGTGAACATTATTGGAAACCCGAATCAACCAGTCGTAACTAGACAACGCCTTCAGACTGATGGTGAACATTGCATTTATGCACTCACCGTCTGCCAAGCTGAACCCAAAAATATTAAGGAAGCCATGACATATGACAACTGGATTGAATCTATGCAAGAAGAACTTAACCAGTTTAAATGCCTTGAAGTATGGGAATTGGTTGAAAAACCAACTAGGGTCTATGTTATTGGTCTCAAATGGATTTGGAAAAACAAGCTAGATGCTGAAGGTACGGTTATCAAAAATAAGTCACGTCTGGTGGCTAAGGGTTATAGACAGGAAGAAGGGATTGATTATGAGGAATCATTCGCACCGGTTGCTACACTTGAAGCAGTTCGGATCTTTCTGGCATTCGCGGCTCACATGAACATCACGGTCTTTCAAATGGACGTCAAAACCGGTTTTCTAAATGGAAAATTGAAAGAAACGGTCTATGTTAGTCAGCCAGAAGGATTTGTTGATCCAGAGTTCCCTAATCACGTCTACAAACTGAACAAGGCTCTCTACGGTCTCAAACAAGCCCCTCGGGCGTGGTATGATAAGTTGTCATCCTTTCTTATCTCTCATAATTTTGTCAAAGGATCGGTCGACCCTACACTATTCATACAATATCACGGGGCACACATTTTAATCGTTCAAATTTATGTGGATGACATCATTTTTGGGTCAACACATCTAAAGTACTCAAACGCTTTTTCAAAACTTATGAAAAAACATTTTGAAATGTCCATGATGGGTGAACTTACGTTCTTTCTAGGACTGCAAGTTCATCAATCACCCCGTGGTATTTTCTTGAGTCAGTCCAAATATGCTCTTGAAATTTTAAACAAAAATGAAATGCAAAACTGTGACACCTATGCCACACCAATGGCACATACCAAGAAACTGGACGCTAATTTGCATGGGAAATTGGTTGACCCTACCAAATACCGAAGTATCATTGGGTCTCTCATGTATCTAACAACCAGTAGACCTGATATTTTCTTTGCTGTATATCTTTGCTCCCGTTATCAGTCGCGACCAACTGAAACTCACCTCTCTGAGGCTAAAGGAATCCTCCGATACATCAAGGGAACCATTAACTTGGGGATCGTATCTGAAGGATTCTGGTTTTGAACTAATAGCTTTTTCAGACGCTGATCACGCAGGTTGCTTAGATTCTCGGAAAAGTACTTCAGGAGCTTTACAATTTCTTGGTGATAAACTGGTGTCATGGCAATCGAAGAAGCAGGATTATACATCGTTGTCCTCAAGGTTTGTTGAACCTAAGACCTTGATAGATCTTTAAGCACTCGTAGATCGTTAGTTATGCTTATGTAATCACAAACACACTAAAAGACAGTCTCTATAACTTGTATTCTATAGCGGAAATCAAACACAAGTAATAACACAAATAACTAAGAACTTCTTTGATTCTCTATGGATCGTTTTATATTACTAAAACTTTGTTTTTCAACACGTACATCATTCATACTATTGTGTTCCTTTTATAGACAAGGAACCCTAAACCGTTTCCCAAGAAACGTATAAACATAAAACTAAATAAGATATACATTATCACTTCCTAATAAAGCTCATGCATATCCTAACTAACTATCGAATATGCGGAATATCTATCTCCGCAGAAACCAACTATACGGTTTTATTACTTCAGCAGAATTACTTCTTCAGCAGATTCCACATCACTTCAGCAGAATCATCAGCAGTAACTTCAGCATAATTCTTACTTAGTAGAATTTCCAACAATCTTCCCCTAAACTTGAATTTGACTAGGTTAAGTTCCAGTTTCTTGATATATCTTTAAACTTCAAAACAAGAGGATTGTACTCGAACATCGGCAGCAAAGAAATAAAACAATCACATCTCTATGATGACAAAACTTTGAAACTCCAGATCTTTGCAGCAACAAATGACAAAATGTACATCAAAACATATTAGTTTCATACTATTCTCATCACATCCAGGTGTGTGAACTCCTGTGAGAGGTGAATCATTGAAAATAATGGATTTGATGTCTCTTTACCAATAGCCATTACTACTAGAGTAGCCAAATTTTGAAGTTCGAAAACTATGGTACACTGATAACCATCTGATTTATAGCAAATCAGCAGCTATAAACGGATTTGAGATGTCTTTACCTGTAGCCGTTTGCTCAGGACTAGTCAATTCTTAGGGGAAAGAATCACCTTTGGTGAATTGAGCACCCAATATGGTATTCCATTGCCTTTACCACAAGCCATATACTTGTGGGATAGCCAATTCTTAGATTCCAAAAAGGAATAAACCATGGTGAACTAATGACCATACAACCCTCAGCAATTAAGCATGGGTGAGTTGCATACCCTATGATTTTGAGCAAACCATTATAGCTATCAATAGATTTGATGTGTCTTTACCAAAGCTGTACCCTTTGGACTAGCCAACCCTTTGATGTACACAAGGCACAACTGGTGAGTTGATAACCAACAACAAGTAATATACAACAAACCTGCAAGAAAAGTTAGACAAACAAAGAATATACTTTTTTTTAAAAAACTAAGAATGAAACAAAGAAAGAAAGAAATAATACAAAACAATACAAGATACCATAATCAAGATGATGCTTGGTGTTGCAGAAGCTGAGTCTTAATCAATCCAATAAATTGTTCAGCATGTAGCATATCATTCCCAACTGGATCAGGAGGAACTTCCAACTTCTTTCTAAGCATTCTTTGCATCAATTTCACAGACAAAGGATAAAGTTTATCAGAGAACATACACACAGTCATCCCACACTTTGTCTCCACCACATGCACACTTGGGATAGGATAAAGTCTCCAAGTTTCAACCTTCCACGTATGTGAATTCTTCCAAATATAATACCCTTTACCATTTGGATATTGAGTGTCAAACAGAACTTGAAGATCTCCCAATAAATACAATCCAGATCCTTGTGGAGTATGAGTAGCATAATATTGTGTTACAAGGCCATGGAGAGTAATCAAATCTTGCTTATCCACCATATGAAGTATGTCCTTCAAGAAGGTAAACTGCATAGAAGAGTTATCCAACCTAAATATGGTGTTAAACTGTGCATCAGTCAATGTCCATGAAGTCAACACACCATGAGACCCCTCAAGAAAAGCATCAGCAGATCCCTCTTTAATGAAAGTTGAATCAGCAGCCTTTAGATCCAAAGAACTACCCCTGTGAGACTTATGAACCCTAGAGGTGTGTGTCCCAACTGATCTCACAGATCTCCTTATAGCAATGTATCTCCTTTTAGACATCCTTTTTCCCCTCCTACCTGGTATATAAATCCCCATAGAGACAGAAGATGGTACCTTCTCAGATTCATCAAGGACATCTTTAGCAGGAATGGAAGAAGTAGAAGTAGAAGAAATTGGAACAGCACTACGCATAGCATACATTTTCTCAAGCACCTCTCTGGCCCTCTTAGCTTTAGCTGCTGCTTGTTCAGCTTTCCTAACCATATCTTCTCCTTCTTTATCAACAAGTGCCACATGTGGAATAGGAGCAGGCATACCCTTTGAATCCAGAGATGGATTAGCCACACTAGATAATGCTTCAGAAGAAACAACAAGAGGTTCAGCAGAGTGATCTCTGTCAGTAGATGCCTCAACAGACACAGCATGAGAGCTCATCTTTGGAGTAACATCATCAAAATAATCCACAATCTCAACTTTCTTGATTCTTTTGGCCTTTGGAGCATCTGCACTACCAGCAATCCTCTTCAAGTTAGAAGGTGGTGTAATCTGCTTCATAATCTTATGATACATGCTATTCAACTCAGAATCATCTAAAGCCCAGACTTGCTTCTTTGTTAAACCAGACTGATAAATAGCAATACTTTGGTTATACACCATATTCCTCATATATGTTTTCTTCTGAGCTGCAGTTGGTGGTCTCTCTCTCTTAGCTTGAGCCTTTTGAGCAGCAATGGCTTTTCTCTTTGCAGCTATAACTATCTTCTTTTGTTCCCCAAGATCCATCATTTGTGCAGCAAAGTTGTCACTATCAAAAGCAGCACCTAAGATACTTTGTGCAAGAGTAGGATTTGATGCAGCTTGAAAAGTGTAAGTGTCCCATTGCTCATCAGTAAACTGAGAGGATAGTTCATCGATTTATCTTTGTCTCTCAGGAGGTAAATTGGTAGTAAACTAAGCTTCAAGCTTTTGAGCCAATGCATGACTCTTCTTCATATTTGCATACTCTGCTAGCATTCTTTCTTGCTCTAGCCTTTCCTGTTCACTCACAAGATCTGAACCAATCTCTTCATCAATCATGACTCCTTTCCCTTTATCAGCAGACTCATAAGCAGAATCAGCATGAGGAGTATCAACAATTGAAACTTCAAAAGAAACACCCATGGAAGCATTAGAAATAATATGTTGAGGAGTGTCTTCAACAAGAGTAGAAGAGACATCAGCATTATGATCCAAGTTAAAACTTCTTCCAGCAACAAAGACTTCATGATGATCTACTGAAGGTGGAGGACATGGCTGCTCTTCCATAGATGAAACTTGACCATGTTCAGAAGTAACATCCACCATATGATCTTCAGCAATTGCAACATTGGCAACACTTGGCTCCTTTGAAGATTCAGTAGTATTGATAACGCTACACGCGTTGTTCGGGGTCAAAGGAACTTCCTTTTCGTCGAGCAAGTTTTTCAAAACCCTAGGCAGTGAACCTAATCGTTGTAGTGTAGTATTAGGATAAGCCACGGGTATTGATATCGTTCTCTAGGGGAATAGGAATGCTAGTGAGAAGTTACTACGCTAAGGTTGTGGTTGAGGAAGATTATTTTTTATCTTTTTTATATTTTTTAAGGAAAGGAAAGGTACGAATCTCGGGGTTTGAATTTGGGGGTTGGTATTTTTACCGATTACTCTACTTATCTAATTATCTAATCTAAGGTGTATGTAGTCTATGTCTAATTAATGTGTGCTCGTATGATAGTT
This sequence comes from Chrysanthemum seticuspe, assembly GCA_019973895.1. Taxonomy (NCBI): domain Eukaryota; kingdom Viridiplantae; phylum Streptophyta; class Magnoliopsida; order Asterales; family Asteraceae; genus Chrysanthemum; species Chrysanthemum seticuspe. The sequence continues at coordinate 99,956,270 of BPTQ01000002.1, forward strand.
TAAAGATGTGTTTACTTAGGTTTTACTACTCCTTAATTATCTCCTATTGGTGGTTGAATTATCACGTCCTTATTCCTAGTTGCGTTGTGTGTCTAAGGTTGTAGGGTATGCGTTTCTCCCTAACTCTTTGAACTTACCAAAGGGTCTCGTCTACAAAACCCACTAGGGATAATAAACTCTTGCTCTAAGGCACTCTTTGGATGGTTTAGCTTACAACTACTCAAGGAGTCATATTCTAAGGTTCACAAAGATTTAATCAAGCATTAAGTACACAATGAATGACCTATCGCATTACTAGATCATTAATCAACTAAGATAAGAGACAATCAATCAATATTCAATAATCAAGTTTCATATTCCCTAAGCAAACACACAAGTAAATCAGCCGGACATGGAAAACATGCAAGCATACACACAAATAATCAAAGACATAATTGTATTGATGAAGTAAAACACTTATCTTGGTGTAAGATAGGGTTTGGAACCCTAAAATACTGTACAAGACAGCCTTGGTTCGGTTTAGGTTTTTACTCCAAAAGACTACACACTAAATACTGAAAAATTCGGATTCTATATATAATATTACATATGCGACGGCGTCACCTTATGTTTTGTGACGCTGTCGTGTCGCCGTCATTAGGGTTTCGTCTTAGCCACGTTAGACTTGCGACGGCGTCACCTTATGCTTGTGACGCCATCCTCTTCAGCTTTTGACGCCGTCTGGATTACATCTAGGCCGTCTGAGTTGCGACGGCCTACTCTTTTATAACTTGACGTCGTCACTTGAAAATGGGAGTTTTGGCTTCTGTCCCGTCACAAAGATCCTCCGACAGCGTCACAATTAACACCTGACGCCGTCACCTTATGTTTTCAGCAGCTTTGAGTGTCTCGATTCTGACTTTGGCCATTTTCTTCGTATAATCGCGCCTTTTTGTCCAAATAAGTGCCATTCCAGCATTTTGCCTTCAAGAGACCTAAAAAGTGAAAAGGAAAGATATTAAGCAATAACGGATACAAAAGTGATCAAATAGGGGCTTAAACGACCCCTCAAAAATGTACCTTTTAAAACCTTATCAAATATCCCTACACTTGGTATTTGCTTGTCCTCAAGCAAATGTTCTTTTAGCTAATTAATTTATAAGTTAAGGGTCATGAAGCATTCGTTTAAAATGGTCCACAACATATATAAGCCCCGCAAAAGTCATAACAAGCACGGAAATCACATACTATCACCTCACATGGGGTGTTTGGATACTCACATCTCTCTCGGGTGTATATGAAATATAACAAATTGGAAATGGAAGATAAACACTCATTAACCGGTCCTAGTACATAGATTACCATAGGCTTGAGAATAGATCAAACCTCCATCGCTTTGGCGTAAGCACCTAGGAAAGACTATCATAGAGGTCTTTAAAGGGTTGTAGTGTTAGACTTATGGTAGGGAAACAAAGGGTTTGGTGGGATAGGCTATATAGTGGTGGTAGGTCAAAAATCTCTTATGTTACAAGCATACGAAGAATGGCGTTGCTAAGCCAAGACTCGACACTCTAAACTCTAGCTGACTGAAATAAACAAACATAAATTTAAATGATAGATGTAGGATGGTAGCCCGTATGTTTTTTTTTTGTTTTTTTTTTCATCACTCTATTTTTTTCTTTTTTTCTTTTTCTATTTTTTTTCGATTTTTTTTCATACACTTTTACTCTACCATCCTCTACAGTAACATCAAAATAATAGGGATTTATAGGCACATCCCTACATTTGAGTTTTTATTACTCTAACACTAATTTGACCCGAATTGAAAAGATCAAAACACTTGGGGTACATTATTACGCAAACAAAGGGAATTTGAATTAACGTTCCCTTCCCGTCATTTCATAAACTTTAACTTTTCCCATGAATCCCAATCGTCCCAAAATTGTATACGAAGGATATGACTCGACTTAGCAACTCATGCAAGCAACTAGATAATTGAACTAAGGGTTTAGGGTGATAACAATAATGCACTAAAAGTGAGTGCATACAGGGTAGGCTAAGGCGATTTGGGTGTATATTTGGGGGTGGGGTGTAAACAATGCTCTTCATTGATATTCCGGAAAAAGTTGAAACATCACGAGAACCGCGAAAAGGATAGGCTCTGAGGGGTTAGCTAGGGGTATCGTGTACTAAAGATGAGTACAACGCAAAGGGTGTGGGGGAATTACTCAACCGATGTGGAAGAAGTAATTATATTACGGGTATCAAACAAAGGTTATCCTAATGCCTCTTATCATTTAGTTATTCCTAACTACACAAGTGTAGTCTTACTTGCGATCTCGGAATGCATCACAAAACAAGTTCTAGAATCTAATATACTACCGGTTCACACTCTAAGCATTAAAGATGAATGCTTTAATTCCTACTAATCTAAGGGCGATCCTCACATTTCGGGTGGAATTTAGGTGGTAAAGGGTTTTTGTGCTAGTCATGCAACTTCCTATCCGTGAGACGCTTTTGTTAAGACTAATGGCCCACTCTTATATGTAATGAAAAATTTTAAATTTGGTGCCAAAATTACCCTAACCGACATTTTCTCATGGTTTATTACACAAATACAATTGGACAAAGCAAATAATCAAGGATAAGCATAGTTTCAAAGTTCCCGTTTTATTTTCCCTCCCTACACTTAAACTGAACATTATCCCCAATGTTCCCCGAAAGTATCAAAGTTATGATAATTGGAAGGTAATTAAAAACAAAAGAAACTAGTACTCCCTTGAATAGCTTGGTAGGATCCGTGTGTGAAGTGGTGGTTAAATCCTTTCCAAGAAGAATTTATGCGTGAAAAACTCCTTCCAATCTTTTGTAACTTCTTCTTGATAAATTAAACCTGCACACTTGAAGAAAACAAACGAAACCTTCACGTAAAATCGGCGGTAATAATATATATAAGACTCGATTTAAACTAGGATATAATGCTTGTGGAATGGATGTTTACAAAATTTCTGGAAAATTAAGACCTGGAAAATTCCAAATTTTTTTTTAAGTAGCTCAGAAAACGAGAAAAAAGTAATCTGTTGTTTTTACTCCTTCCTGACGCCGTCAGGTTGCGATCCTGACGCCGTCAGGTTATCCTGACAAAAACTGGTCTGCGATTTTCTGGAAAAAATTCTGGAAAATTTATATCTTTAGAATCTGGAAAAATTTCTGCAAAACATCCATTATGACTCGATACAAGCATTTGACTCGAACAAACACACAAATATATCTTTTAATGAATTGTTATTCTCATGTTTACTTTTCCTTGAAAACGTGTGTAATCCTCCCTACACTTATCCCTTATGTAAAATACCTTTATATGCAATTAAGACGAGGTTAAAAACAAAATAAATCATTTTTATGAAATTAAACATGAGAATAAACAATTAATAAAAGATATATGACACTAACAAGCAAACAATTAAGCATGGGTTGCCTCCCACGAAGCGATTTTTTTTATTTAAGAGTCTTGTAGCTAGACTCGTAGTCGTGCTCCTACGTTGCCCTAATCTTAGAGGCCCATTCGATTTCCTTAACTCTTCTCTCATCACGAATATATTCAGGGCCTAGTTCAAGACAAGCAGTGTAGTAAACTTTGTTCTTCCAGTCTACTTCGAATGCCGGAATGTTATCTACATCTAAATTATCCATGCCTTCAAACTTCTTATTCTTGTAGGGCATTATATATTTAACACTCTCGGCTTCATTTGAGAACTCGACTATTCCCTTCTCTCGATCATAAACCATCTTAGACTCCTCTATAAATGGTTTCCCAAGTATCACATCTCCTAAAAACCCATCAATGATGCCCTTAACATTTTCCAAAATCATGAAATCACACCTATATGTGAAGTTACCTATGAAGACATGCAATCCCTTAACCCTCCCCACATAGTTACTTGCTTTCCTAGGGCGAAAGGGGTCCCTCATAGGTTCTAGCTTTTTGCTCATGATCCAATTGTAATAGAGCCTAGACATTATATTCATGGGTGCCTTATAGTCAATGTAGGTGTGATCCCTATATAAGTATCCAATCATACACGGTATTTTGATGTTTTTAGGATTTCCCTTTCTTATGCGAGGCTCGAAAGGTGGTCTTGGGAAGTTAACTACGTTATAGTGATAAGCGGTTTCCTTCCCTTTAGGGTATGAATCAAAATACTCCCTAAGTTCTTCCTCCTCCTTACTACCCTCCATAATTTCTAACACCTTATAATCTCCCTCCTCTAGATCATCATCCGAATCACTTGTGGTCGAATCACTATCTAAAGGGTTATCAGATTCCTTAAGGGCTTCCTCGAGCGTATTTTCAATTATCCTATTTAATTTCCTAAGCTCTCCAATTTCGCTAATAATACGGGCTCGAAGTTGATTGGCAGAGGCTGGGTCAAGCAGTGGGTATTTTTTTGGTGGTTGGTTGATGAATGGTGGGTGGTTATCACCTTCCATGATGAAAAGTGATGGGATTACGAACAAAGGTCACGAAGAAGGGGGATAGACTAAGAGAAAGCTAAGAATGAGAAAAAAAGTTTACTTGATAGGAATCAAGCAAAGAAACCTAAACGAGGTGGACTACTAACTAGCTATTCTATTCCCCGGCAGCAGCGCCAAAAACTTGATAACGCTACACGCGCCGTTCGGGGTCAAAGGAACTTCCTTTTCGTCGAGCAAGTTTTTCAACACCCTAGGCAGTGAACCTAATTGTTGTAGTGTAGTATTAGGGTAAGCCACGGGTATTGATATCGTTCTCTAGGGGAATAGGAATGCTAGTGAGAAGTTACTACGCTAAGGTTGTGGTTGAGGAAGATTATTTTTTATCTTTTTTATATTTTTTAAGGCAAGGAAAGGTACGAATCTCGGGGTTTGAATTTGGGGGGTTGGTATTTCTACCGATTACTCTACTTATCTAATTATCTAATCTAAGGTGTATGTAGTCTATGTCTAATTAATGTGTGCTCGTATGATAGTTTAAAGATGTGTTTACTTAGGTTTTACTACTCCTTAATTATCTCCTATTGGTGGTTGAATTGTCACATCCTTATTCCTAGTTGCGTTGTGTGTCTAAGGTTGTAGGGTATGCGTTTCTCCCTAACTCTTTGAACTTACCAAAGGGTCTCGTCTACAAAACCCACTAGGGCTAATAAACTCTTACTCTAAGGCACTCTTTGGATGGTTTAGCTTACAACTACTCAAGGAGTCATATTCTAAGGTTCACAAAGATTTAATCAAGCATTAAGTACACAACAAATGACCTATCGCATTACTAGATCATTAATCAACTAAGATAAGAGACAACCAATCAATGTTCAATAATCAAGTTTCATATTCCCTAAGCAAACACACAAGTAAATTAGCCGGACATGGAAAACATGCAAGCATACACACAAATAATCAAAGACATAATTGTATTAATGAAGTAAAACATTTATCTTGGTGTAAGATAGGGTTTGGAACCCTAAAATACTGTACAAGACAGCCTTGGTTCGGTTTAGGTTTTTACTCCAAAAGACTACACACTAAATACTGAAAAATTCGGATTCTATATATAATATTACATATGTGACGGCTTCACCTTATGTTTTGTGACGTCGTCGTGTCGCCGTCATTAGGGTTTCGTCTTGGCCACGTTAGACTTGCGACGGTGTCACCTTATGCTTGTGACGCCGTCCTCTTAAGCTTCTGACGCCGTCTGGATTACATCTAGGCCGTCTGAGTTGCGACGGCCTACTCTTTTATAACTTGATGTCGTCACTTGAAAATGGGAGTTTTGGCTTCTGTCCCGTCACAAAGATCCTCCGACGGTGTCACAATTAACACCTGACGCCGTCACCTTATGTTTTCAGCAGATTTGAGTGTCTCGATTCTGACTTTGGCCATTTTCTTCGTATAATCGCGCCTTTTTGTCAAAATAAGTGCCATTCCAGCATTTTGCCTTCAAGAGACCTAAAAGGTGAAAAGGAACGATATTAAGCAATAACGGATACAAAAGTGATCAAATAGGGCTTAAACGACCCCTCAAAAAGGTACCTTTTAAAACCTTATCAAGTATCCTTGCTCAAATACTGTCTTCTCTTTCTTCTAGTAAACATAATATGTTCCTTATTCTTTGAAGATTCAGTAACAAATGGAGAAGAAGCATGAGTCTTTTGAGCCACATCATCCAAAATGTCAAGTGATTCCAAATGAGTATCCACTTGTTCTTCATCAGAAGAAACCACAAACCTCCTTTTGCTATGTTGTCCAAGTTGTTCCTCTAAATTCTTAACCTTTCTCTTCAACCCCACAATCTCACCACCAAGTGTAGATTTAGTCTCAGCAAGCTCCTTTTTGAGATCAGCAACCTCTTCCACATACCTGTTTAATAGAGCATATACAGATGTAAGTGTAATAGGGTCCTCAGCTCCACCAGCAGATTGCTCAGTTGTAATGGGAGCTTCATTGGACCTTTCAGGAGAAATATGGACATGCTCAAAGATAGGAGGGCCTTCAACAAATGGCTCCCTAACTGGACTAGGTGTGGCCTGTCTATTAACCTCATGCTCAAACTCATCAGGAGTAACATGAGTAGGTGGTGGACTAGAACTAGGTCTAGGTGAAGGTGTAGGTGGAGGCTGGTCAGGAGAAACATGTGATGCTTCAGCAGTTGTGGAAGGACCCTCATCAATGGCAACTGATGGATTACCATCATCAGCAACATTGGTAGAGGGTGGAGCACCAACAACATTACCCTCATCAGCAGCCTCATTACCTTGAGGCAACATAGCTGTAAGCAAAGGATGATGTTCCCCCTCATAATGAGTTTTCATTGAAGCAAACAGTTTAGCACTTAAAGTTCCTATGGGACAAAATACTCTATCTTGGGTTGTTATGTCTAAAATCATTTGTAAAAACCTAGGGTAAATTAGAAACTTATGCTTTTTCCTTTGAATATTTTCTACCATATTATCAAAAAAAAACTTAGAAAAATTATAAGTTAAACCATGTGAAAGACATACAATACCACAACCCAATTGGGTAGAAAACTGATCCCATCCTCCTGATTTATTGCTTATGCACTGAAGCAATGTGTGTACCAAAAACCTCCACATGGGACAGAGCTTGTTCTTGTGCCACATATGTGTGTTCGTACTTTGGTATCCAATAGCTCTTAGCCCAGCAAGTATCTCCACAGTATTAGAGTGATAAACCCCATCTTCATCATCCAAACGAAGTTGTCTTCTAATCAACCCCTCAGTCACTACATACTCTGTTCCATCAATCGTAGCTTCTATCTCTATGTCACTCTGTTTCCTAGCAGATGCCCAAAACTGTTCAACCAATGATTCATATATCACATTTGGAGAGTGCGTTAGTGCATAATGAATCTTAGATCGCTTCAAGAACTCCACCATTGGTTCATATAGTTCATGACCCTTAGCTTTTCCCAGAAAAGCAACTTTGTTATGATCTTTCTTAAATTGAAGCGCCATGTGAGTAATTGTAAGAATGGGTTATGATTCACGCAACTGGAAGTATGTTTAATTCAAGTGAAGAGGGAATCAGTTAATATTAGGCGAAGATAGGCGAAGAAGGTATTAGTAGAAGTTACCCAATTTATGGTCAAAAATATCGGAACAAGTTTTTTACCATATCTGACGTGTAAAGCAACTCCAACCAAATTTAAATTAACACTTCAGCAGAAAGTATGGTCAATCTGCTGAAGTAGGTCAATCAGCAGAAACAACTCAAATGACTAAGTCTCTTCAGTAAATATCTTGAGTTTTACTGTGCCACCCAACTCGCATTAATGGTCATCAAGCCTTGAATCCGCCTATAAGATAATCCCAATGCACACTTAACACACATCAATTACCCCCAATTAACTTCACAAACCCTAATTTCTCCAAAAACAACACAATCATCAGCAATAACAATGTCTACCAAACCAGAAGTAATCAATCTAACTTCCTCCTCATCATCATCCTCATCCAGTGAAGATTCACACCCATTGTTTCGCTACCCCCATCAAGATGAACCTCGACCCTCAAAATCCCCATTTTTCCCTTCTTTTGAAGATGATAGTGTAGTAAATCCAAGTGATTCATCTAGGGGTTCTGATGACTCCACAGAGCGTCTAAAGCCAATCTTCAACAGATTGGTGAGAGAGGAAGAGGAAAGGACATCACACCCCCAACCTTCACAACCCCAACCTCAACCAAGGCCATGTGCCAGAAATCCACCACTTCCAACAACAAGAGAGGTGGTGATAGCTCTTCCTGCTCCAGGTTTTGGTGCTTCATCTCATGTAAGTAAGAGAAAGGGCAAAAGGAAGATGGAGTGATGCTTTATGGTGGAACGAGTAGATGGAACAACCGAAGATTTATCATATCAAAAATCCATCTACCATGCCAAGAACCAAAGATATAAAACTAGGTTCTTGAGCATCTTCATCGTCGTTTTCATCAGTCCATCCTTTCCATTTTTATCTTCAGCTTCTTCATCATACTGGTCATGCATATCCACCAGCTTTTGTAATAGATGATAGGAACTAGTATATGTTTGGTAGATCTTGTATATGAATGGTCTTGTATTTTCATTTGAAGTTGATTGTAAGCTATAAGCTGTAAATTGTTTCCTGAATGAATGATCAACATGTTATCTCTTCATGATTAGCACTTGAATTGCACTTCAGTACTTTCTTTCAGTAGAATTAATTAGATAACTTGTACCAATACTTGAGCTTCTCTTCAGTAGAAACAAGCTTTAAGCTTACTTGACCATATTCCATTAACCAACTTTGTGAACTTCAACTTATAGAAGCATTCTGCAAAACAGACACAGAGTAGCAACCACACCAAACCAAAACAAACAAAACTCAAAGAATATTAGCAGGTTAGTGTTAGCAAATAAGAAGACAGCCAAAAATCTACAAAGTTTACAAAATATACAACTAAAATCCTCCCCTGAGGCATATGCCTCCCCTCAAACTTTGCAGTTAAGGTCTCGAAGGCAATATGGGTAGACACGACAAAGGTTAAGGGGTGACTCGTCATTACTAACATGTCACGGCGAAGTGGACAAAATCAATGATACATTACCAATTCCATGGCCAATACACCAAAGATTGCCCGCTGCATCACCTAGACACGCTTCATGACTAAAGGGTAGGATAAGACATGGGATATATAATTGGTGTAAAATGAAAAAAAAAAAGCAGGTAGTCTATATCTATAACTAAGTCATCACCACTTACCTTCTGCCCAAAGTTCAAGCTTAGAAGTCTAGAGACTGGATCATGAAATGCAAGGCAGATGTGTCATTAGAGGACGTCGTGATGGGCACACTACCTTTTCTTCTTCAGTTGGTATAACTCCAACTCCAATCTTCCAATGTGACCGACGTGGCCTCCTCGATACTAAACAATAAAGCTCATACTATATTGCTTATAACATCGCACTTTACAAAATTATAACTCAATCAACTATTTTTTTTTTCGATTTTTTTTTTTTTTTGAACATAACATCCCCCCACTTGAGATGAACAATGGGAATTCGGGGGGTCTTCAATGATCTTCATAATTGTTGTCGATGAAAGCATGATTTCCAAACCTTTCCACTCAAACCTTGAACTTAGGCAAATGATGACTTCCCAATTATAAATAAAGACTACAGGGTAGGCTAAGGTGTAAGGGTGTAACGAAACAATATATTGGGGTGACAAAATGAAAGGAATGGCTCAGAAGGGTGTATCTAGGAGTATCTTGCACTAAAGGGGAGTGCAACAAAAGGGTTTCACATGGGGGTCGAAAAGTCGAGGTGACTAATCGATAGACTCAAAATGGTAGGCTGTTTGGGTGATAATCCTATAATACTGCCTTCTAAAACTGAAAAGTCCAAACACATCGAGCTAACTCAACATACCTCGTCTATGGTCTCGAAATGATACAAAGGCCAAGTTCTAAAGTTTACAAGCTACCGGCACACTCATAATTTGGTGGATTTGGGGTAAAATATTGGAAACGGATAAGGCTAATCTCACCATGTAATATCAAGGGTTGTATGTGCTCGGCTAAGGTCTAATCTAGTTAGGTTCGGAAAAACATGTCAAAATTTTAAAAATGGCATAAATTTTCAAAATAAACTAGAAAAATGAGGGCGAAATAAAGTTCAAGAGATAATTCTACTCCCGTCCCCCCACTTGAATTGTACAAAGTCCCTTTTGTACTAGGCATTAAAATAAAGGTGAAGAGAAAGGTAGAATTAGAGCGAGAACTTCCCTGAAATTTGCTCCAAAAAGAAGAAGGCCCACGAGAAAGGATCGTGCCTTCGTTTAAGCGTCATGAACAAACTTCAATCCCTGAAATCACAATACCGACAAGCATAATTCTAAAAAGAAAAAAAATAAAATGAAAAACAATCCTAACTCACTTTCGTAGGAATCACGGTTGCACTTAGCGAATGCAACAAGCCTTTTAAACCACTTGGTGTCCCAAGTGGACGAGTGAAGTCTCGTGAGGGTTTACAGGGAACACACCCACAAAGTTCATTAAAAAACTAATACAAGGTTACTGTGTTTTAAAATAAAAGAATTAAAGTAGAGGAGAGTTACGTCGTAACTCCTATGAGAGAGTTACGCCATAAGTGGCAAAACCTGGTATGAGTTGTGAAGCGAATAGTTACGGCGTAACCACTGAGATGGTATTACGCCGTAATTGGTAATGCGTCAAGAATTCTGCTGCTAAAATGTTGGTTACGGCGTAATCACTAAGATGAGTTACGCCGTAACTCTGTTCAGATCAGCAACTGCAGCAGTAATTATTTCCTGTCTCCTGCAAAAAAAATGGTTAGAAAACACAAAACCCAACAGAAATGAAATAAAAACAAAAGAAAGGGATAATTCGGGTTGTCTCCCGAAAGAGCACTTTTCTTTATTTACGAGTCTTTAAGTTAGACTCTTAGCCTTGGGCTACCAGTGTTTGTCCGTCATCTCGTGGACTGGGCAATCTCCATGTTGAAGCCAGCTGATCAAATTCTCATCCCGTTTGTATCCATCTCCAAGTTCTAAACACCCTAAGTAAAAAAATTTGATCTTTTGGTAGGGGTGATCAAAACCTTTGGCCTTATCTTCTTCACTAATACCAAGCAGCGGTCTAGCATAACTTAACTGTCTTTTAGTCCAATTTTTAAAGTTTTTGACAGTCCTTGGCATTTTGAAAACAGTTTTATCATCGCCAATCTTTAACCAAACCAGTCCTTCCTTCTCGTTTTTATCAAGCCCATATATTTCTTTAAAGGGTTTTCCGAAAATCACCCCAGTCAGCCCATCTGCCACGAATTCGCTAACATCATCCAAAACCACAAAGTCGACTAGAAACGAGTGTATTCCTACAAAAACTCGTATGTTTGTTGCTATCCTGAGGAAGTTGTTTCCTTTGTAATCAAGCTCCTTTTCCATAACCTGGTTGTAGCATTCCTTAGAGATAATGTTGACTGGGGAATCTGTGTCGATAAATGGGTGAAAATCAATGAACCCAATTTTGCATGAGATCTTCAGATAGTGGGGATTCCTATGATGGATTCGTGCCCCCATCTCATAAAACTGTGGTTGGTCCGATTGCAAGAATGTTTTTTCAGAGTTGTCTTGCCAATGGGTCATCTCGACATCACTAGAGAGGTCTTCAGCACTTAATCCTAAGTTATCTTCTTCCTCAAAATTCATGAAAACATCAAAATCCTTCCCCGAGTCAACCTCTCCAGGATCCGGGGGCTCGCTAAGAAACTTTTCAAGGGCTTCACCAAAATCCCCCATTGGGTCAATTGCACACACCTTCTCCGGGGTAGACAAATGTTCATTAAGTCCGAATGTGGTGATCTCTCCATTAGCTTCCAGAGTCAATTTTCCGGCAAAGACATCCACTTTAGTGTGAGCAGTAGCAAGCATGGGTCTTCCTAAAATTACAGGTATCCTGTTGTCTTTCGGGATATCAAGAATCACAAAATCTACTGGGAAAAGGAATCTATTTATCTTCACTAATACATTTTCAACAATTCCTAATGGCGATTGCATGGATCGATTGGCCATTTCAATTTTCATCTTGGCCGGTTTTAAGTTGCCAATTCCCATTCGCAAAAACATCGAATGAGGCATTACACTAATACTAGCTCCAAGATCTGCCAGGGCGTTACACATGTTTAGGCTCCCGATATAGCATGGGAGAGTAAAGCATCCTGGATCTTTTTTCTTTTGTGGTAGCTCGTTCCTCAAAACTGCTGAGCATCTTTCGTTGAGGCGACTAGTCTCATCATAACTTAACTTCCGCGTAGTATCATGACGATTAGTATCATTAGGAGGGTTTACCAGCAAAGTTTGGTCCAAAAGTGATTGTTTCTCCATGCTGATCCGTCGCTTAACCTTGTCTGAAAAGGTTAAAGGTTCTTCGAGGATAGTTTCTACAGTGTGGACAACTTCTTCCTCCCGAGCTGCTAGGTAATCAGAGATGGCTTCTGAACATGAACTAACACTTTTCTCTAATCTTTTTATCCTATCATCGTGAATTTTATTAGAAGAGACTGTATTATCCACGAATGCTTTCATCATCTTTTCTATCCTATCGTCGCGCTCTCTTGATTCTTTGATGTGGTCGAGAATCTTTTTCTCAATATTGTTCTCGGTATTGGTCTCAAATACACTTTTAACTTTCTCAACCCTACATGCTTCAGCTTCTCTTTCCAATCTCCGTTTTTTGAAAATTTCCCCGTAATTGTATTCTTGCTTCGTTATTGTCTTCATTACCTTATGATCGAAGTTATCTCTCGGTCCGTATCCAGTATCCATGTGCCACTTGTAGCAATGTTCAGAAATCTGCTGAATACATTCCAAGGCCTGATCAGAAGTCATGCTAGGAATAGGTCTTGGTGAATCAAGGAGTTCTCGTGTTTGCGCATTAATCCCCCGATAGAAGACGTATACGATCTGATGTTTGTTTAATTCATGAGTAGGGCATCGATAGAGAAGTTCATTAAATCTTTCCCACGCTTGGTACAACGTTTCTTCTCCAATCTGCACTAATTGATAGATTTTCCCAAGAAGCCTATCCATTTTTTAAGGAGGGCAAAATTGCTGGACGAACTCCTTTTTTTAGTTTTCCCCATGCTTATTTACTTTCACTAGGAAGTTTGTTATACCATCTTTATGCTATTCCAGTGAGAGTCATAGGAAAAATCCTTGCAGTGACAGAATAACTTGGAGTGCCCCTGACGTTGAAAAGAGAGGATAAGTGGAGAACTTCATCTACGTGATCCTGAATGTCCTCATCTTCGTCTCCAGAAAACTTAAGCTCATGTAACTTTTGAATAATATGATCTGGGATGGACTATTTTTCGGTAGGAGAATCCTTAGTGAAGCTTCGTTGGCAGTTATCGTTTGGTCGATCCAAATACTGCTCCATGGTAAGGTCATTGATATTATTCCAAGACTTATCCGAGTAGATCGTACCTTTCGAGAAACTCCTGATAGACATGAACTTTGACGGGTTTGACAACCTTTCGGGGTTATCCACATCTTCAAGGTAGTTATTAGAGCAAGTTGTCACTTAAAAGCTGACAATGTAACTCTTTAACTATTCAACGTAATCGTGTCTCGCAAGGAATTGTCTATCTTGAGTCGATCAATTCAAAAGTGCGCGCTCTTCTCTCACCGTGCAGATTTTCTGTCAAAATACTTAAGCACGTGTGGAGGGGGAGTATTTCTGAAAAATCTCAAACTCTCAACAGTGGTATTAAATGCTTTTACTCATAACCACGTTGAGAGATTTTCATAAAAATGGTTTTATGGTAACATAGGTTAGTCATAGAGTTATAAGGTGACTAAGGTTAGGAATACCGTCCTATGATCCGCCAGAGCCGAAAGGATCTACCCAAGGACACCACCAATAGTTAGAATTAGAAGTCCTTAGGTATGATTATAAAAAGGAGAAATTGAGAATCGGAGAAAGAAGGAGTTGAAGAAATAAAAAGAAAATCAAAGAAAAGGGTGAAAAGAAATAGCCTTCCAGATTATTCAACTTAGGGCAGACACCGGGTTCAAATCATATGCTACTGGTTGTCACTAGATGACTCCGGTATTGAAGATCAAAGTCGTCATGGACCCAGTGACGCATGCACTAAACCTTCTTAGCCACTCAAGTTTCTCCCAACAGAAGCTTGTTTCATTCTCACAGGGAACCCTACGTAAACTATCGGCTTTCTCTTAGAGATTGCTGGTATTGAAGAAGGAGACCCTCTCCCTAGTCTCCGCTCAGGAAAACCAAAACGCACTATTGAGTCTAGAGCCACGAGATTCATCAAAAGATCTCTTAGGTACACTTGACATTTCATCACTTGTCGTTTAACAATAAGGACGCAAGTGATACATTATCGAGTCCTTCACAGATCTTAGCAATCTGTCGAGAACATTTATGAGAGGTTCACACATGTGATCCTCAGTAATTGAATAGAAACTCCTGCCAGGGTCAACATCTAACAGCCCTGACAGCAGGTCACTTTGGTAACTCCCCGTGGATTAGGCTTAGTGTGTCTCAAACGGTCTACAGTCGTGGGGTGATGCTTCGGTGTACCTCAGCGACTCATCTGAACTGTAGATGTACTTCGGTACATCGTGTTATCTCACTTGTGGGACTCTAGTTCAGGAACAGCCTTTGTAAGAATTAGAGTTGTGTTTTCACACTATGCTGTTAACACTCTCGAAGTTCAAACTTGTAAGCGCTAGATTATTTCTAACCCATGTTTTATGTTTTCTTCTTATGGATGCTTGCGGGTGGAAAAGATCGTGCAGATTCTCCACATGCTCATACCTACAACAACACTAATTGAAGTTCTCTCAAAAGGCAACACAAAGTCAGAATGATTCTTCGTCAAAGTCAAAGAATCTACAAAGTTTAAAGACTAAGAGAACTACATCAGTACTGAAATCCAACGTTAAAGAGCGTGTGAGCATGTTGGAGAAAAACGTGGAGACAGTGGAGCAACGAAGCAGACCTGATGCAGACAACCACAACATACTATCACTTTCATCACAAAGAATAAACATCTAATAACAAAGAAAATGATGACGTCAAAGCAGAATACTTCAAAGGAAACAATTTCTCTACACTGGAGAGATTGTTCGAATCAAGGCACTTCTTCTCATAAGAAAGAATAATGTCAGAAGACGTCAAAGCTACTATTACATCAGCACCTACAACGTTTTTATCATCAATCACTAACACTTAGGGGGAGATTGTTGGAATCAATCCTAAACTAGAATTCAAGTGTTAGTAATTAATATGTAATAGTTAGCTTAATTATGGCCTTTATGTTTGTTATTATGCTAAGGCTTATGTAGAAGGCCCATGAGCCTTGGCCCAAGCTCATAAAGGAATGGAAGGGAACTTGCATGTTGCCCTAGTTCCTTCCTATAAATAATATTTTAAACCCTCACTTGAGGGTTGGTTGTTCACTTAATACATTCTCTCTACGCATAACCTTTCTATACTATTCGTGTGTTTGCGTTTCGTGTTCATCCGATCACTATCTTATCTCCTTTCTTATATTGATGCTTGTGTTACAAACATGGTGACCTAACAATTATCAACCGTTTATAATCCTTCTATAGCGTAACCTTAATAATAGGTTACGACGCAACCTTCACACTTGATCAACATGTTTGTTTTCTATGGCGTAACCTCAAGAGTAGGTTACGCCCGTAGAACTCTCGTAAACATTTCTTGGCGTCGTAACCTCAACAACTAAGTAAAGCCATAACTTTCTTGAGACTTAGAAAATTCCTTGGCCTTATAATGTGTTACAATGTAAGTCAATCGTGCCACTTACGCCGTAACTATCTTCTGAATACGTTTTTGCACTTTTTGGCCTGTTCTTGCATCTTTTTCGCTCCAACATCTCAATTAACCTGAAATGTAAATATGAATGAATTAAGTATCATATTAGTATAAAATCAGGCAATAAACACGGGAAGTTGACATATAAAATAATTACTCCCTCTGTCTCATATTAACTGTCCAATTTGACGTTTTCAAGTCCTTCTTTTTTCAATTTGACTTTATATATATTTGTTTAGGTTATATAATAGTTGATGCAAAATATATGAATGTATATGGTTTTAAATGTATTTTCATTGGTATAATTTTTACCAAATATTATACAATACAAACAAAAATATTTAAGGCCAAAGTTGATAAAGAAAGAATTGAAAATGTCAAACTGGACAATCAATATGGGACGGAGGGAGTATTTGATGTTATCAGGTGCTCTTAAGTTGTTGTCTGCTCATTAGAAGTGTATTCTAGTCCTGTAGAAGGAAACACATGTTTGTTAGGAATATTAGTTGTAAAATTTTGTGTTTTCGTGTTTGGTGCTTCTATCCTAGATCCTTCATGTCGTTTGCGTCATATGGTTCTTTATTAGTTCATTTGGGCACTTCCTTTATGTACATTCAAAGAGCAATGACATTTTTGTTTCTCAAAACATTTGTTTTTCTCTGAGACGAAGTCTGTGAAGTCACTAGTTTTGATAAAGCATTTTTCTCATCTACTTTGGGTGCAAACCGGGATTGGGAAAATCAATACATTGATTGTTTACCCAGAATAGACGGTTTGTCAAATTTAGTATTCACAAAGTGTCTGTTGAAATGTGAAAATTGAGCCCTCATTGGCTTGATTGAGTCAAACAAAACTTTGTATGTCTCTTTTAGATGTTCATTTTCTTTTTCGTGAGACAAAACCTTAAAATCCAAAGAAACATTTTCAGTTTTAATCTTTTCAATCTTTATGTTACACCCCTATCCCGGAATACCAATATGTCCCACCATGGTGGAATATGGTCTAAGGACTTTACGGGATTGACTAGTCAACCCGATAGTCAAACTAATAATTAACAAATGTTATGTTATAGTTATAGAAATGAGGGGGGCCTAAGTTACCACATTGTAAACTTAATATAAAGTGTCTTGTGGCCAAAATAGAAAGAATGGAACTTGAGGGACCATTTGTGCCAAATGGCCAAAGTATCCACCTACATATTTCTGGATACTTCTCTATTACTCTCATTAATTCCAGAAAATAAGAGAAGTGTGTGTGTGTCGTGACATGAAAATGGAAGGAAAAATAATGATAAGGTTGATGATCAAATTGGGATGGGATTAGTGTTCCCAATCAAGTAATAAGTTAGTATCTATCATCATTGTGCAAGTAAGTATCCCTAATTGTGTTTAATTATAGTTTGGAGAGTTAGGGTTCTTGTACTAAAATTGGGGGTTTTGGGTAATTGTGTTTGTAAACACTAATTGGGGGTTAAGGGTGTTACCTTTGGATGATGATGGAGATATGAAAGATGATGGTAATTTTGTAAGGCTTAGCATGGATTGCTAAGGTAAGTAATCCAGTTACTACATGCTTAATGTGGAAATTATTATATGATGTGTTTATAATTGTTGTAGTAAAGATTGGTTATAGTTAACTTAAGGAATTATTGGACCAATATGGGAATTGATGATGGTTATCGAGTTAATTGCCTAATGAAGTATTAAGGTGTGTGTTATTGCCTTATGTGCTAATTGTGCTATGGTTTATGTGTTAGCAATGCTTATGTGAATTAAATGATGATAGAAGCATTACCATGTTTTAGCCGATTACTTAATAAGCGTTATCGCTTACATGTTATAGTTGTCAATGTTCTTGTAGGTTCATGTATTTGAAGTATCATGGCTTGGATTCAGATCATTGATTGGCTATGTGGATGATTGTATGTGAAAGAAATAGGAGCTAGGTAGATACCGAGCTCCATGTGAATTTGTGACCCCGTTGATTTGTAAATATTTATAAAAGAATTGTCGTACGTCAAAGTGTCGGTTTTAATAGTTATAATTTTTATGGTATTGAATTGAGAAGTTTTATTATAGTTGGGTTCTAAAGAGTCAATTTGTATGTTATAGTTGGTTCCAAAAAGGGTGTTTGGTTTATGGGTAATCTTACCCATTTTGAGGTTAAACGAGTCAAGTGATCTTTTGTATATTAAGGTATGCTTGTCATAGATTATATGACATTTTGTTAAAGTTTTAAGGTTCAAATGAACATTTGAGTCGAAATGGGTTGATTTGGTATTGTGCAGTTCTACTATCAAATATACAGGTCTGAAGACCTGACGATGTCACGAAATTGTGGGTGACGACGTCAGACCCAGTTGCGACGGCGTCGGGTTTAAAACCCTTTGAACCGTCGCGTTATAAATCTGAAATGTGTTTTGAGTTAAAGTTAAAGCGTGACGGCGTCGCAACTTATAGGGCGACGACGTCAGCCCGTATTGCAGCTTTAAAACGATATTTTGTTATAGTCTAGTGCCATTGTTTTAAAAGGCTATCGAGTATATGTTAAAATAAGAATTGTCAAAGGTAATTTTATAGTTCTTGTCATATATTGAAGTGTCTAGAGAGAAAAAGTTATAGTCAAACGTTTCCGCGTCGAAGTTTTCAAAATCGAGTAATTTCCGTTCAAACCAGGAAATGGGGCGTAACACTTTACAAGCATTCATGTCAAAGAAGTTTTTGAAAATTATTTTTCGGTGTTTCCATTTTGATGTTACAGTTCGAGCTCGAGAGAAATGCTTTGAGCCTCTAGTTTTGTAAATGCTTTTTCCATCTGAGCAATTTTGTTCATTAATTCATCTTTGACATCAACAGCTTCTTTGGTAATTCGTTTTATGGTTTGTTTTAAGGCAGAATTCTCTTTTGTGATTGTTTGAGTGGAGAGTTCATTTGTACAAAATTTTCTTTTGTTTTGGGATTCACAATTTTCAAGACAAGTAGAATGCAACAAAATATTCAACACATCAGTTTGTACAACTGCTTCCAAAAATTGATCATCAGATTTTGAAAATTCACATTTTGTATCAATTTTAAATTTAAGATCATCAACCCCTTTTTCTAGAGAATTGACATACTCTAAATCTTCAACTTGGATTGTTGAATCTCAAAAAGGATGAGATTGAATATTGGGTTGAGTTTTGTCCAGATGCTACTCCAAATTGGATTGTTGAATCTCAAAAGGGATCACTTCTTTAGGTTTTTGACTTATTGAAGAAGCATAGCGTTTTAAGAAATAAATTCTTCTTTTGATTTTTGCTTTTGGGGAACGAAATCATCGTAAAGTTATTCAACTTTTTGTAGTAAATTGGTTTGAATTCTTTGGTTTTGAATTTTGATCGACGTTCAACAGCAAGTTGTAACATTTGAATTGGTTCAGACATAAATGAATGTATTGTATCATTACTTTTCACATATGTTACACGATACAAAACAAGTAATTCACAATGAGCTTTCTTGAGGTACGAAGGATTTGAATAACCCAAAGTGCTTTGTCCATCATAGTACGAATTCGGATTTGAAGTAAGCATATAAATCGTCTGAATGGAAAGTCCAGTTTTATATATTATGTTGTTTTGATCTTTAATTGGGTTATGATTTTTTCAAGGTCATTATCTTCCCCACACGTGTATTTGTTTTTCAAATTTTCTCGTTCTTGCTCAAGACTTGAAATTGTCATTGAGTGTTTAGAAACCTGATATTAGCAGATGATTTATCTCATTAAATGTATTTATTTGTATCCCTATTTACTTGTTCAATCTCCTCAATTATAGAAGTAATTGTTGTAACTATTGTTGTAATTTTCCTTTATATAGTGATCCTCTCCTCATTAGTTGGTAGAGGTTATTTGACCATATCTTCTCATGGTATCAGCCATTACTCTCCACTCCTTCCCATTTTACATTTTTTAACCCTACCTTTTATACCACTAAAATCCTTCTTGGGATCTCACCATGGCTGCATCTTCTTCTTCTTCTCATGAAGGCCCCTTTCCTATGAATACCGTATTACATATGATGACTATTAAACTTTCCTCTAGTAATTACCTACTATGGAGAAATCATATGCTTCATTTTTTACATACCCGAAGCTGTTAGGGCACATTGACGACACCTCTTCTTCACCATCGCCCACCATTACTGTTGAAGGCAAGAGTCTCCCTAACCCTGAAGCCATCACATGGACTGACGTTGATCAAAGAGCAATCATCCTTTTTCAATCTTCTCTGACTGAAGAAGCGGCGGCTGAGGTTCTCGGCCTCACCACTGCACGCCAGATCTGACTCTCACTTGGAGCTGCCTACAGTAATGCTTATGTTGAACGCATTCATTCATTGCGAGACTCTCTTCTCCAACTCTCCAAAGGTACATCTTCTGTTATTGATTATTCACGTCAATTCAAAACGCTATGGCATGCTCATCTAGGCCATGTGTCTTTTGATGTCATTTCTACTTTAAATAAGTTAAATGTTTTGTCTATTACTTCCTTGTTACCAAAACCTATTGTTTGCACATTGTTCCAACTTTCTAAATGACAAAGATTATCCTTTGATCCTAATTCTAAACGTTCATCTAATCCTTTAGACTTGATTCATTGTGATTTATGGGTTCCGACTCCTGTTTGCTCTAAAGATGGATATTGAAATTATGTTGTTTTTATTGATCATTATTCCAGGTTTACATGGCTCTATCCACTCAAAACTAAAACAGGTTTTTATTCAGTACTGCCTGTATTTATCAATCTTGCTCAAACACAATGCTCGAGAAAAATCAAAAAATTTTAAAGTGATGGTGGGACAGAATTTGTAAATCAAATTGTTCGCAATATTTGAAGACAATAGCACTTTTCATCGCTTCACTTGCCCGTACACACCTCAGCAAAATGGTCGAGCGGAACAAAAACATAGGCATATTGTTGAAACTGGTCTGGCTATATTGTTTAACGCACATGTCCCGACCAGTTATTGGGGGGATGCATTCACTTCAGCAACATTTATAATTAATCGATTGCCTACCCCGTTATTAAAGAACAAGTCTCCCTTTCAGTTGCTCTTCAATCAAGATCCTCAATATGAAAATTTTCGAACATATGGATGCCAAGTATTTCCTTATTTGCGCGACTATTCTCAACACAAACTTGCACCGAGGAGCACTCCAAGTATTTTTATTGGATATAGTCAGCAACATAAAGGGTATCAATGCCTTGATCCTTCCACTTCACATGTTTTTGTCACTCGCCATGCTCGTTTTAATGAGACGGTCTTCCCTTTTGGCGGTTCTTCATGTGACACAAACATAAATACCTTGGAGCTCACTACATTTATTCAACATATTTCACATTCTTCATTATCTCCTAATGTGTTAAAGAAAAGTGTACAAGAAGATTCCAAAACCAATTTTGAACAAATCATTTGTTCTTTATGCAGGCCACCTACTGTCACTAATGGACCAGATCATGTTCCACCTCCACCAGCCTTTACAAATTCTGATCAAACTCATCAGGTCCACATGCTGATTCAATTATGGATCATGACCCAGTAACCGAGGCTCCCTCTAGTCCTGTCCCAAATGTTCAGCAATCGGAATCCCATGTTACTACCGACCAGTCACCGCCGGTTATTTCTAATATAGGCCATCTGATGATAACAAGGTCAAAGGCCGGTATTTTCAAGTCTAAACATCAAGCTGATCTTGCTTCACTTACCACTCATTCTCTTCATGTTGCTTTGACATTTGCAAAAGAGCCACGAGGCTTCAAAACAACGGCTAAAGATCCTAAATGGATGACCGCCATGCATGAGGAACTACAATCATTACAACAAAATCAAACTTGGACGTTAGTACCACGCCCGAGTTGTACCAATATTGTTGGCTCTAAATGGGTGTATCGCATCAAATATCACTCACACGGGACCATTGAAAGATACAAAGCACGATTAGTTGTTCAAGGTTACACACAAATCCCGGGTCTTAATTTCTCTCACATGTTTAGTCCAGTCGTTAAAGCATCTACAGTAAGAATTGTTCTATCTCTCACAGTCTTGAATAACTGGAAGTTGCATCAACTTGATGTCAAAAATGCTTTATTGCATGGCAACTTAGATGAGACGGTCTTTATGGAACAACCTCCGGGATTCATAAATTCTCAATTTCCCAATCATGTGTGCAAATTATTCAAGGCTCTTTATGGCTTAAAACAAGCACCACGTGCTTGGTTCCAACGTTTAAGCACATTTCTCATTTCTTATGGCTTTAGATGCAGTCGTGCTGACACTTCTCTTTTCGTGCTCATTACCGATTCATGCATCATGTACTTACTAGTGTATGTTGACGATCTTATTCTTACCGAAAATGATGAAACTACCATTGCTACCTTTATCTCTCATCTAAATCACGAGTTTGTCATAAAAGACCTTGGAGATCTAAACTATTTCTTGGGTCTTGAGGTTGCTTATCTGGACAACGGTCTCTTTCTCAACCAGTTAAAGTATGCTAGTGACATCCTAAAAAGGGTTGATCTCTATGACTCTAAACCAGTCAGTACACCATTAGCTCCGAATGCATCTTTCACGACAGATGGCATGCCTTATTCGGATCCGACTCTCTACCGATTCTTTAGTAGGGGCTCTACAGTATTTGACAATCACCAGACCAGACTTGTCTTATGTTGTTAATCAAGTTTCTCAATTCCTACAAGCTCTAACTGTTGATCATTTTCAGTTCGTTAAAAGAATCCTCAGGTACGTTAAAGGCACTATCTCCTTTGGTCTCACCTATAGTCGGTCTCACAAAACTTCTGTAGTTGGCTACTCTGACGCTGATTGGGCTCGTTGTCTAGACACACGTCGCTCTACATATGGCTATTCAATATACTTGGGTGGCAATCTTGTGTCTTGGAGTGCTAAGAAACAACCCACTGTCTCACGGTCAAGTTTTGAATCTGAATATCAAGCTATGGCCAATGCCGCTGATGAGATTGTATGGATTACTCATCTCTTACGAGAACTGCATGCACTACCTCCTGATCGCCCACTTTTTGTGATAACAAGAGTGCATTGTTTATGACTCAGAATCCTATCTCGCATAAACGTGCCAAACACATTGATTTAGATTATCACTTTATCAGGGAGCTTGTCAATTCCGACAAACTTTTCACGAAGTTTGTTCCAACCAATCTACAGGTGGCAGATATCTTCACCAAAAGCTTTTCGCGCCCTCAGTTTTCATACCATGCTATGTCTTGGACCGCCACCATTTCGATTGAAGGGGGTATTTGCAGATGATTTATCTCATTAAATGTATTTATTTGTATCCCTATTTACTTGTTCAATCTCCTCAATTATAGGAGTAATTATTGTAACTATTGTTGTAATTTTCCTTTATATAGTGATCCTCTTCTCATTAATTGGTAGAGGTTATTTGACGATATCTTCTCACCTAAGTCATAAGATTTGAAATTTCTTCATTTAGTTTTGTGACCTTTTGACCATTCAAAATGTATTGAGTATCGAGAAGTAATTGAAAAACTTTTTCACGCTTAACAGCCTTAGGATAAGCTTGTTCAATAACCATTTTCCTATTATAATCTATTTGTAAACTTTGTAAACCTTTTACTTAATTCTTGTACCTCTCAAGCTCTTTGTTTAATACCTCATTTTCATCTTTATGTTTTTTAATGACATCAGTGCAATTTTGAACTTTAACATTTAAGGTGTCAACTATAGAAAAAATTAAGCACAATCTGTTTGTCACACCCCAAAATATTGCAGCTGAAGACAACCGGGGTATGACTTCATAGCACAATGTCACAATATATAAAGCCGACCTCAACATGAGTCATTTAAAGTACATCTTTTGATTTCATTAAATGGACTAACTATTCAACAAAATAAGTTCACCACTTTCACAACAAATAAAAGATAGTTTTGAAAATACAATCAAATGTTTTAAAGTCCATGCAGTAAATCTTCAATGTAATGCAACCGCCAACGGGTGACTCTAGTATGAACTCCATAGTGCTAGCCAAAACAATACAAGTTATGGAGCTGAGAAATACATGCTAAAATGTCAACATAAAGTTGGTGAGATCATAAGTTAGTTTATTAGTAACAACGTGGACCACAAGATTTCTGGGTGTGACTATTAGAACAGATTTAATATCACAAAAAGTATTACTATTGCACTAAGCTCATAACACTGAATCCTTAACCGACATTTACGTTGTTACAAGTTGTTGCCCCGGTAGGTGTCTAACCCAAGAACACCTAGAGTTCCCCAAATGAAATGTGTCCATTTGATATGGTAATCAAGTAAGCGCTACTTACCCGGACGCAGATGTCAACTCCAATAGATCTATTCACAACACGCATGCTTACTACGAAATTAACGGTTCATGATAGTGGGGGCCATAGTGGTTAACGGGTACTTAGGCAATCCGTAAAAGTTTAAAGTACTTGTGTCCATAAGTAAAAACGAGCAATGTATTCTCACTCCAAATTAATTCAAAACGAGTATTAAACAAGTAAATGTGGGGCTATGAAACTCACCTTAGCAAAGTAATGATAACGAGAATAAGTACGTAAGCAAAAGGTCCTAACCGCGACCTAATTAAATAAGAAACCTTAGGAATGGTATGATATTTTCTATATGCAAATGAGTTTTAGAAAGTTTTATCACCCATATAAACTTGTAGTGAACTTTTATAAAGATTCGCAAGTCAAATCATTTAGAAAAACGAGTAAAACGAATATTTGTTTCCAAAAATCCTTAGTATAGTTGATGATTGAAAAGTTTTAACGACTTTGAGAGGCCGTAACTCATTTATTTCTTGGCTAATGTTGCTCATTTAAAGCCTTAAACATAGGTTTATGTGTCTAGATTCAAGAAATCATGGCCTCGGTTAATGAAATTATATATTAAATACCCAAAATACCTTAATAGTTGTTGTTCTCAGTTAATAGTTTTGTTCAGAACTTTTGCCTGACTTCGTGAGGCTGTAACTCCTTCGTTTTTCACCAATTGTTACAATTAAAATTCCTAGAGTCAGGTATATGTCTTAACTTTCCAAAAAATATAATTACAGCTTCCGGTTTGTAGTTTAAGTACTTGAAAAGTGTGCAAAAAGACATGTCTTCCAGCAGCTTGAGCTGTTAGGTAATTTGTCGTGTGAAAATGTTTAAAATACTAATAAATTTCCAAAAATTAAAATTTTCGAAGAAAATCTACCTAAGACCTAATAGAATACTCAGATGGAAAGAAATGTCCCATAAGTATTATTTAAAGTGGTTAAAACTAGCTAACAAGTTGACCCAAAATTCTACCCAGATTTAGTTTATAATAACTAAGTTTAAATCGACTTTCGACACTACAAATCTACAAAGGTGATACAAAATAGTGGATGATATATTTTATGAGTAAAATATAGTATGATGAGACACTTAAAATAATGGTGGTGTGATTAGTGGTCAAGAAATGCACATGAACTAACAATGAATCCTAGAAAACCCTATATTCAACTCCAAACCCTAGCTTTCTTACACCCTTTTGTGTAAATCCTTAATCAACCTCGAATACCCTAGCTAGGACCTGAGAGATCTAAGATTGAGAGAGAGTATGAATGTGTTTAAGTGTGTAAATAAAGAATGGCTAGTTGGTTCAATTTATTGTGCAAGAGTTGGAATGGTCAAAAGCTTCTTTCAATATTACATGGTTTTGTATATCTAGAAAGAGAATTGGGTTACATGGAGGTCTAGGGGAGGGCATGGACATGGGTTTTGGGTATCCAAGAGGGGGGGGGGAAGACTTGTTGAAAGAGGCTTGATCATGGTGACTTTTGTGTTTATCAAAGTTAGGGAAATATGGGAGTTACAAGGTTGGAAAACATATGTTGGACTATCCATAATAGGCTGATTTTTGGAGTAAAAATGGGAGGGAAAGTGTGTTTTTGAAAGATATAACTGTTATTATGTATTTTTAAAGGTGGTGAGGGTATTGGGTATGTTGTGCATGTATGCATGTAATATAATGCAAGACTTGGATGACTTACGTAAAACTTATAAAACCATATGCAAATGACTTATAAATCATGCTCATGTGGTTAATGATATACTTGTTTGACGTAGAATAAACTTAGTTTAGTGACGAAATACGTTAAAAGATGTTTCTCGTTATGCGTGAAATAACCTAACAGTCATACGTAAAGACAAGTATTCACGTGTTTAAAATAAAATGTTCAAGTTTATGACTAACTATTAACCTTGAAATGTCAGTTGTCACATTGTTCATAAGCAGTCACATCCTGTAGAAGCGTTTGTCCATTAGGATCCATATATGGAGTATCAGAAGTAATATTACTATCATCTTGTTTCGTCACATATGTGTCGTTGGTGGATTAAGGGTTTGCAGGATATGTTTGTTCACGAGCAAACATATTATATGAATTATCAGAGGTAGGTTGTAACTTTGCCAACTTCTCTGAATCATAAACTAATGGAGTGTCGTCATCAGACATGGCTTCCTGAGATTAGCCATGGAAATAGATTGTGCAGTCAATTCCTGATCTTCTCCATCTGTCAGTTCAGCTAAGAAGTTATTTTCTTTAGTAGTCAATGGTGCTCCTATTTCAACTTTCTTTCACAATAACATCTTTTCCTTGTGATACTCATAATCCCTAGCCCTACTTGGCTCTTTGCAATCCTTTGCCATATGCCCGGTACGCTTACCGTTATAACACTTTATACTTGAAACATTACTCCTCTGCAATGAATTCCTAACAAATGCATTGTTCCCCTTCGTCCCAGAATAACCAATATTCCCTAAATACCCAACGTTTCCTGAATACCCAGCATTTCCTGTATACCCAACATTTTCTGAATACCCGTTGTTCTATCTTGGAGATGTATAATTACTTGCTGGTGTAGAAGCTCTGGGTGGTTGGAAATTCCCAACTGGGTTCCACATATTAGAGGAAGTCTTGAGATTGTTGTTGGTGGGGTTGTGTAGGTACGAGTGATAGCTCGGGAAAGTAGTGACATAACAGTGTTACGGTCGAGAATTGGATCATGTTCAATTGTGGTATGTGGCATGACTCATGTTGCTTCTGGTGTGGAATACTATGGAGGAAGTGATGCACAGTCAATTGGTGAATAGTTCTGTAATGGTGTTGTATACATCGTGGTAGGGTAAGTAGGTGCGACCGTGCGAGTGTTGAATAAGCTGATGATGTGTAGGTTGGTGAAGGTGCTACATAAGCAGATGAATGATATGTAGGGGCTTGTACTACAAAAATAGATAGTTGTTGATGATAAGTAGTATGTAGTGGTGATGGTGATGCATATCCATTTTGTGTTTACTTTTAGCCTTTGTACTGGTGATTGAGATAAGTGAGATGCCAAAGATGTGTATGTCATGAATGCCAATGGATCATGCTTACGTCTTTCAAGCTCAACTCGAACATCATTAGCTTCATCTTGGTTTTGCTTCAAGATATAAAAAATCTAATGAAATGTTATGTCCTGTAGAGTCTTGGTCTACTTAACTTGTGTGATGAAATGTTCCATTCTGCTTGAAGATGAAGCATGCATTTGATAGTTAAGATGAGTGGAGGTACTACAATTTCATTTTGTTCAAGTCATTGATCACACTCGAGTATCTTTGATAATATTACTCTATTGTCTCTCCTGGCATATGTGTGAACTTCTCATACTCCATAAGTATAGCACTTCCTTTTCTTGCTTCTCGACTCCAGTTCCCTGCATAAGACGTTCAACTCCTTCCTATATTGTCTTTGCATTTGGATAACTATATACATATTAGAATATTTCATTGGGTAGTCCTTGCAAGACTAGGTGAATAACACATCTGTCAGCTTTCATGTGAGCCTTGTCTTTATATGTAAGTTTTGAATCATTTTGAGGCCGGATTGTGGAGCAAAGGGTGGATCAGAAGTAGATAGAATCGCGACTTCTTGTCTCTTAAAAGGACCACACTCAACGGCATGCCAAATCATATCACCGTCGGGTTTGTCGACTTGCCCATTGTGTGTAGGAACCACAAGAAAGCATGGTTGGACGGTTATCGAAACCGGCTTGTCTGATATCAGTCTGAGTGACAAACATTAATTGTGCAACAGGTTGTGTAGGCACGATGTTAGGTGTGGTTGAAGTCATGATGAATGATATGTGTAAATGATAATGTATCTATAATGGTAAAGAAGTGATTCGTGATTTGAATTTGTTGGATCTCGTGATAGATTTTTAATAAATTTGTGTTTAAATCTTGGGCAGATAGAACCCTAATTATGTATATACTCCCTGTTTTGGGAAATTAGGGTTTGAAAACTAGGGTTTTGTATGAAACAAATACTCCTACTTGCTAGAAAACCTCGTTGGTTAAACCTCGCTAGGGCTTACAACCTCGCTAAACTAGTAAAACTTCGCTACATGGTCAAACCTCGGTATTTTAAGGTTTCACTAATCTCGCTAAAATATGGTTTCCAAATCTCGCTATTTTAGGGTTTGGTCATCTAGCAATTTTAGGGTTTCCACTATCTCTCTAGTCTTCTATATCTCGCTATATTTCGAACAAAACCACAACACTTAAAACGCGATTAAAGGTGTAATTACTGACTTTAAACCTTCAATTTATTTTTCCAAAAGTTCACTCACAAACGTGTCTATATGCTTAAAAACTTTTGCTTTTAAGGATTAAAATGTAAAATTGAGCGCCTATTATGATTTTTCGGTTAGAACCAAAAAATGACTTTTATGATTTTTCGGTTAGAACCAAAAAATGAAGAACGTGACTATAAAGACCAAACTTTGATGTTTTAAAACCGTATAACTTGTACAAACTTGTTCTTAAACACAATTATAACCTTCACAACCTCTGTTATGATGATTAGCTTCGCAAAAACTTGGTTATTTTAAATCAAAAGTACATGTTTTTTTTTCTTATCAAACATCGCTATTTTTTTTACAAAGCCACATTTTTTCTTATTCTATGATGCAACGCTTTGCTCAATCTTGTTTTTAACACTCTAAACTCAACACTAACCTCTGCTAGTATGATTTAAAGTGCAAGAACAAGTCAAAAAAAGAAAAAGAAAAACAAGCTTGTTTAATTTTGAAACCTCGCTAGAAACTTAGTCCAAAATTCAAACCAAAAATCACTTCTAAAGGTGCGTTTGGTATGAGGTAGTCAACTTTAGTATTAGGTTTTAAAGTATAAAAATATGTTTGGTAGAGAAATCCATGCCTTAAAAATTAGGTTCAAGCCAAATAAGAAGGTTTATACGAAGCTGACAGAATTGATGGGTTTAGAGCTAGAAGTCCTATATTTGTGGGCCCATCTTATTTCACAGCCACAATCTTTCACTTTTTTCCTTTTTATTGTTATTTTTTAATACAAAAATAAACTTTACAATATTTATACCAATTTTTAACATAAATATTAATATAACTTATTATATTATTTCTTTCTCCACCTTTTCTCTCAACTCAAATATTTTCTTTCAACCCTATACCAAATCCTAAACCCATTTATAAACCAAACGGGCCCTAAATCTTCATTTGGCTCATGATACCACTTGTAGGTCTTTACACAATGAATATCATTCATACAAATCAAGCTTTAGACGAGTTTTCTAAAAAGAGTATCTAGAGAGAAAAAGGCTGTAGAGAGAGATATAGAGAGAATGGTGAAGAACACACTTTGTTTTACATAGTAAAATGAGTCTCACACCTCACCAAATGGATTGATGAGGTGTTTAAGTACATAGGAGTGGCCATGATTGGGCCTTAGTGGGCTTGGGTTGGTTGTGGACTTGGATTCTAACATTATATGGACTTATACTAGCTTAATTAATAACATATTAGCTTAACCACGTCATTAAACCCACCATTAAGTCTAATACTTCCTATTACAAGTGTACAAGGTTAATAATGATAAATGATCATCACTTCTATAAGTCTAACAACACTAATTTCAGGAAAAGTTTGATTTGAACGCAATTTTTTTTCTTGTTTTGTACAAAACATTTTGTAGAAAACAAGAATGTTTTCTTTCAACTAAACACAACTTTTTGTTCTCTCTCTTTTTTTGTTTTCAGTTTCAT
Source organism: Chrysanthemum seticuspe (assembly GCA_019973895.1). NCBI lineage: Eukaryota > Viridiplantae > Streptophyta > Magnoliopsida > Asterales > Asteraceae > Chrysanthemum > Chrysanthemum seticuspe. Next base: position 99,986,297 of record BPTQ01000002.1, read on the forward strand.
TTATTAATTATTTGTTTAAGTTTGATAGATACTTGAGTTAATGTATTAGTTTGCTTTTACTCGATAACCCTAATCACCTGACTCGATAACACCCAAACTCGATAACAAGAATCCTTATAGAGTCAGGTTACGATTTTCTGACCAAAACCCGAGTCAAACTAACCTGATAATACCTGATAACCCGACCCGACAACACCTCTATCTACATCCGCTAAACATTCATGTTTGTAATATGTGAGATGGGACGGATGCAATCCCTAATTTAAAGACATACAACAACATACTCAATCATCTCAGGCCGAAGTATGAGGGAGCTAAAATGTAGACAGATGTTACCCCTACCCAGAATAAACCCGAGAAACGAGAGTAAAAAGACTACTTAAGGAAGTCCTAAGACATAAAAATGTAAAATAAACAAATAGTGAAGGGACGATTTATGTATAAACCAAACTAACGAAATACACATAAACCCAAACAAGCAAAGCATAAAACCTCCAACTCCAGAGTCTCAGACAGCGGCGCCTCTTTCACAGCTTATTCATATCTCAAAAAGCAGTTTATTCATTAATCCACAATGGGTAAAGGATCCAAAAGTGAAAAATTCAACAAGAATAAAACACCTATAAAACCGGAATACGTGAATATATCTGATTCCGACATGGATGATGATATTGATGTTTGTAAGTTTAATTAATTATGTTTTGTGGGTATGACTGTTTTTATAGTAATTGTTGATGGGTTTGTTTTGTTTTGTTTTTTGGTTTTAGTTCATAAGCAGAGAGATGTTGTTCCGTTGAATTTGGATGATGATGTTGCTGATTCTGATGAAGATAATGAGCACCATGTTTTCCAAATTGAGGTATTTTTATTGTAATTAAATTGAGTTGTTTCTAAGGGTTTTGGAAGATGTTTGTTTGAGGTTATTTTAGGGCTTATGAGATAAGCCCATTATTTCTGGCTTTTTTTTCGAGGTTACGAGCTTATTTTTCGTTATGTAATTCTTAGTAAGCTCAAAAGTCAAGAAAATGAGCTTATTGAGTATAAGCCGAGTTAAATAAGTTCATAAGCTGAATAATAAGTTTAAACAAACACCCCCATTTTGTAAAAGAAATGCAATAGTTATAATGGATTTTTGAGGTTAGATATGATGCTAAAAAAGTAGTTTTGGTTTGATCTAAAACAAGCACTCTATAATAAGCTTATCTGAACTTGATTTGCTTAATGGAAACTGCTTAGTTTGACTTAAAATGAGCAGTTTCGGTTATTTATAGGGTGATTAACCCACCTTATTTAGCCGGCTTATGGGCTTATTTGATTTTGGAAAAAAGCCGATAAGATCACTTTTATTAGGTTATCAATTCGAGCTTATTAGCCAACAAGCTCAAGTTGATGCTTAGCAAGGTTTAGAAAGTGAGCTTATGGAGGTTCCCAAAATCATATGAGATTGTAAGCAGGGTAAATAAGTTAACCCAAACACCCCCTATAAAGTGCAGTATTTATAATGGGCTTTTAGGTTAGATATGATGGTAAAAAGTAGAGTATTAGTTTAATGTGAAATAAGCAATTTGAAATAAGAATGTCTGAACATTTTTTACTTTTTGTAAACTGCTTAGTTTGATTTAAATATGCAGATAAGCAGCTTGATTTCATATCTGATTTATTATTGTTTGTAGGATGACAGTGATGATGAAGACGATGAGGATGATGATTCAGAGAATGATACTGGGTTGGCTGCAAAAAGTAAGATCGATATGCTGGCTTTTGTGCGGAAAATTATTGATTTTGTTTCTATCTTTCATTTTAGTTAAAACATATTTGCTGATCAATTAGTACAGTTAAGGTTGCTTGGGGACGGGTCAAGTTCTATGCTTTATTTCGTACGACTAAATTGCCTTTAGTTAGATGTCTTTGGATAGTTGTATGATGTACGATTGGGGATATGGTTCAACTTTGAATATAAAAAGGACTAGTCCTTTTTCTCATCTACTGTGCCGTATCACTACTCTTTATCATTTTACAAACTACCCTTGCTGCTACTAATTTCTGGAGAAGTGTATGATTAAGAAGAGGGTGGTTATGATTTAGATATTACACTTCTTAAGTGAAAGGAAGATACAAGTACAGACTTTTCTTCACTTATTAGTTATTAAAGGATTTATTTTCCTGGTAACTTGTCATTACGAACTTTTCCCATATTAGAATGTATGTGTGTTTTTGTTCTATCATGTTATTCTCTTATGTGTTGTTTTAATGTCAACTGTCAGAAAAGCTTCTACCTGATTACCTGACATTGTCCGTAGCCTTTTTGCGTCTGTTGCTTAGGGAGAAGATGCAAGGCTTGTCGCCTCACTTGCACATTCGTCTTTGACTACCTATAAGATGACAAAAAGAATAATTTAAGACACTATGTACCAAAATTGATGGAGACACTTACAAGAGAATATCATTTCGATTATTTTGGTGTATGCATGCTTCTAGGGCTTTACATTTCTATATTTAAACATACTAGGTGTATCATTTCGAGAGGTAGTAACGGATTTATGGACAACGATTAATGAATTTAGTATGCTGACTCTATATTGTTCATGACTTGATATCTATGGTTTTCAGTAGGACTTTTTATGTGTTCATATGTTTTGTTACCTTGTTAAGAAGTTCAGTAGTGGCTAATAATCTTGTGCACTTTCATAGTCGCAAAGCAACAGAAAAGTCTGAAGGCAAAGATTGGTGGGGCCGCAGATGAAACACAAGATGACAATGAAGATGATCAGGACAAAAGTGTTGCATGGGGGAGGAGAAAAAGCATGTATTATGATAATAATAAGGTAATTGTTTTATGAAATTCCATGGATCTTTTTGGTTAACCTAAAATGAAGATGCTCCCGAGCTCCTATAAAGTGTGTTGTTTCTCTTAAAGAAATCGGGTAGTATTATCTGTAGTAATATTTAATTCTTAATTTATGTTTCTTATATCATAAAAAATAGGGTGAATCAAGTGAGGATGATGAGGAAGAGAAAGAGGCTTTGAGGCTACAAAAGGAACAAACAAGTCTTTTAACAAATGCAGACCTTGGTATTGAAGATGACAGCGAAGAAGAACCTACATTTGAGGTATATAATCATGATCCTTTATTAAATACTTATATCCTCTAGATTATTGAACTTATTCCTAAGGTCTGACTAACCACATGGTTACATTAGGAGAGTTTGAGTAAGGGAAAATCCCGATCAAAAGCTGTTGTAGGCCATGATGCCAAAGATGAAAGTGACACCGAGGTAGTTATGAAGGATCCAAGTGCTTTGTCAAAAGAAGAACAAATGGATATTGTATACAAGTGAGTTCTTTTGATTAAACTCCGAATAGTATCCATGTTTTTTTTTCTCTCCAGTTTGTTTTCAAAGAATATTGCTTTTGTATTTTCTTATATGAATTGATCATGTTTTAACCTCTATTGGAACAATTTTCGGCTCCACAGTTCAGCTCCAGAATTAGTTGGTTTGTTGGCGGAGCTAAATGATGCGGTTGAGCAGCTTGAGACCAAAGTTGATCCAGTCTTAAGCAAGGTATGTTTGTTCTTTGAATGCTCGATACAGTATGAATAATCCAAGATCTCAAGATTGTGCTTGCATGTCAGAGTTATGAATATGTTTGTTCGTTAATAAAATCTATTCCGACCAGACTGAAATGGAATGGAATTGCACTATTTTATAGAGCTATAGGTTACAAGAGCTTCTACCCTATCTACATCTTAATTGTCGTGAATATTAAAATTGTCCTTGAATTACGTAGCTAAGAGATTTAACAAGTGTATGAAGAGGAAACAGACTTAGAACACATAGGCTTGAATCTCACTGTAATGGATTGATTAGATGCTTCCGGTCACTAAAAAAGGATGATAAATTTTCACAGTTCACTTGCGGAAGGGAAGAAAATGGTGATAAGCTGTGTCAGATTATGAGTTAGAGTTGTTTAAGATCTACTTAATGCAGGCTATATTAGGTCCAAACAGTATGACACCGGCCAAACCACCTCTAATTTAAATTGGGTTTGACCAAATAGTACTTTTAACTAGTCCAGCCTGTTCCCCTGAAATTGCGGTTTCTTGAGTCTTGACTAGGGGACTTGCTAAGGCAATGAATGTCAACCTTTGACAAACTTGACTTTAACTGACCATTTGAACTTGTTGATCTTTATCCTGTGATGTAGCACTATGCTGAGGTTTGATCAATGTTTACATTTGTCATTTCTTGTCCCTTTTACTTCCTTTCTTTTTACAACAATACTCTACCTGCATCTACATCGACTAAACAACTGGGTGAACTCTGCTTAGTCATACAATAGACAGGGTTGTCAACGGCATAAGTTATGATTATTGAACTGCCACACACGCTCAGATACAAAACTTGCAAGAAACTAATAGTTCTAGAATCTAGATCCTGAAATAATTATATTTATTAAACCAGGAATCCGGTTGCAAAGAAAGCGTGACTAGAAAAAGTGATAAACTGAGTTTTATTGGGACTATACTTTGTCATTTACATTTTCAAGTAGGACTTGCAGTTTAAAGCCACTTGCCTGCTTTGCTACACTAAGCTGATGACATTATTACATTAAGCTTTCTATCCACAAAATTATTGCTCTAATGTAGACATAATTCAAGTTGTGTGCTAAACATTCTGTTGTTGGTAGTTCTTCGTTTGTCTCAATATTCATCTTTGACGACCATGATACAGTTTGTTATTATTGAAATAGAAATGTAAGTCTACTATTATTTGTGTAGCTTAAAGAAGAGAAGAATGTAAATAAAAGTGGCATACAATATATGGAGCTCAAAAAGCAACTTCTGCTTTCTTATTGTCAAGCAATTACCTTTCACCTTCTTCTCAAGTCAGAAGGTCATTCAGTTCATGATCACCCTGTTCTTGGTCGCCTTGTGGAAATTAAGAGCTTGTTAGACAAGGTTAGAGCAGTAACTTTTTGTGTTTTTGTTTTTTGGTTTTTATTTAGTTATATGAGATGCCTGCTGATCAGCGCGAGTGTTTTCTATTTGCAGATGAAACCAGTTGATGAAAATCTTTCTTTTGAGGTTGAAGATTTTCTGAAGAAACATGCTACTACTACAACAACGGTGGATTCTTCAATGGAGATAGAAGCTATCGACTCTAATCCTGTAATCAGTAATTCCGAGAAACCCAAAACACAAAAAGAAGTTAGTATCTTGAAACTATGTGCAAGTTTTAACATGCTTTTAACATTCTATTAATTCATTTTCTGAACTTATAGCCTCATGTGGAACCCAAGTTGGTGAAGATAGATTCTGCAAAGGATATTAATAACGGAGGGAAACGTAAACGTCAGAACGAGCAACTTGGGTTGCAGAGTGTTGAAATGTTGAAAGTAAGAGCTGCACTCGAGGAGAAACTTAAGCAAAAAGGTGTATATAACTCTAAAGCAACAAAAAGTGACACTGTTAAGAAGAATTCAAAACCAATAAACGGGTACATCCTAAATCACTTTGTTTTGGTTATAAAATGTCTCTTTAATATACCAAATTAATTTTTGTTGTTAACTGTAATCAAGCAGAAAGCTAGTGGCGCGTGATGATTTCGATGATGATGTTTTTGATAATGATCAAAATAAATCCAATGTAAAGCCTTCAAGTAAACTATCGCAGCTTGTAACTCAGCTGAAGAAACCGAGGGTAAGCATCTTCGCAAAAAATGCTAAATTGACTCTTATGCGATTAAGGCTAAAGATTTATTTTGTTTAAAGGTCATATCCGGAGACGATGATTTACCAAAGCGAGATGACATTGGTGAAAGGCGAAGAAAGCATGAAATGCGTGTTCTTGCAAGTGCTGGAATTCAGTCTGATGATGATCCTCAGGATGATGACCCTGAAACCCTTGAGGAAGATGAAGTTAATGACACAAATGAAGACGGTGAGACTGATTCAGAGTCTGATCTTTACCAAGAAACTAAGTTAAAGCGTGATGCCAAACTAGCTGCTAAAGCACAAAAGTATTCCAGGTATTTTTCATTATTGTTTTTAAATGTTTTAAAGAGGAATAATTTCAAATTAAGGTTTAATGGAAATATTGTTGGTTTGTAGAACTGCACCTTCAGCTCTTGCAGCACCAGAAACTCAGCTTGATGGGAAACGTCACATAAATTACGAGGTAATTATGTTTGTGACTTATGATATGTATACAGTGTTTTACTTGGACACAACTCATTTGCTTTTGGATTTGTTTCAGATGGAGAAGAATAGGGGGTTGACTCGCAAACGCAACAAGGATATTAAAAATCCAAGAAAGAAGTACAAGGTATGTCACATTGTTGTTGATTTCTTATTTATGTGGCAAAATGGATGGGTCCCAAAACACTTTACATAAATACGGAGCAATAGTGTGTCAAATGTGATTGCCAAAGTTGTTGTGGCGGTGGGCTCAAGGCCCTTGGGATTTGTCGGCCCAAGGGTCGGAAACCATGGTTGCCAAAAAAAATATATATGTATATTTTTTTGTGGGTGTTTGGACTTGCTTTTCTTAACTTATTGATTAGAGAATGTTCTGGTGTTTTAAGTTTCATTTATAACAATATATGCTCCATGGGTTATTACCGTCTTTTCACTCTGCAATATGTGCAGTTGAAACACAAGAAGAAAGAAGTTGCTAGGAAAGGACAGGTACGCGAACATAGGATGCCGAATGGTACGTACGGTGGGGAAGGTCATGGAATCAATACTAATACTAGTCGAAGCATTAGATTTTAAGTGCATTTTTTATGCTTTGTGTTGAGGGTAATGTGATGAGATCAATACCAATTTTGCTGTAATATTCACCTCATTGATAACTTGGTAGACAGTGTACGGAATTTCTTAATATTTATTGATTTAAATCTACTGTTTCTTTTTCTTCAAGCTTCTTTTGCCATTTAAATACAAAGTGATGTTGTGCATCTATTCATGACCAAACACATCTTTACATCATGATCTGCTTTATGCCACAAATGATACATGGTCAAAGTATCCAACAGACAAGGAAAGGATTCTCTCAAAGTTGTTTTTACAACTTGAGTCAAGTTAGGGTGATATGAACCATTGGATTTGATCCAATGGCTCAAATAATAAAAAGTTCTTTCCGAGTAATAAATACACATAAGTCCAGTAACTGAAGAGAACTTAAACTCAAACTTGAGATGTTACTTAAAACTCGAACTCATGTGCAGCCTTTTCTAAGCGATTGTCACGATTTTTCCCATCAATCAATAATACTCATTCCATCTCAAAATAAGTGTCCACTTTGACTTTTTAAGTTCTTTCTTTTTCAACTTTAACCTTACATATTTTTATTTGTGTTGTATAATACTTGATGCAAAATATATGAATGAATTGAGTTTTATATGTGTTTTCATTGGCACAATCTTTATCAAGTATTATATAACACAAAAAAAAAAAATTTAAGATCAAAATTGAAAAAGAAATACTTCATAAAGTCAAATTTAACACTTATTCTATAACTGAGGGAGTACTATTTTGCTAACATGTATCATCTCGGATTATCAATAATGTTTTTTCTTTAGAATTCAGATAATTGATTGATACAGTTACTTCCTTTTTGTCAATATTAGTTATATATACTCATGCATGCACGAGGTTTTGGCATAAATCCTATTTATTGTGTTTTGAGATAAGTCACAATACAACTAAAATATAATTATTTGTGCATATAAATTGTATATTATCTAATTTTAATAATACAACTGGTTAAGAATGTAGATTTCTATCTTGTAAATTTTTATTTTGGCATAGTAAAGACTGCCCAAGTGCATGTTTCGAAATTGTTAATAAGATTTTTCTATAACATTATGTAAAGTCTTTATTACTTATATAGTTATATACCCATGCATGTGTGGGTTTTTACATGAAATTATCATTATGTATAAATATTGATTAATATTTTGTATAGATTCTTGTTGGACGAATGATTTAACTTTGTTTAACTAACATGGTGTTTATGTTGATATTGCTTAAATTTAACTATTGATATCATGTTTTAGACATTATGCGTGTTTAATAACACGTAATGACCCTTAATCCTTATTTAAACTTCAAAGAATAATTACATGCGCCATTGCAATATGCAGATTATCGTAGCTTTGTTTAAATGGCATATTGTTGAAGTTGATATTGTTTAAATTTAATATTAATATCATGTTTTATACGTTATATGTGTTTAAAAACACGTAATGACCCTTAAAAAATATTAGGGTTCGTTTGGTTGGGGTGTATGAGTATGAGTTTATGACTTTGAAAGTCGTTAATATTGTTTGGTTGGTTATGGGCCCCACCACAATGGAATGAGGATAACCAAATGTGAAGGTTTCCTCATATATTGTGTTTGTGGGTGGTTTATTCATACCTTCCATTATCATTCCATTCTATACCAACACGCATACCTATTGTGATTCATAGCGACAAACCAAACGCACCCTTAGATAGTCTTATTTAAACTTTATAGTGTAATTACATGCATTATTGCTATATGCACAATATCGTGTATATGTTTTCATCTTACGATAACTTGTGGGGTTGTGTCTTCATTTTAATACTTATATTTCTGTTAATAATAATTTTAGTCATATTTAATTTTTAACATGTCTACGTGAAAGTTAAACTTATAAAGATACTTTTCAGGACATCCTTATTTAACTTTATAAAAATGAATAACATGAGTTGTTCATATATGTACAATTTCGTGTATTTATTTACATATAACTCGTACTTTTATTTTGATATTTATATTTTCGTTCATATACATTATTTTAATATATAATGATAATAATATTTATAAAAAAACAACATAAATGTTACTTTTTTAAAATATGAAGTGTAGGGGGTAAAAAGTGTAAGGGTATTTGATAACATCAAATAGTCATGAGTTTCTAAGCGTTAATTTCCCCCTTTATCATCACATTTTGAGTAAATTATTAGTGAAAACATCATTATTCCTTATTATTTCATTTCAGGACGCATTCGAAGTAAGGAAGCTGCAATTGGACGTTTTCAAGACCTATTGATTCAACTGTCTCTTAATTACGACGTAACCAAGTGATGAAGTTACAGCGCAACTAAAGATCACGAAGGCTACGGCGTAACTCTCAGCTCAGGTTACGCCGTAACTACTGATAACAAAGACTACGGCGTAGCCCTCAGCTAAAGTTACGCCGTAACCATGATTTACACTATTATAGCAGCTACGGCGTAACACCAAACAAAGTTACGCCGTAGCCAATGGATAAGCATTGAAGATTGAAGGAAGTTACGGCGTAACTACCTAATAAGGTTACGCCGTAACTGTTTTGGAGCCTATAAATAGTCGATGATTTCATCAGTATTAGATATCTCTCCTTTCCCAAACCTTCTAGGGTTTGGGGAGATCTAAACACAGAATAAAAAGCATGGTTTAGGAGCATGAATAACGAAGTTCTCGTCTACGATTTCCTTTGTATTCGAGTTTGGATTCTTTTTATATTTTTCTAGATCTTATATTATGAATTCATGTCATTAATTAAAGTTTGCATTTATGTTATTGTTATTCTCTATAATTCTTTATAGACATCTGCTAGTCTTTTCATAGATCGCTAGCCTTGGTAGTATTATAAGCTTGGTAGTATCTAAAGGGCAGGGAGATATGACCAACTGACCCCAGTCTGATAGATAGCGAAGTATGGGAGGAATTGGCCATAGTACGACCACTCTTCGTGTGCGAATTGACCAAATGATCACTTATCAAGTGGAGGTATTTAAGAGGTTAGGGGGAATCTAAGTTCCTAACGGTCGGGTTCCCACCGTCTAGATCTAGTAGATTTGGCATTTAATGACTGCTATTAGGTTGCCGAATGATCCCGGGTGACCTGTTCATCTTGGTGAGGAATCTAAGAACCATAGGCCATGACGAATCGATCAAAGGAGTCTGGTGATAATTAACCACTATATTGAATCTTGGTATCGGGAATCAATTCATATTTGTAGTCTTTATTAAGCTCCGTTTATCTAACTCTTTTCCCTAAATTTCTGGTGTCTGTGTAAATAGAATAATAGCATATCTATGGATTATATCAACTTTGTCTACCCATATATTATCAATATTTTATCTAATCATCTTAGTTCTTTCAAGGTCACAGCTCTCTTGGGACGATACTCGGATTTACCTAAGGCTTTATTACATCTGATCGGGTACTCTGCCCGTTAGTATGTGTCTATCCTAAGTTGTCTAAGTTTTATAAATATTAAAAGCAGGATGAAATAGCACATCAGCTTTTTGGCGCCGTTGCCGGGGAGCAGTTAATGAAAGATCTAAGGTATTTCATATTCACCTCATTAAGAGATTTGAGCACTTCCATTAGGTACGTTTCTAAATCTCTCCTATTGCAATATCTCATAATTCATATTCTGACGCTATTAATTACGGCGTAACTCCTTTTGTGGGTTACGACGTAACCATATTACAATTTATTAAATTTTTTATAAAATCTTTTTGACTAATTAGTTACGACGTAACCTCTTTTCAGAGTTACACGTAACCACTATACAATCAGATATATAAAAATCTGACCTTTGATTAAAATTAAAAATATAATTACGGCGTAACCCTTATTAGGATTACGACGTAACCCTTTCACAACCATTTAATATTCTAAAATTATTAGTTACGGCGTAACTATTCAATCGAATTACGCCGTAACTATCATGGCGGTATAAAAACCTTACGGAATAAAAACTAGGTTTTACACATACTTTCACCGCCCACACAAACAGTAAAATTTTCTCTCCAAATTTTTTTTTCGAGATCTCTTCATCGTTATCAATCTTCATGGCTGGTAAGACCTATCTTTACTCTTTTTGACTTGTTTCTTTCAATTATTTCAGTTAGGGTTATATTTTAATATTTTAGGGGTTTTGCCTATTTGAATTAATTATTGATACTGGTTTGATTTATGGATAATTTTGATGATTTCCCCATGTTATTTTGATTCGTGTCCTATCACTATGGTTCGATTTGGGTGTTTTGGCTTTATTTAAATGGGTTTTGGGTCAAACGCAAACTTAGTGTGTTAGGCGCGGTCCCTCAGCACTAATAGGTTAAAAATTTATCAAAACCTTTTACCTCTTGTAAAAAATTGATGGTTCCGGCGTAATCTATTGCGTAATTGAAACATCTGAGATGCTGAGTTTCTGGGGAAGTTACGGCGTAACCGGGGGTTAGTTACGCTGTAACCATCATATCTGCAATTGCGGCGTAACAATTTGTCATAGCTACGCCGTAACCTTTGAAATTTCCTAATTACGGCCGTAACTCTTGTTTTGGTTACGCCGTAACTTGACATCAGTAAGGTCTGAACTTACTGTCTCTTGTCTTATTTTCAGGTGCAAACAATCTCTCAAATTGGCCTAGGTTTTTGGCACACCCTAATGCTGGTATGAGGCAATTGTGCGCGGACGAATACGAGAAATTAAGGGGTAAGAATATCAGTCAACCCGAGGCTCTTGATTTTGAAGCATTTGGTACTTTGGCAAACGATAAGGCTAGTAGGAGATTAAGGAAGTTTTGCAAGATCAAGTTCACGTGTACTGCTGGTGAGTTCACGTGTAGTACATGGTTAAGGCTATTCAGGATCAGGGAGCCGGTCATTCCGGAGTATAACACATGCTGGAGGAGATGGAAACTGAGGCTTTTAAACAGTTCTATAACACATGCTGGAGGAGAAGGGATGAGTCCCAAGCGGCCAAGACCTTGCTGCTTATTTTGATCAGATCGCTGTCTCGGGAGATTATGACCCTAGGAGCCCACCATCATCCGTGATGGTGAGGAACCCTATCTGTCGATTGGTGCACCGCCTTCTTGCCTGCTCTATTCGAGCGAGGCACTCAGCCAAAGAGAAGATGACCATGGATGATCTTTACCTAATGCAGGGAATGGAAGGTGGGGACAACATTGATGTTCCTTTCTATTTGGCAAGATTTATGGCTGTGGGTGCTAAGGTGTTTTCCGCCAGGATTCCTTTACAGGGGGCTCATTTCATCGGGAGATTGGCTAGGAGTTTTGATCTTATGACCGATGCAGCTTTGGCCCAACTGACCATTGGTAGGGACACTTATTTGATTGGACTGCCTAAGCTAGTGGAGTTAGGGATTTGCATCCAGGATGTTTATGGTGTGATTCAGCTAGCTGAGACTGCCCCGAGAAGAGAAGAAGGGGAAGCTAGTGGTGCAGGTGGTGAAGCTGAGGAAGCAGCCGAGGAGCAGGTGCCTAGGGGACGAAGAAGGGCACATGTGAATGTTGGGGAGAGGTTGCAGATCATTGATGAGAGGCTTGAGGGAATGTCATCCCACTTCAACGAGGAGATTGAAAGCCTCGAAGTGGGTCTTTATGGTCTTAGTAACCAGTTTGAGGGTTTTTCAGGTACATTGGATCAAGTGCAGCAGCTCCAGCAGGATTACTTTCATTGGAGTGCGGATCGGACTAGCTAGATGCTACATCACATGAATTTGAGCCACCCAAGGTGGGAAGGTCCAGAGTACGTGTACCACTCCAACATCCCCGATATTGGAGTCCAAGGAGGAGTGGCATTCATGCAGCCCGACGCCACTCCTGGAAGCACCACGAGCACTCCATATGAGCTACTCAGTTCCACTCCATGGATCATGATCTTCCTGGGGACGAGTGATTTCCCCATTTGATGAAACAATCTGAAACAAATTTAAAACAATTTGAAACTCATGTCTGTAATAACTTAACTATGTGGATATTTGCTTGCTCTATCGTTAATTGTACCCGCCGGGTACAAAATTTTCCTGATATGTTGTGCAGGTTTTGGTTCTGTGATGCAGTTACGGCGTAACCTTAGGATTAGTTACGCCGTAACCCCTGCTGCAGTAGACAATTTTGGAAGCAACACAAATAGTTAAGCCTCATTCCCGAATACGACACAAATTAGCCACCCCATGACCCACCTTCAACCTTTAGTAAGACATCTTGAGCAACCATTCGAGAGGGGAGTTTATTTCTTTCTTGATTATTTTTCATTTCTATTTTATTTTTCCTTTTTCTTCGTACAAATGGGACTTTGTACACTTCAAGTGGGGGGATAGGAATAGAAATGAAGTGTATGATTACTTAGCTTACTTGCCCTAATTTTCTAGTTGGTTTCAAAATTTTAAGCTTATTTGAAATTTTTTGTCATATTTTTAACCAATCTAGAATCACATAAAGCCGAGCACACTATAACCCTTATTGCCATTGGTGAGATTTAGCCTTTCTATTTCCCCCATTTTACCCAAATCTACCATAAATTGAGTGTGCCAAAAGTATTGTAAACTTTAGAACTTGGCTTTTACATCACTTCGAGACTATAAACGAGTAGTGTATCAAGTTAGCTTGGTGCATTTGGAAAAAGGCAATTTGAAAAAAGTAAATGTTTTAGGATTAAACCCAAATAGCCCATATTTGTTCACTTGTGTGCGTTTATCGATTAGTCGCATTGACTTTTCGACCCCCGTGTTAACCCTTTTTGTTACACTCTCCTTTAGTGCAAGATACCCCTAGTTACACCCTTTTTGAGCATATCCTTTCATTTTCTAACCCTTATTTTCGTTACAACCTTACACCTTAGCCTACAGTGTAGTTTTACCTTTTTACCTAGAAGCCATTGTTCACTCTAGTTTAAGGTTCAAATAAAGAAGCATATATCATCATCTACATCTCGCTAAAGATCGTCAAAGACCCCAAGTAATCACCTTATACTCAGTTCAAGTGGGGGAAAATTTATCATTGCATCTTAAGCATGTCGTTGCATAAGCAAAAAAAAAATTATTGAAGTATGATTGTTTATTGTGCGAGCAAGTATAAGCACTGCATGAAGAAATTGGCATTGAGAATAATCTTCTCGATCACATACTAAGGTTGGAAGAATAATTATGGTGGATTCCGGAGGCATGTACTGACTATATGAAGGCGAACCTTGAATTATTGGTTGGACGATGGCAACTCGGTTTTAAGCTAAAACTATTTTTTTTCTCTTTTCCTTTTCACCCATTAAATTTCCCATGCCTATCCTTACCCTTTTTTGTTATGAAGCGTGTCTAGGTGATGCAGCGAGCAATCCTTGATGTCTTGGCCATGGATTTGGTCATGTATCATTGATTTTGTCCACTTCGCCGTGACACGTTAGTAATGACACCACCCCTTAAGCCTTTGAAACTCAACCCAACATTGCTTTCTAAAATTTGTCTTAACCTTAGCTCTAGTGGTGGAGATGTGTGTAATTGCCAAGCTTATGATAGAATACTTACTATGTCCGTGCAATTGAGTGATCACCCCGAAATTAACACTTAGAATAGGATGAGTGAGAGTTTTTTCGTTCCCACTTCGTGAGGTGTTCGACTCTTATTAATATTCTAGCATGGAAATTAAAATTGCGCATTCTTCTAGGATGTATCTTTTGCAGTCTAAATTGGTCTACTTGAGGGCAAGTAGAGTTTAATTTGGGGGATATTTGATAACATCAAATAGTCCTGAGTTTCTATGGGTTAATTTCCCCCTTTATCATCACATTTTGAGTAAATTATTAGTGAAAACATCCTTATTCCTTATTATTTCATTTCAGGACGCATTCGAAGTAAGGAAGCTGCAATTGGACGTTTTCAAGACCTATTGATTCAACTGTCTCTTAATTACGACGTAACCAAGTGATGAAGTTACGGCGCAACTAAAGATCACGAAGGCTACGGCGTAACCCTCAGCTCAGGTTATGCCGTAACTACTGATAACAAAGACTACGGCGTAGCCCTCAGCTAAGGTTACGCCGTAACCATGATTTACACTGGATTATAGCAGCTACGGCGTAACACCAAACAAAGTTACGTCGTAGCCAATGGATAAGCATTGAAGATTGAAGGAAGTTACGGCGTAACTACCTAATAAGGTTACGCCGTAACTGTTTTGAAGCCTATAAATAGGCGATGATTTCATAAGTATTAGATATCTCTCCTTTCCCAAACCTTCTAGGGTTTGGGGAGATCAAAACACAGAAAAAGAAACATGGTTTAGGAGCATGAATAACGAAGTTCTCGTCTACGATTTTCTTTGTATTCGAGTTTGGATTCTTTTTATATTTTTCTAGATCTTATATTATGAATTCATGTCATTAATTAAAGTTTGCATTTATGTTATTGTTATTCTCTATAATTCTTTATAGACATATGCTAGTCTTTTCATAGATCGCTAGCCTTGGTAGTATTATAAGCTTGGTAGTATCTAAAGGGCTGAGAGATATGACCAAATGACCCCAGTCTGATAGATAGCGAAGTATGGGAGGAATTGGCCATAGTACGACCACTCTTCGTGTGCGAATTGACCAAATGATCACTTATCAAGTGGAGGTATTTAAGAGGTTAGGGGGAATCTAAGTTCCTAACGGCCGGGTTCCCACCGTCTAGATCTAGTAGATTTGGTGCTTAATGACTGCTATTAGGTTGCCGAATGATCCCGGCTGACATGTTCATCTTGGTGAGGAATCTAAGAACCATAGGCTATGGCAAATCGACCAAAAGAGTCTGGTGATAATTAACCACTATATTGAATCTTGGTATCGGGAATCAATTCATATTTGTAGTCTTTATTAAGCTCCGTTTATCTAACTCTTTTCTCTAAATTTCTGGTGTCTGTGTAAATAGAATAATAGCATATCTATGGATTATATCAACTTTGTCTACTCATATATTATCAATATTTTATCTAATCATCTTAGTTCTTTCAAGGTCACAGCTCTTTTGGGACGATACTCGGATTTACCTAAGGCTTTATTACATCTAATCGAGTACTCTGCCCGTTAGTATGTGTCTATCCTAAGTTGTCTAAGTTTTATAAATATTAAAAGCAGGATGAAATAGCACATCAGTATTTATTAGATTTATAAAAGTATTAAAAAATAAAAAATTATAAGTTTATTTAAGCCCATGTAATTTATTTAAATTTAACAACTAAAGTTTTATTAATTACCTCATTAAAATGACTTTATTTATCTTACGCGACAAAATTAAGCACTCTCATTAATCCAATTTTAATTGCTTTAACATTATTTTTTCAATTTTTGAAAATCTCGCCGCAGAATAAAAAACATGTTAAAAGTAACATTAAAAAATAATGGGCTTGGTGTGAACGTGTTCACCATGTGCTGAACTTTTAGCCCATATAGCTATCACACCGTTGTTCACATTGAACAATAAAAAAACCTAAATAGTTTGGTAAAATTCATACGGCACAAGTGAGTTCTGAAGTTCAAGTTTAGAGGTTGTTACGTGAAGATAGATTTCACAATGGTTATTGACAATGGAGGAAAACGTAAACGACAGAACGAGCAACTTGGTGTAGAGGGTGTTAAGATGTTGAAAGTAAGTGCTGCACTCGAGAAGAAAGGTGTATACAACTTAAAAGCAACGAAAACTGACCCGGTTAAAAAGAATCTAAAACCGATAAACGGGTACTTTATATCACTTTGTTTTGGTGTGTTTTATGATGTCTCTTTAGTGTACCAGAATAATATTGGTTGTTAACTGTAACTAAGCAGAAAGCTAGTGTCACATGATACTTTCGATGAAGATAGTGAGACGGATTCAGAGTGTGATCTTTACCAAAAAACTAAGTTAGAACGTGATGCCAAACTAGCTGCTAAAGCAGAAAAGTACTCCAGGTAATTTTTTTTTTAATTTATTTTTATTATTTTAAAGATGAATTATATGAAATTTAAATGTAACGAAATACTGTTGGTTTTGTAGAACTGCTCCTTCAGTTCTTGCAGCACCAGAAACTCAGCTTGATGGGAAACGTCACATAAATTACGAGGTGATTATATATTTGACCTTTATGATTTACATGCAGTGTGGGGAGTTACTAGAGGTGCTATATGATTAAATTTGAGTTGTGTTTGCTATTTTGGTTAGGGTGTAGTGAGGATGTGAGGTTGGCAGTTTCTTTAATTTGGTGAAGGCATCTCTATGTTTATTAGGTTGGTGTCTCTAGCGTTTTGTTTTAGTTAGGGTGAATTTCATGGGATGGGAGCGTAAGTTTTATAGTTTAGGTGTCCTCGTCTTAATTTAGGTGCTCATGTTGCTCTCTATCGTTTTGTTTGTTGTACCTCATGCTTCTTGCTATCTTTAATGAAAAATCTTTGCCGTTCAAAAATAAAAACGTGCAGTATTTTACTTGGATACAACTAATTTTCTTTTGGACTTGTTTCAGATGGAGAAGAATAGGGGGTTGACCCGCAAGCGCAATAAGGATATTAAAAATCCAAGAAAGAAATACAAGGTATATATGTCACTCTATAGATAACATTTTTTTAGGCGGCAAAATGAATTGGTCCCGTAACACTTAATGTACATAGATAAGAAGTAAGTAATTAGCATGTCAAATATGATTACCAATAAATGTATTTGGACTTGCTTTCTCAACTTCTTAAAAAGAGAACGTTTTGGTATTTTAAGTTGAGTTTTGGCAATACTCTGTTCGTAATTAAAGTCTTTTTGCTGTGCAATGCTTTAATATGTGCAGTTGAAACACAAAAAGAAAGAAACGGCTAGGGAAGGACAGGTATGTAAACATAGGAAGCCGACTGGTACATACTCCTGGGAAAAACATGGAATCAATGTTACTGCTAGTCGAAGCATCAGATTATGTTGATCATTGTTTTATGCTTTGTGTTAACGGTAATGAGATAAAATCAACACCAGCTTTACTTGCTGTAAGATTCACCTCATTGATAACTTGGTAGACAATGGATGAAATGATATTTATTGATTATATATAGATTGGTTTTAGTTTAAGTTTTTGTTTTTGTTCTGTAATGTCATATATCTGTGTTGTCTACTTGTGTCTTGATCCAAAACTTATTTGTAGCTATAGAGATAAAAATGGTGTTTTACTGAACAAATCAATTAAGGGGACTGTTGTCCCAACTATTCTCTGATCGATTATATAAGTTGCAATGATTTGAATAAGTAAATATTGTATGTTGTGATTAACCTTGTAACGGATGTTTTACATATGTATATATAGGTTATGAACCGGTATATTGAACCGACATACCTCTTCTTGTTTCTACAGAAATAACTGCCAAAAGTTAGTTAATAACTTTGGCTTTGACATAACTAGTCCCTAATGTTTAAACTAAACATAATACTAAGCAATGAATAAGATTATCGGGTCACAGGGACAAGTCTCTTTATCCATTTTGCTTAGTTACACATAACTAGAATTGTTTGCTTCTATATTTTGATCTATCCATATTACTACATATGGTTCTTCAAATTTCGAAGTATTGAGGTGACTTCGTACGAAAAAGTTAAACAGATTACTATACCTGTGTTAGCCGCTAATAACTAACTTCAGTTAATTACCAGTCTATGTCCATATTATCCCAATATGTACAAAAAAATCCCTCAAACAATCCCATAAATAACTATATATTGTTCTTCAAAATAGATGAGGTATTTGCTTAAGAGCCAAACGCTTATATCACATACAAACACAAAAAACAGAACCATAAATCATGTTTGTGTCAACACAGCTACATGTTTCTTTTGCAGTTTTGCCATTCAATTTTTTTATTTTTTTATTTATAGGTTCCCATTATAATTTGCTATGTTTCCATAAAAGACCAAGAATGATGTGCATCTTTCCATGACCAAACACATATTTACATCAAGATCTGTTTTGCTTGATATATAGATGATAAAAGATTAAAGCATCCATCAAATAAACAGCTTTATTTAATTTGAAAGTTTGAATGGCTAGAAGATATATCAGCTATTATGCTTTATATAGCATACTGCATTTTAGCTCAGCCAAGTAACATTATAAATATCAAGGTTGCAAAAATCGTGAATCGGTAGTCGGGCGGTCGACCCCTTTGTTGACAACTTGGTTTTACTAAAGATAGGGACTGTTTGGTTTCTGGTTCGTGTGAGACACACAAATATCAGACACGCAACACTTTATTAATATTACTTGACTTGATCATGAACTACAAACCACAACATAACTGACCCACAATTTAAACATAAAACTACCAACATAAGTACATAACTACATAAAACTGCTACATAATAAACTGCCATTTCAAATTAAAACATGTAAGCGCCGTTTCTTCATATTTCAGCTGCCACTTTGACTACTTATTTGAGTTTATCTCAACATTTGTAGCTTGTAATCGGTATAGGCGGGATTAATCGGATTGGCATTTCCGGCAAGTTTTGGGTATTTCCAGCGAGTTTTGGGTATTCCCCGGCAAGATTTTCTTTAAAAAACATCTTGTAATAGATATAAACAACAACTATAAGTGATTAAAACTATTTTACTTCCGGCAAGTTTGACCATCGTTGACCCCTGTTGACCATAGTTGACCTATTTGTTTGACCGATTTACACAAATTGGAAAGGTTGGTGGCCCAATAACGCCTAGGCGGTGATTAATCAACCTTGTAGGCATTTTTTTGCAACACTGATAAAATATTGCTCTTCGCTACTTTAATCAAAATATTTATTTGTCAAACATGCCTCTAGTAGCTGGTATAATCTTCCAATGAATGTGTACCTGCTAAAGTTTATAATTAAATTCGATGAACACAAGCAAAACATTACATTCAAGATATAAGTGACTACATAGCTTGGAAATTCTAAAACACTTTAAGGTCCGGGATCAAACTCACTAAATTTGCATAGATAGAACATGCTTTTTAATTATCATTAACTATCTAGAAAAAAAAGATCAAAAGTGCAACATGCCAAAGTTTTTTAAAATTATATTTTGATAGAAGGGTAGATGTTACGGATCGAATTCAGGCTGGTGGGGTACATACAGACTGTTCTGCTATATCCATCTCTCATACCGACGATATTGGCTTCATCCAACACACCACTTTGCACTTTGTAAACAAAAAACTGTTTTGCATCTGTGATTGTGTGCCCAACTGTAATTAATATGTCCCCATCTTTGTTCAAACGACCCACGACCCGTATGCTACTAAGGGGAAGAGGTGGTTTTTGTTCGATCTGACAGTGCATTACCCATTCTTGCTGATTTAGTACCCATACTTCAATGCTACGAAAGGTGTAATGATATACGTATCCAACTTCACTATGTAAATCAACCAATTGTTCTCTTATCAAATCATCATCTGTTCTCACGGGAGAATCAATCAAACCAAATTTCTCATTACTCATATCAAACCATGCTATTTTTCTTCTAACATCAGCCATTAGCAAGTCAGGTTTTTCAGTTAACCAATATAAACATCCCTGAGCAAATACAGCTTGACCCTCAATAGGGTAAGAAGGGACTTCGGGTATATTTCGCCATGAGCCTGTGCCTAATACATGCACCATGGTGCACAGGTCCCGTGTTTTCTTATGAAAAACACACACCATTTTGAAAGTGTTGGTGGAAGCATCAAATCCAACTCCACATGTAAATTGTTCATGGTAAGAATGCCCCACTCTCGGCACCTCATAATATTCTCTCTTAAGAGGATGGACTAAAATTAAACCAATGTATTGACTATAATATTCTTGAGATAGATAGAGCCACCCATTGCAAGAACCTCGAACCATGTCTGAAGCATATGTACGCGATAATTTCTCACACTTCAACTTTAAAAGGGAGTCCTTTTTCAGACTCAAGACAATACTACCTTCTTTAGATTTTTTTTTATGTAAACTTTGGATGCATACCTGGTTAGGATGAGCATGGTTTTGACTGATCATGATGATTTGTGTGGGTTCTTCTGCAGCTCGCTTGTTATATATCATGTGAAGGTAAGAATCATCAATGTACTGATAAAATTGTTTTGATAAACACCGGGAACGAACCAAGTATTTAACGGGTACTCTTGACAAGATGTTGAAGATGATTTCTGGAGGTAATTCAGCCATGTCTCTTGATGATTTAAGACATGGTTCTGATGGTAATTCAAAATTGTCCCGTGACGATTGCCGACATGCTTCTGACGGTAATTCAACCTTGTCTAGTGAAGATTGAAGATATGGTTCTGATGGTAATTCAGGTATGTCTCGTGAAGACCTAAGTCTTGGTATAGGATTCTCCTTAGCGCGTCGTTGAGTCAGCTTGTAGCATAAGCTTAACAATATTTTCCACATATTGTTCTCGGAGCTCGGCAGGGTCAGGGCGTATGGACCGTCAACAACAGTTTGTGAATAACTGAAAGGTTTGGTTGGTGAGTTTGGTCATGTATGATTTATAATTGAATGAACCCTACTACGGAGTATATATGAAGGGCTGAAGGCCTAGAGGCAACTAAATATGTTTCAAAAAACTATAAGATATACTCAATTAAGAGTCTTATTCTATTTTGGAATATAATTGCATACTACTATACCTATCGCTATTAGGGTAAGTTTTTTGAGGCGTATATTCAACTAATCAATAATTCTTAAAATAACTATAAAAAGATTTAAGATATCAAAGATATCAATAAGCCTATTCAAATAGAGTATTAATCGTTTCCCAAAAATAAAAGGATATATCCACTTTCCTATTTATTCAGCCTTTCTTAAAGGTTTTCAAGCAACGCTTTGATTGTGGCACAAACCCTAAACTTACCATATGGCTGACGTACCATCAGAAATCATCCTCGACATCTTGTCAAGAATGCCCGTTAATCCTGATCCTTGCATTCCGATCATTCCCGCACCCATCATCATATTGCATCAAGAAACTGATCATCCATACGCAATCCGCATCCTAGGTTTGTCTAAACTTGATCATAAAGAAGGTACTATTACTGAGCTGGAGGTGAAAAAAGACCCACTTTTGGAGTTTAACTGTCCAAAATTGAAAACCTTTTATATTCCTGCAGTCGTGGTTCAAAGTTCTTGCAATGGGTGGCTCTTTTTATCTCTAAACCATACAAAAAAAACCAACATTCCAGTTGTGGCCCATCCTTTAAGGAAAGAATGTTACAAGGTGCCGCGAATCATGCATAAACGACGTGTACCAACTGAATCATGTGGACTTGGTTTTGATGCTTCCACCAATACTTACAAGATTGTATGTGTTTTGCCCAAAAGGAATAAACAAAATTTATATACCATGGTCCATGTAGTGGGCACAAACTCATGGCGAAGGATATCACAAGTCCCATCTTATCCCATAACCGGTGAAAGCATATTTGCTCATGGACGTGTGTATTGGTTAGTTGTTATTGACCGTGAAGTGCCAATGGATGACGATAAATACACAGTAATATGGTTTGATGTGATGAATGAAGAATTTGGGTCGATTGATCCTCCTAGACAGAGACTAAGCATTGGGTGGCATGACGAATTGGTTAATATAAATGGTGAGGTTGGATTTGTATCTCGTGACTGCGACATTCATGAGGTGTGGGTGCTAAAGCAAGAAGAGTGGGTTATCCACTGTCGGATCAATGAAAACCCGCTTTTTTACCGTTCATCAGTAAGGGTTGTGGGTTTTTTGAACAAGACGAGAGATGTATTAATAACATATGGGAACGCCAGAAACCCAGTTGGGGGCTTAATCACACGCGATTCAAGAAAAAGGTTATTAGTTTACAAAGTGCAAAGTGGAGTCTGGGAGGAAGTCAAGATCATTGGTCACGAAGATGCTGATTGGGACATCAAGGTTATATGTATCTAATAACCGGCTTTCGTTGCGCGGCATCAGCAAGAAATGTTATTTCGTTCAAAAGCGAATTTGAAAAACGTTACCAGTTTATTTTTTGTGTTCTAGGTGGTTCATATTTATGAAAAACAGTTGTGTTAAGTGGTTTGAAGTTTGCATCAAAGATATTATATATGATTCACAACTTAAATAATTGAAAAGAAAACTTAAAAATTACCCAACTCCGGTGCTAGTGTATCGTGGACCTTGCATCGATTTAACTCAAATCAAGTTCTTTTTAAACATGCATGTGTGATGGCAAGATTAATATTTTGGTTGAGGTGGAATTAAGTATACTTTATTGATCAGAATTCTCATATATATCTTTGATTCTTTAAGATATTAGAGCAACAATAATAACATAATTTTATATTCAGAGTATGTCATTATTAAAAGCAAAAGCTTTTTATTGATCGATTTCACTTAACATATGTTTGACTTTTCTAAGTCAAACACTTTCACTTACAATATATTTGACTTCCTTAAGTCAAACATATTTAGCAATGTCTAACAAAACACTAGCAGTTACAATAACAACCCAAATTTTTATTGATCGATTTCATGTTGACAACCATAACAAATTTCCCTATCAACTAAACACACACTTAGCAAGAACCACTACTTTCCGCATCATCCATTTCCTTCCTATCCTTTAGATGTTTAAACACAACTTCAATATTTGTAATCCTCTTTTCCAAATCATCAACCTCTCATAACCCGGTATCTGCAGCCTCTTGTTTCTCCTCCGTAACACCCAAAAGCTCTTCGTAGTAGTACTTTTGTTCCCTCAGCCAATTCAGAATCTTTTCTCTCAACTCCTTAGGTATCTTTCTGTATGAACCATATTCAACAATTGGTTAATCGTCAATCCTTCAAGAACTAAATCAGAGAGAAAATAGTTGTCTAAAACTTTTGCCCACTTATCTTCATGAGACCCAATGTACAAAGCCTTCCTT
The DNA here is from genome assembly GCA_019973895.1 of Chrysanthemum seticuspe. Lineage (NCBI taxonomy): Eukaryota > Viridiplantae > Streptophyta > Magnoliopsida > Asterales > Asteraceae > Chrysanthemum > Chrysanthemum seticuspe. The sequence goes on from BPTQ01000002.1 coordinate 100,010,013, forward strand.
TTATCATTGTGTGCCATTGTTAGTGATTAGGGTTGTGTGAAAATAGGGTGTGCTGTTGTTGATTAGAGTTTTATCATAGAAGGAAACAATAAAAGGGTAACGGGTTGGGTTGGATTAACTAAGATGTAGTCATAAAAGTGCTTGGTCTAATATGCCGTTGAATATATAACTCAAAACGGACGTTGACCATGAGCATCACGGGTTAAGGGACGCATTTGGCCTAAAAAACCCCAAGGTTTTGGACTCACGGCGACGATTTTCTAAACTTTCGGGCTTCGACGATGATTTTTAGCAAATTAGAGACCAACGGTGTATTTTTGTCCTTTAAACTTTTGTATTTGCTTCACAACGAAACATTATTTTTTATTTAATTGATTTGTTATTATTTTATAATTTCTTTTTTCATTTAAATCTTAAAATATTATAAAACCTTATTTTTTATTACATTTATCTTTTTTACATCAAATTCACAATCCAAATCCAAAACATATCTACAAACCAAACTTTACCCTGAGTTTGTACAATTCTTTTCAGTAGAACAGATAACCAATTATACGAATACGATTTTCACACGTTTACTTTGAATGGATTTATAAATGCGTAATATGAAAAAGTTACATGATTAGAGCAAAGGGTATGGGTGCAAGATAACATGCCAAAGGAAAGAAAGAAATACCAATGGCATGTCATTACCATACTATCTAACATGCCATTTGTGAGCCAAAAATTGTTTGAGTTGGTTGAGTGGCTCAAGCCAAAGGAGAAAGAGGACGAATTTTTACTATTTATTTTTTTTATTTTTTTTAGTGTATTGTGAGTGAGGGGTATTTTTAGTGGGGTATTTTGTGGACCCAATAACATGTTATTGGTGTGTTATGAGGGAGGGTGTTTGAGTTATTGGTGAGTTATTGAGAGGTATATGATGTGGCGATGAGGTGGCATACCAATAACGTGTTATTGGTATCCACGATACCTTGTGCTCTTAGGTCATGGATAGAGTGGTCAAAATGTTGAAAATACATAGAAATATATTAATGGGTCTACGTGCCCCACATCTCCTACTATAGTACTAAAAAGCATTCGTTACAAATTGTACATGTTTTTGGTCGTTAGCATGGATCCAAAAAAGATACAAATTGCAAGTACTCCAGAGTTAAAAAGATGCATAGAAGTGATTTAACACACTACTTATAAACTTTCAGTTATTCTTAATAGTAATACAATACTCCACTAGTCTTTACTTTAGTAGCTTTCTCAAAACTATCATTTTTGATGTTGCACAGCTTTTTTTCAATAAAACAACGTCATTTTGTTTTTGATTAAAAACTAAAATTCTATAACCTCATCTTTTATGTTGGAACTTCCAACCAAAAAAGAGAGAAAACACTAGCCCATAGTACGTGCGAATTACTAACTTCGGTTCCTGGTCCTGGTCCGTTGGGGGCGAGCAAGGTCTAGTTCAGTATCAAAACGATGTTTTATAGTCCAATTTTCATTCTTAATATCAAATTTCTTTTCTTGATTCAGTTCTGACCCGAGTTGAGTTTAGGACAGATGCTCACCTCAAATTTTGCATGATTAAAGAGACAAATAAACAAACACAAATATGATACGTTAAAACAACAGTTTTCCATAATGAAAACATAGAAACCGTCTCGGGTGGGTTCTTAGTGACAAAGGAGTAGTACCTAAGAAGACTCAGAGTTCAGCCTCAAACTCCCATAAACCTAACTCTACATTTCAAACAGGTAATTAACCCCGAATGCATCCAATCCAACAAACACCAGAAAGAAACATAACAGTTGGTTGTGTGTATATTTTAGATATTGATATCCGAGATGGGAAACGTCTCCTCAGTGCATGTTAGGGCGTGGTGCACGTGGACGAACAGGGGTCTTGGAAGGGCTAACCCTGCATCATAAACCATAAGCTATGTAAGTGAACGGAGTTTCAGTTTTCAGTTATGTAAGTGAACCAAGTTTCAGTTTTCAATGACAAAAACAACAGTAACAGCAATAATCACCTTATGGGCAATGATCCCAAAACTGCACCGCTACAGTTTAGCGCTGAAATTGCACTCTCAGCCTACAAAATCCGACACAAAACAACATTACTTCCTTTTCTTCGAAGATTTTCATTGTACAAGGAAAACAGATTACCAAAGCAGCCTATTACAGAATATGATTTAAAATAAAGGTCATATTAATCCTCTAAAATCTAAATTAATACATACAATAAGTATGACACGACAGATAGTCAACTCAATAAGACCTTCAATCCCAAACAGGTTAATTAGTTAAACTTGTTTTAAAATAAAATAACGAGAAACCATGGAAAAACTATGAAAATAACTTCCTTATAAGAGGAAAAAAGAGGATAAATAACTACGGTCAAGCAAAGTGGGCTCATCAAGGAGTTTTTTCCAAATTTGTTGGTTGGGACCAAAAATGGTTGTCATAACATAATAATGCAAGAAGATCCTGACCACTAACCACTCCTTGTGACCCTTTTTATCATAAAAAGAAATGAACCAACATAGTGATAACAATTAACAGTTCATATTAAGACTGGCAAGTGATATGACATGCTAGAATAATAATAGGCGGAAAAAGAAAGATCTTGAAATGGAAAAAAGGACACCCATATGCCAGATTAGCAGATCTTAAATCTCTATACTTCATTTGCAATCAACTAAAATAGCAAATAAATTTAGGTTATATATAAGCATCTGTGGGGAATTTCTAAACAAATTACCAAAATAGAAGTCAACTTTTTTGGTTGTAGAAATTCTTAGATTCATTCAGGACTAAATCATTTCAATGACTAACTACCCAAAGTATATTGCATAACTTTTAATCAGGAAAGGTCAGTGCTGGTGACTTAGCTAGAAAGTCAGACCTTGATGTTATGAGCGAAACAGATGATTTGGTGAATGTAGGTGACTGAAGTTAAACGGTCATACTATTTCTACATTGTTCAAAAATCTTAAAAGGCAACATATTAGCAAAAACTTTACCCTTTCTTGTAAGAAAACCGATCATAAAGTTTTGATATAAAGCTACAAATGTAATAAAGAAATCATCTTTAGTCTTGAAAGCTTATATTTTTAGCAAAAACTTCAACCCGGTTACATAACAAACCAACCTTAAAATTCATAAGCAAAAAAAGAAAGTATCTGTGGTTTGTAGCATATGCGGAAAGCTGCATACCCATTATGTCCCGAGATAGAAGTAACAATTTCCTTTTCAAGCAAATCCTAAATTAATGCAAGGGTTTCCTCTCTGCAAACTTTTAAGCTAAATATTTATAATAATTACTAAATATGGATATCATTCATTTTTGTCCCCTAAACTAACTTTGCCCCATATAAGCTCAACATTTTAGCAGCTACATCGCTGCCTAAGTCTTGCTATTTACCTTAAACCCACACTGAACAACATACATGCATCGATATCAACTTAGTATGTTTCAGTTGACAGCAAGTGCATATACAGATACCCAATGGATGAGCGGGTAGTAAATGAATTCATTCATCTTCAGCAAATTTAGTTTTCAATATTTTTTAGCACAAACAAACTTAAACCACTTTTTCATGTATCACTACAAATCTATTAGCATGTTGATAACATGAAGACACACTCCCTTTTCAATAAATGACATTATGTATTCATTCAAATGCGATGCACGTATTTAAAGCAACAAAACCAATACAAAGTTAGAAAAACTTACCATCACAAACTCCACGAATGCAATACGAGTTGAATGATGATAGTCTCCTAGCAACCTCAAGCGGTATACCTATAAAACAGTAATTTCATTACTACTGACGTTAATAATCAAAGTAGAAAAAACATTTTCAGCTAGCGTATATGTGAATTAAACCACAAACCTCTCCACAAAATGACTCAAAGAAGAGTTTCACATCAGCCTGAGTAACCTGCTTCAAACAAATTAAAGATCACATATATGTTCCGATAAGAACTGATGGCCATAAAAGTGTTTAAACTACCTTCTTGTCAATATTAGTACAATAGATGGTTCTTGCACACATTTCCCGTTCATCTTCAGACTAAACACAAAAGAATCAATGTTAAAGGTGTTAGGACAACCATACATTTGTAATATTTTTCCATCTATAAATATTGGAAAGTGAAAGAATCTCACTCGTGGCAAAAAAGTTGGATTGACAGGTGCAATTGCTGTTTTTGAAGGCAGAACCCTCACTGGGTAGTACCCGAGCATAGTTCCAGCAAGACTCAATGCATTCCTTGCACCTTCTGCAGAAACATAAAAGACAACAAAATGTAAAACCAATAATTAATTAGTAATTTTTAATAAGAAGTATCAACTTTTATATCGACTTACCCTCATCTGTAAACTCAATAAAGGCAAAACGAAGAACAGAATTAGGGTCACCACATATACGACAATCCACAACCTAAAAGAATCAATAGAAGAAGCGATCATAAACATAATACATCACCAACATAAGGCATAAAAAAAATTCACACTTATTAAGTTGACGTTTTTACCTGTCCACAATTGATAAAGAGGGCAGCAAGCTGTTCTTCAGTAACCTAAAGTCGTGACATAACAAATAAGTAAGAAAGAATCAAACTTTGTAAGAAATATGCAAACTACAAAATGAAATTCACCTGCTGATCAATATCAGACACATGAACGGTTCTACGAATAACATCTTCCCTTTGTGCCATATTAGTTCGGTTATTCATCCTTCGTTTCCCATGATTAAAGTTCCCCTTGTTCTAACCACAAACACAAAACCATAAACACCAAAAAGCACACATCTTTACACAAACAAAACAAAAGAGAGTAAATTAGTAAAATACCCTTCGTGGCGAAACGCCATTCATGTTAGCAAAAGGGGTTTGGTTAGTTTGCATCAAGAAATCATTAACAACCGAGTAACCAAACGGAGCACCAGCAGGCGGTGGCGGCAAAAGTATCGGATTCAACCCATTGACACTATTATTATAAACATTATTTGAAAGCGAAGGAGGCACAAATTCCTCAGCCATAGGATTCAATTTCGACAACATTTCGGCCAAATCCCTCATTTCTTTCTTAAAACCTTCTTTAACATGATCACCACCAGCAACAACACCATCATCACCACCATCATCATGATCATGATGATTCAAAGCACCATTTCCATTAGCTACAACAACCTTGTTTTGGTCCTGGTACTGAAACCCCCCCTGATCATTTTTCGAGACCGAAATCGACTGATCAACATCATTTTTCTCAACAAGAGTCATGATTTGATGTTATGATCGACTCAACAACTGACACTAGCCTCAAAAGGGTATACTTTTCTTAATCTGCAAATTCAGCTATCAATATCAATTTTCAAGATTTGACTTTATAAACAATAAAAATCAAAACTTTATAAAAAACCAAATATAAAAAAAGAATTGTACCTTGTTTTGAAGAAGTATTAAATCATTGAATTCAACTCAAAGATCGTCCCTTGAGAGAGAGATAAAAAGGGGTGTTACATCACTTGCATAAATGAGGGCATAAATAAAAGATTATTACTTTTTTTATTTTTTTATTTAATAAAAATGAAATATAAAATACTAATTCTTTTTAGTGTTTTGTCTTCTTCTTTAGATTGTGGGTTCTTTTTAGCACACTACTTTGGGGGCATGTCAGAATCAACCCATAAATTTTACAAGCAAATCATATCTTGTTTCTGTTTTGGAAGCATGTGATATGCTTAAATCTATTGTATTTATGGAATGTTTATAGTATTTTTAGGGTCCGTTTGGTTTGTGGAAAGGTATAAGATTGGGATTTGGATTAGGATTTGAATTTGGATTTGGATTTGGATTTGGTATTAAATGAGGAGAGAGAAAAATATAATTTTATTTATTTTATGAATAAATATAAGAGTATAAAACAAAAATTATATTATTATAAAATATTATAAAAGAAAAAAACAAAGATAAAGTGTGATATGGCCCACTTGATTTTACTAAGAGACAAAAGTAAAGATAGACCAATTTGTAATCCAGCCTTCCCACTCAGGATTTGTGTATGCGGATTTTTCAACTCTCATCCCCAATAAAAGGACCCACCCATACAAACCAAACATGCATCTTTTACCGTAAGTCCAAAACCTATGTCAAAATGCCCTCAACCAAACGGGCCCTAAATCGTAGATTTGAGGTTAATAAAGGATTATATATGTTTTGTGATATTTACCATTTCAAGAGAAGAAAATGTTGGTGTTTAAAGTGTTTGGATTTGGTTGTTTCAACATCTTATTTATATTCTTATGTAAAGTAGAAAAGGAAACTTAACATATACTAAAAATAATTGAACTTATCACAAACAATGAGCTTTATGGTATGTTAGCTATAGGGGTAAATGGTACTAATAAATGACGACATGAAATGGGGAAAAAATAAAGTTAATAAAATCTATCTTATAACAATGTTTTTTTTTTTTTTTTTTTTTTTTTTTTTTAATATTTTTCTTTATACTTTATGCCAATATATCAACTTGACTGATGTTGTGTCAGTTTCGTTTATGTAAACTTATTTCACCCGCAAAATCTAAGCTCAAATACGTGCGAAACTTTCAAAAACACTTAACAAAACGTAAAAATTTAAGCTCAAATTTTGATTTTCAAACATTAACTGAAAATTTAAATCTAGTCCCTTAGAGCCTTTAACAACAAAAGTTTTGAAAATCTAACCACACAAATGATTAAGCCAAATATTTTTGTTGAAAAGTTTTTAGACAAAGAAAACATAAGTTTTGATCAAAAACTAGATTAAAAACGCAAACTAGTGACGATTAAAGCTTAAAACTAACACAACTAATCACTTGACCTATCATATAATGGCTCTTGATACCAAATGATGTCACATAATTCTAAACTAAGTCACTTAATTAAAGAGAGTGTAGGTGTGGACAATTCTAATCTAGAGAGAGAATAGATGTAAAGTCTCGCTATACATTCTATAGACACATACCTCATTTCCCATGAGGTAGGGTACGTATACCCTTACAACCAAACATTACGAGCCTCTCAATATTAAGCTTCCTCTTGTAGCTATACAAGTGTTGTGAGGGTAAGAGGTCTCACAACAACAACAAACATACAAAATGTCCTATCAACAATTAGTATATTACATGAAAGACCCTATACTATGATTTACACTTTTGTTGCTCTAGCAACATGTCCTCGCCATTAGACTGATTTGGTCCTCACGAATTGACACCATTATTGTAGCGAATGGCCGTCATTAACTGTGTTCAAACCACAATCTCCACCAGTGAAGGCAAAACGATTAAATTTCTTTTAATTGTGGTTTCAACCTAAAACCAATATGCATGCAGTTACTCAAAACCTCACATAATTGGTAATGAGCAACAAACACCAAAAGGCCGTCATTAACTGTGTTCAAACCACAATCTCCACCAGTGAAGGCAAAACGATTAAATTTCTTTTAATTGTGGTTTCAACCTAAAACCAATATGCATGCAGTTACTCAAAACCTCACATAATTGGTAATGAGCAACAAACACCAAAAGGCTTCATCATTTAAGCCACAAGCACCACATGCCAATGGACAAACTATATATGAGCAAGATAACTACATTCCAATTGACTGTATAAGCATACTCATAGATCAAATTGTAGTTTACTCCATACCTCACATCCTTGCCAACCGGAGCCGACACGTAAAGATTTCATTTTTGCCTAGTAAGCCTAACTATCATGCACCACCCAACTCTAGACATACATGATCCAATTATGCAAGTATCCAATTAATGTAGACTAAATTATTTCCCTAGAAAATGACCTTTACTTGACATTAACCAAGTCTATCCTATTATTACTAATAAGACCCAATTGAGTAAAAGTATTTGCATAAAGATGTTAACGAATAAGGTCTTTTTGTCTAAACTAAATAAGGAAGGTTAGTCTTTGACTAAGATATATACAACTCATGAACGATTCTGAACCTTTTTTTCAGCCACCACTAAAATGTTTATCTAGGGAGGTTTGAACCTCAAACCACGATCTTAGAAGAACATCATAAAACATTACCACTAAACCACCTAATTAGTAGGTTGTAAAATACCGAGATAACAATATGGGTTTGATCTGGATTTGTGGGTCAAATCAATCCAACCTAAACACGACGTGTTTAAGTAATCATGTCAAGCGTATCAATTCTAACTTGTGAAACAATAACCTAACACACATTTGACATTTTATTGTACAATTTAATTCGGCCCTTTTAGCCTGTTTCAGTTAAAAAAAATTAAACCTTAATCGGGTTGGACAGTTAACTTGTTTAACCCACCGTAACCCAAACAAGGCGTGATTATTATTGGTTAAGTAGGCTGACACTTGACATGAACGTATCCAAAGACTTGTTTAAGCTCAACTTTAATCCATCAATCTTCATGCACAGGCGGATCCACACCATAGCTACCAGTGGCACGTACCACACATGGGTATGCCATGTGAAGTGGAGATTTTGTACAAAATTTTATGTTATGGTTAATATTTTTATGTGTACTACATATGCTGATATGCATATTCGTCAAAGTGTCAAACCTAAAAAGAAAAAGCATTCTCATTTTACTTAGAAAAAAAACAACTAAAGCCCGTTAGCCCAAGTAGTTATTTGTATAGTCTTTTTTGAGTAACGATTCAGTTGATCATTTCTTTGACTTCTCGTAATCTTGTTATTTGTGGACATAAAAAACAAAGCAAAAGGAAATCTGAATTTAACGATCAAGGTATGAGGATTAACGAATGATGAAGTGACAAACCTGACAAAAATTAATGATCTTTTTGTGAGCCTATATTAGTTGAGCTTATTTGGTAAGAACATGATTTTGATCTTTGTGTTTTATGTAAGGTTTTGGATTAAAGAATTTTTGGGTTTATAAATTGTAATGTGATTAGCTCATACTTGTTTAGTTGTTAACTTGTTTAGTGCTTACTTAGTTACTTTATTATATAAAACGAGGAAACTCAAAGCTTCATTACCATTTCATGCTCATGATGAGAAGAAACATTTTTTGAACAGAAGACTTTTCTTAGAGTTATAGGATTTAGTCTCAAATCAAAATGAGAAAAATCATAAGGTTGTCGCACAGAATCCTTTAAATTGTCAACTACAATATCCAGGTATTTAAAAACAAATATATGAATGTTTTTCAAAAGAGGTTCTTGGTTCCATTATTGCAGAAATTGGAGATGGTGTGCTTTATTTGTTAGTTTATGAGTCTAGTGACGTATCTAAAAGGAACAAATGGCACTCGTGTGCGATATGTTGATAGACTTGGAATTGTACAAAGTATGACATTGAAGTGTTAAAGATGGACAAAGCATGTGCGACTAAAAGAAACAGAACACTTGGCATAACAAATCGACACTATTATGAGATTGACATATTTAACACAATTTTAGATATGCAAATCCAAGAGTTTGGTGATCGCTTTAGTGAGATAAGCACAAACTTACTTGGTAACATGTCAGCTTTGAGTCCATGTGCTTCATTTTTTTTGTTTGACACCTCAAAGCTGATTACTTTAACTACTTTATATCCGGATGATTTTAGGGATTATGATATGTTTCATCTTATGCGGGAACTTGACCAGTTCAAAATGAAGATTTCCAAAGCTTGATACTATTGTAGAGCTTGTTAAGGAGATGGTAAGATTAGTAAGTTATTGAAGCTCGCTTTAGTTTTGCCTATGGATACTCCAACAATGGAAAGATATTTTTCCACAATGAAGTTGATAAAGTCGGATCTCCGTAAATAGGTAATAGATTTTTTAACCATGCCATAGTTTGTAGATAGAAAGATTTTTTTCTTTAATGAAGTTGATAAAGTCGGATATCCGTAATCGAATAGGTAATAGATTTTTGAACCATGCCATAGTTTGTAGCATAGAGAAAGAAGTATTCATCAATGTGAAAAAAGAAGATGTGATGAAGCGCTCCAATCCCTAGAAGATCGAAATGGTAAATTGACTTAGGGCGATCGAGGTAACTTTGTTAACTTCTATGTAATTTGTTTAATACCGTTTTTTTTATTCTATATAAATTAGAACTTGAGGTAAAAAAAATATTTTTAATGTCACACACATTTAAATTTTCTTGATATGTCACTATCTTCATGTCCGTTCGAACTGTAATTTGTATCTTGTTAGAAACAAACCCCTATGAACACGACGATTATTTCTATAAATGATTCTGGAATTAATAATGGAAAACAGGTGTACGATATGCATTGAACCCCAAAGTATTAATTAAGTGGAAAACCCACTATTATGCTTTGGTATTTGCAAACAATAATCCTTTGAGTGTTGTTTAAACATTTCATGTATATAAAAAAACACATTTAATGAACTCGTATATTCTATAATTATACACTTTTAATCATTTTAAACATGGTATGAAATGTTTGGAGATCAATAAGTGCTAATTATCTAAACATGGAATGTTTAAACAAAACTTATGAGGTTGTTGTTAAAAAATCTCTTAGCCATCGGCGTGTGAACAATGCCAACTCTAGTCGCGGCTCCACAATATACCAAAACCATCCTCCTCGTGCAGCCGAACTCCCAACCGACGGCTTCGCAAGAGTACCGGCTCCCAAATTTCACTTCAACAAATGTTATGTAGTATAAGTAAATCTTTAATCTTGAATCGATGTTCATTCACAAACTACTCCTAACACGTTCGGGTCTTTACCCATTTGTTTATTATCTTATTTTTCAACATTGTGTCGTATTGTTAAAGATGTGTTCTAATAGTAATAAAAATGAGAGTTTGTCTTTAAGTTGTGTGTCCTAATGCTATCACATAAATGAGTGTATCACTTCTATGATTAAAATGGAAGATAACTAGTATTTTTTCCACTGTTATTTTATCTTGTTTTGAATATTTGGTCCACGTGACTTGTATATAGAGATACCAAAATATACATGTTGCAGGAAAGACGTGTTCAAATATAATATTGATGTAATTAATTTTCCTTTTCTTTAATATCAATTACAAACCTCTCACGTCCATCTACTTTTATTATCTTTTGTCTCATTTATGACTTGAACCTCAAAAAGATATAGTTGAGATTACTCTGTTCTCGAGTATAAAATGAAAATAAGAGAAATGGAGAGAGGAAAAAAGAAAAAAAATTAAGAAGAGAGGAAAAAAAATGATTTTTAATCTTATGTTTCAGAGTTGAAAAGAAAAAAAGGGATATGTAAGGTGTCAAAAAAAACTGAGGAATCGTACCAGAACCGAACCGTATATTAGAACCATGGTCCGGTTCTTTGTTCCTAAAATTTCAAGTTTTCGGTTCTCGGGAGAGTTCAGGTCGGAACTGTCCGGTTCCGGTACTTTCCTGAAAGAACCAACTCTTTTAAAAATATGAAATTTTCTAGGTTTTTGTTTTAGGACATTGTGTACATGCAGCCTTTTAAACAAAAGAAAAAGAAAAGAAAAAACTTAGGGAACGTTTAGTTTGTTGCCATGAATCACAATAGGTATGGGTATTTGTATAATATAGAATGACAATGAATATATCAATTACAAGATTGTTGTTTGGATCAATAAAATTGGGTATCTAGTGGGTCCCTCTTTATCATTATAAGTTATTAAAGAAAAGATAAAAAGAAAGAAATAAACACAAAACCGCATTCAAATTATGGGTCCCTCTCAACTTGTTCCATCAATAGTCCTTTTTTTCAGATACTACCAAATCAGTGGTCCCTACACAAAGGAATGGTTTCCATATGCCCACCATTATAACTTGGTATACTCAAACCCTCATCTTGTGGGTTTAGTCAAACCCATATATTGATACCAAATAATAAGTAATACTTTTACACCCATACCTTCATACCCATACATGTCAACCAAACGGGCCCTTAGTGTATTAGTAAATTATAATAAAAAAAATCTAAAACCTAAAAACCCTAACCTTTAATCCATTTCACGACCAAAACTGAGTTACAACGGTATCTTAATGAATATAGATTTACATGCTAGCTTTGACATTCTCGAATGGTGGAGAACCCATGGACCCCGTTTCTTAATTGTTGCACTAATGGCCAGAGGTAATAATTATTTACTATATATATTATACTTTTTATATACATGTCATACAATATTATTGTATATAAACTTTAAGATTATATATTTGTATTAGTATATCTTGTCAATTTAAATTTCAACTATGGCATCCGAGTCGGCCTTTAGCACCGGTAGACACGTTTTGAACTCTTATAGAACTTTTGTCAGATCAAGTGGTGGAGGCGTTGCTTTGCATCTAAGATTTGATAAGAAGGGAGAGAATGAAAATAAGATCTTTTGAATGATGACGAGGTTGTTAAAGAGACGGAAAAAGTGATACGAAGTTATAAAATGAAACAAGTGATGGAACATTAAGTGTTTTGGAGGTTTGAAACACAAATGCGTGTTCTTGATACTTTGAACAATTATATACTTATATTTTGACATTTTGTGTTTTTTTATGTTATTTTCAACAAATGGAATTATTAGAACGATTTGCATTGTTAGAGATATTTTGTGTGTGTTTGTATTGATATAGCATGTCATTTATTAATGATCGACAGTGAAAAAAATGAACTTTTTAAACACTTTGGTTCTTGTCGGGAATTACCAAAAATTCTCTTCCAATCACCTTCTCTTCAAATCATAATTAAGCAAAAAAAAAACTTTAAATCGCCTTTTCTATTTGGGAAGAAGATTAGGAGAAAAGTTTTGGGATAAGTTTCTCCCTTCTTTTCTTATCCTTTTTTAAAAAAAATAACTCAAGAAATCAATTTTTTTCTAATTTCCACTTCACTTTTCATCTTTTCTCTTCAAATAAAAAACTCCGTAACATAGTGAATTACGTCATGGTACCAAAGATTCTTTAGCTAGGCACTTGAACTGCAAAAGAATTTGTTCTAAAAGAAAAAAAATGCAAAAGCATTAAGAGCATTACGAATAGGGATGGTAGCACTTTTAGGGTCCTTGGGCATTACCTAAATACAAAGACAATTATCCACCTAACAAACCTTCGGTTAAATGTGGATAATTTCGATGTAGATAATTAAAAAGGGGCAAAAATACCCCTTGGTCCCTAAACTTGCCCAAAAGCATCGCAGGGGCCCCAAACTTGAGTATTTCGTCGCCTTGAGTCCCTTTTTCAACTTTTTGAGGCCGATTGCGTCCTTTGACCCGTAATCCGCTGGTCAACACCATTCCTTTCCATTACATTTTGTTTTTAGCCCAAGGGCATAATAGGCATTTCGTAGTTAGCGTGTGAGTAAGTACCACGTGGCTTCTGTGGTTGCTACAGTAATTGTATGCTAATAAAAGCTAAAGGTACTCATCCCTAAACTCTCCTCTCTCTTAGAAAATCTTATCCTAAATATTTTTGATCAAATCTTAATAATGGTGTGTTGCGGATGTGGTAGGCGGGCAGTCGTAAGGACCTGCTAGAACATTGTAAACGCAGGAAGGCGTTACTATGGTTGTCCTGTTTTAGATTAAAAGTTTATTTTCAAGTTATGAGTTTAAGCTCCAATGTCTTGATTTTTGCTTTTTAGGGATCAAGATGTCCCATAAATGGGTGGTACGATCCACCAATGCCACCAAGAACAAGAGAGATGATCCTCTACTTACGGAGACACCTTCACCAAAATGAGGCGGCATTACAAGAATGCCAAGTTGGCCTCATTGTTGAGATACTGGAGGCTGTCAACGTGGTCGACAGGGCAAACGAGCTAGAGGCTGCTCACCAAGCGTCCCTATCTTATCTCCTTCTTGAGAAGGAGAAAGTTTGCCATTTGAGGAACTTCTGTGTTTTCTCGTGGATAGTCATCATTCTCGTTTGTCTATGGTTTTTTAAGTGGGTTTAGAAACTCACTGGTTTTTTTGTTTTGGATCCCTTCTAGAAAGTAGATGTTATGTACAGTAATTTGTAAGGTGTGTTTATTAAGCTTAAGTGTTGGTTGACTACTACAAAATCTTGACTTCATGTACTTTGGTCCTTGGCTAATAGTATTAATAATTTATTCCTTTTATGGTTTTCTCATTGTACTGTATTGCCTTTATTGGTTTACTAATAAGTTCTTGCCCAAAAATGCAGTTACTTACATGTGTAATGACAGTAACTGACTTTGTAAAATGCATAAATTAATATGAGTATGAACTTGCAACAATATGTATAAATGGGTAAAGTGGCAAATGAATGCATTTAAACTAAATTATTCTCATAGACTAACATGAGATGATTTCTTACATAATGCAAATGGATATATTTCCAAATGCATAAAATTTTGTAGTCTACGAAGTTTAGAAACACACATTGTTTAAAGAGAGCAAATATTGTCTAGGAGTTACATATTCGATGAAAAACAATGTCTTTGAAGTACTTAACCCACATTTTTTTGTGGTGAAGCCATCTTTGCTGCTATAATCTTCTTCTTAGTCCACAATTGTTTTGGAGACACACCAGAAGTAGCATCAACTTGACTTCCAGATTGAGACTGGACCACACTTGGTTGAAAATGACTTTCAGAATGACCACAAGCTTTATGCACATGACTTTGAGATTTATCATCACTTTGACATTGAGCTTGTTCATTTACTTCAAAAGCTGTTACCTTTAACCTTTGTCTTCTTCTTGGAACTTTTGGCTGGGATGAACGTGTTTTTTGAGGCTAATGGGTACTGCCTTGACTTCCTGTTACACCTCTTTGCCCAAGACATGTTTTCTTGTTGTGTCCAGCATTTCCATAAATACCACAAACTACACTTCTACTAGAGTGTGACAACTTACTATCATTATCATTATCATCATTTTCAGTAAAAGCCCTAGTTCTTTTCTTTCATGGCCTACCCAATGGTTTATGATGTTTAGGTGTAAGAATGATTGTAGGCACATTTGACCTTTTCCAATGTTGATAACCATTTATGGGTTGGATGGTGTGTTTCTAAGTTTCCTCCCAAGTCTTAAGCAAGTAACATGAATGAACCCATGATTCTACAGATCCTACTTGCATTCTATTGAAGCTCATATACCGATTGGTAGTAACAGCATGTTTACATGGCATACCTGTAAGCTCCCATCTTCTACAAGTACAAGCCCTAGCTTCAACATTCACAAAACACTTATCTCCCCATCCACTAACCTGATAGTTATCTCCTTCAATTCATAAAACACTGTACTTATAAGACTCTTTCTTAATCAAGTCTAACACGTGTGTTGCCTTTGGTTTTAATGGTCCGACACACTTCTTAATTATATGCACAACATTCACTATTCTCTTAATACAATATTCTCTAATGTATTTTAAAGCAGTAATGATGGGTTGGTGCCTACCTCCTACTAGTTTCCCATTAAACACTTCATACATGTTATTAAGTAACACATCAAAATGAGCTCTCTCTACACATGTATAGAACATGTTTTAGTAATACAGACAAGAATGCTGAACAACAAAAGATGTACACTTAGACACATATTTGGTTAGTACCTGAAAAATGCGACTTTGACCAATGAGTTGGTGGTATCTTACTTAACCAAGCATAGGCAGGTTTCTGCATCAAATTGTTGGAAGGTTGTTGCTGCTACACATCTCTACAAATGTTCCTTGTAGGCTCTAGCATTCCATTGCAATTTCATATTCTCATGGATGTGCCTCAAACAGAATCTGTGTTCTGCACTAGGGAATACTGCTGCTAAAGCTGGCATGATACCCTGCACAAAGGAACATCAATTCATTACTAGTAAAAGTATCATTTATCAATTATATAACTGAATATAATCAATTATAAATTAACACCACCTTTTATTTGTCGCTGATAAAAGTATAGTTTGAATTTGGTTGCAAGTCAAGATCATCTGCTAGAAATTCAAGAAACCAAATCCATGAATCTTTATTTTCAGCTTCTGCAACAGCATAGGCTAAAGGGTATATTCCATTGTTGATATCAATACCAACAGCTGTAAGAAGTTGACCAGCATAAGGACCCATCATAAAAGCACCATATAGTCCTAACAACTCTCTTTGACAAGCTTTATATCCTTCCTTCAAAGCACCTAAGCAAACATACATTCTCTTGAAAACTCTGGTTGAACTTGTTGGATCTGTTGCAATTTGTACACTTATCTTAGCTGTTGTATTAGGGTTTTTTCTCCAACTCTTCAACATAGTCCCTCAAAATGGCATATTGCTGCTTATGATCACTCCTAATCTCAATTTCTGCCTTGTTTTTTTTCCCTTAATGCCTTTTGCATAAACACTTGAACTCCAAACTATTTAGTGAGTTGATCTTGGACAGCCGTGGTGTAACACCCCCAAATCTGGTTTAGCGAAAGCATTCGGGTCATCGGGTGCTACTGAATTGGAGATCACAACACAAGTAGTAAAGAACGGAATACACATTCCATTAAAATACACTAATATTTTCATCAAGTTCCAAATTCAGAAAATGTGGCCCATAAATTTAAGTTGACCCATATTTAATAGGTCATAGTTTTGTTGTAAAATGCCTCAAAGAATAGTCTATGACCCTTGCCTTGCCACAATCTTGCTTACAACTAGAATACCTGAGAAGAACATGCTAAAAGTCAGCAAAAAGCTGGTGAGTTCATAGGTTTAAATAATCAAACAGTGTGGGACCAATTCAGATATCAAAATCAATTCAAACATTTGTAAATATATTGCGCTAGCACTAAGTTCTTGTAACCGAAGCTACAACAGTTTTTGTATGCAAAATTGTAGTCATACAAGTAAGGGGCCCATAGCGAGTGTTTATCCTATTACACTTGGTTCCGACATGATATACTTTTCGCCTTGACCTATGCATGGTCAACTGAACCGGGTAGTCACCCCCAATAGATCTATTTATAACATTTGTGCTTCCCAGCAAGAATTGACGGTTCATGAAAGCGGGCATTTTGGGATTTAATGGCTTAGGCTAAATCGCGTAATAGTATCCAAGTAATAGTTTGGTCCATAAAAGTTTTGCATGTTTTCTCACCCCAAAATTTAGTAAGCAACTAATGAAAGAAAAAAGCGGGGCTATAAAATCACCTTAACAAACAGCAGTCCGATGGTAAAAGTCAAAGAGTATTGTGTAACCGCACCGACATGCGACCTAAGTAAGTAGGGAAAGTTTAGTTCATTATTCTAGTTTAAGGCTCAGCGAAGTGTAACTGCATTTAACTGTTTTGAAATGTTTAGATTAATGCTGCTTGTGTGGCAGCAAGTGAGTTGGAATAGTTTTTGAATGATTTGCAAGTATTGGCTCTTGGAAGTGCTTAAGTATATAATAGGAAAAATATCAAGGACGAATGAGTCTTTGGTTCGATGGCAACCGAGAGACGGAGTGCGGAAATTACTCGTTTTTTAGTTTTAGACGTTAAATGTATATATAGGTATACATATTTTGTATATAATTATTATTAGTTCAAATAACGGTACTTAAAGTGTAATAGATAAATATATATTATTATTTAGAAAATTCATTACGATAGTTATGAAATAAATACCCTCTCGTTAGTTAATACAATAAAAATATTTTTTTTTTGTCAAAAATGGGGCATGACTCGTGTATACGTTTTCATTTGTCCGAGGTGACTATCGTCAAAGTTTTGTAATAAATTTTTAATTACTTGAAATAAAATAGGTACGTGAATAAAAGTTTATATTTTTAACACTTGGTTTATAAATATGAGAATGTTAAATTTTCATTAGAAACTTCATTTATTTTATTTATGTTGTTCCCGTTTCACAATTAGTTTAAAAACAATTAAAACGACTAATTGTGAACAATGACTGAAGTAATGCAAGTAAAAACACACTGACTAATTTTCCACGTTTATATTCTTTATTAAAGACGAATCAAAAAGAACACATTACCCAAGTACTTGCGGAATAGTACTTGGGATTGAAATGACAAGTATGGTATGACTCCTCACTAAGCTTAGGCTAAGTCTAAGCACAACTACACAGGAACCACTGGGTTATCTCAGGGACATAGTTGTATTTGGAGGAGTGAAAGATTGCTTGTGTGTGTGTTTTACAATTAATGCACAAGCTTAAATCTTTCACTCCAACTCTTATGCTATTTATACAAGTATGGTTTTTAACACTATCCTAAAGGACAAACTGACAAGTTACAGAGGACAAAATACTGATGTATTTTGTCTCTGTTTACATTGGCTATTTAGAGTAAGTGACAAGGCTGCTTTCTTCTAGTCAGTGATGACACTGAGCCTGGTAGTTAGCGATTCAGGGAATGTTTGACTTTGGTTGATAAGGACTTCGTCTTATCTGTTCAAACTTATCCCGCCTTGTCCCGCTCATTCTTCAGTCTTCTTAGCCTTCAGTATTGTATTCAGTGGTAGTAGTTGGTGAGGAGTTTCGGGATTCAGTGAGTTATTGTCATCACTCATTGAATCCACCATCTTCTTCTTGACTTTGTCTTCACCCCTTAAGTTCCGCCTTACTGAGTGGAGAGACTTCTTCTTTGTCTCTTACTGAGTATCCCGAAGACAGCTCACTGAGTGGCTATGCGCTCAGTGACTTGTCAGTATTTAAGGGACTAAACACTTAGGGTATCTTCTATTCAAATCCTAGAATTAAGAGGTTTGGGTATTCACTGAACCCAACAGTCTCCCCCTATTTGGTTATACAAATAGCCTAAGTGTTTGATCAGTGTAAGTGAGCAAATGGCTTCTTCTTACACTGAATGTACTAATGAACATAATAAGGAACACTGAATATTTTAACAAAACATACATCGTTTATTCATCAGGTTGCAAAGTTCCTATCACTAGTACAAAAGACAAAATGATAAAGCTTTTAATGATGTCATTCAAGGGTGATTCCCATTTCTTCTAGCTTTGGTTTCTTTGCAAGGAGGGCTGCTTTGTCAGGGTGTTCTCTTATCTTGGCATTCAGGTCAATACAGAACCTGATGTTTTTGGGAGATTTGATTTGAGAGGCCACTGGTAGATAACTTGCCATTGTAGCCACACCAACCTGATCAATGTCACTCCACCTTTGGAATGTTGGGTTCCCATAGACATCAATGAAGAAAAGTCCTCTTTCAGGCTTTTCTATGACTGAGCAGTTCACAAATTTTACCCCTTCAGGCAGTTCTCTGTTACAGTCAAAACCAGGCACCTTGGCTTCAGGCTCATATTCAACCTTTTTTCTTTTTCCTTGGGATGATTGAGGTTGTGATCCTTGAGCCTCAAGAAGAGCTGAATGTATCCCAAGCTGAGCTGGTGCTTCCCTCAGTCTTTCATAATGTTTGCTTAGGGATTTCATCAATTCTTAGACCCTCACATTTTGCTTCTTTCCAATGATGGTACCAAGTTCATCAAGTTCAGTGATCCCGAAGTCAGTGAATTTGAATGGATCATGAACTTCAAAATCTCTTTTATCATCCCCCCTGTAGACATTCATTGCCAGTGGTTTGGATCTGGGGATGATTTTTACATCAGTGGTTTTTCAGGTGACATTCTGCTTTTCATGGTCCAATTGTAGTGGTCAATCCTTTCTTTCCTGATTGCAGCATTCCTCTTGTTCTTTTCATCTATTTTCCTCTTAAAGGCTGTCAACTCAGCATCCTAAGCTGCTTTGAACTTTTGGCCTGCTCCCTTTTCAAGAGTTTTAGGATTATGTCCTATCTTTTTAGCTTCTTCAGTTACTGCTTTGACCAGGGCTTCTCTGCTTTTATTTTCCTCTTCAGCCTGCTTCTTATGTTTGTCTTCCTTATCGAGGTAGGCACTTAGCTGTTCAGGAGTAAGCATGTACTTGATGCTACCAATTTCATATGGAATCTTTACAGGCTCTGTTGTGGTCATGATGGCTTTGCTTTTATCCTGAGCAGATGAAGAGGATGATACCAGTGGGGGTGTAGTTGTGACTATCAGTGTTGTTGTTGCTGTAGTCACTAAGATTGTTGTTCCTGATGGTGGGATGGATGAGATTGGGATTGCTGATACAGGTGGAGTTGGCTCCCCCTCAGTGTGAGAGGGAGTCTCTTCAGCAGCTCTCTCCCCCTCAACTATTATCGTAGCGTCAATAAGGGCAAGAGTTGTTTGTGACACTGAGGGAGAAGGAGCAGCTTGACCTTTGAAGTCTAGGTAGATCTCCGAGACCATGCACTTAATGTCAGATGTATCTTGTTGAAGACTGGAGACTTTTTCAGCAAGATTGGCCTGAGATAATTCGAGTGCTGTCATTCTAGGCCCGAGATTCCATGCCATAGAAGAAGATGATTTAGCCAGACCAGCAACCTTTGTATCTAGTAAACCCAAGGTGGATTGAAGAGACTGTATTGAGGAGCTAAGACCCTGAATATTTGCAGTGTTGAGCATGTTGATCAGTTCAGTGAGACTGGAGGAATTTTTCATGTAGACCTCAGTAACCTCAAGCACTTTAGAGTTGAGTGTTGGGTCTTCTTTGACAGATTCTCTGATTTCATCCAGCTTTCTGTGAGTATCCTAAAAGTATTTGAGAAACTTCTTCAGGTTGTCATCCAGTATGTGTAGGTGATCATACATGAAATCTATGTGTTCATCAGTGTTCGCATTGTTAGCAAGAACTTCGGCTTTCAGATCGGCATAACTTGCAGCTGCTTCAACATGCTGATCCCAGAGAGTGTCAGTAACACCAGAGTATAGCCTCCTTGTAGCCCTTTTTATCCACATAACAAGCTGCCTTTCAGTGAGTGGAAGAGTGTTGTCATATTGCTTCCATTCATCAAAGGTTGAAGAGTCTGAGGAAGCAGAGGAGTTATCATCAGCATGAAAGGGTGACTCCTCAGGTTCCTTTGGATCAGGCTGAGGTTCATGTTCTTGTTGTTGAACATCAGCGTCCATTTCTTCTCCAGCAGAAAGGATTTCGTCCTCACTGTCAGCAGCAAGTTCTTCATCATAAAATAATATGTCATTTACCTCTGCAACTGTTAGAAGACTAGTGGGGGTGATGAGTTCCATATCAGCGGGTGGTTTTTGTCCCTCTGAGTCTTTGTCCCCCAGTGACCCCTAAGATACTGATGGGTTTTTCCCAGTGTCTTCTCCGGAGTCAGGATTGGTTTTGAGTTCCATATCACTGGGTTGTTCCTTTCCCTCTGAGTCTTTGTCCCTCGATGCTCCTTCAAGCACTGGTGGGTGTTTCCTAGTGCTATCCTTAGAAGCAGTGGCAGTGATATCCTTATCAGTGGGTTGTTCGTTTCCCCCTGAGTCTTTGGGATTAATAGTTGTGCCCTCAGACAAAAGCTGTGTTTTGCGAGGGTCCTCACCGAGCTGAGTGGAAGGCGCTCCCCTACCAGCGGGTTGTATGTTTCCCTCTGGATCTTGGGGATAGTCTTTGGGACCAAGGGCACTGATTGTGATGTATCAGTATCCTTCGATGTCACCAGGGTGGATGTTGCTTGGTCTCCCTTGGGTGGCTTATCAGTCTGGGGCTTTCTTTGCCTTTTAGGTTGTGCTCTAGAAGCCTCAGGGCCCTGAGACTTGGGTTTAGTTTTAGTCCCAGTCTGAGACTTCCCCTTTCTCTTTTTGGGAGCAGGGTTTGGAGACACTGAGTCCTTCTGGTTGTTTACTGCAACCATATGGGCCATCAATTCAATTTTAAGGACAAGGGATGGGTCCTTTTGAAAATTTGAAGGGCTCAGGATGGCAGATAAAGCACCATATTTGTATTCCCGAGGGTAATTGCAACCCAGTAACACTTGTAAAGCACATGAGACAAATCTAAGGTAAGAAACATATTTTGCCCTAGTTTTGCTTAGTAGCTTGGTTACGAGATCACTGTAAATGATCTCCCCAATGTCGACATCAGTCCCAGTCATCAAGTTGTATGCCATCATCAACTGAATGGAGTTGACCTGTTCAGTGGATGAATGGTTTTCGCCGAGAACCTGAATCACAAAAGTGAACAGGATCTTCCAAGCCGCGGGAAATGAGTTCTTGGTGACTGGGGTTTTGTCCAAAAACTTTTTATCCAAAGCAATTTTACCTAACTCAGCCTTAACAGTGGTTGGGTCAGGGTGAGCAACATATTTTCCATGATTATAGTCAAGCCCTGTAGATGTACAAAAGGTTTTATAGTCCAGGGTGACTACTTGTTCCCCATTTAAAATTGAGAATTTGATGAGAAACTCCCTGAGGGGTCTGAGGTCAGTCTCATCAGTTGTGGGTGTCGGGTCATAGGCCCCTGCTGTTGCCCAAAACTCCCTGAGGAGATTTTGGTACAGTATTGAAGGGGATTGAACAAAGGCCTTTTCCAGTGGGTAGTTTAGCAAAAACTTCATGATTCCCTTATAGGCTGGGACATCATGTAGGGTATTCAAAATTGTCTATTACATTATTTGTTTTAAATTCAACACTTTCAAGTCCGCCTACCCAATGTGATGCAAACTGTAGACTTTGAGTTCTTGCCATTTCCAATAAAATATTTTTAGGGTTTTTGATAATGTTTGACAAGAACAATCAAAGAGGTAAAAATATTTTGAGTTTGGTGATGAAAAACCTTTTGTAAATTGTTTACAGAGAGGATTTTGCTTAAAAAACTGGTTGAAGATTAAAGAACACACAATGTTTCTGGCTTGAGAAAAGATTTTGACAGAGTTTTGATGCAGAAAACAATTTGTGTGTGTTTTAATGTGTTTTGAGATGGGTATTTAATTATTTATAGAGTGGTGAGAGGGTAGATTTTGCACATGTGGGGATTTGTAAAGTTTTTATTGAAAACGTTTTATTTACCTCATTTAATGCTACCACTCCACTACCCGCAGTTTTCTCACGATTTTCAAGGGAACAGTTGCAGTGCAGAGTAAAAGTGCATCTTGCAGGGTTAAAATATCCTAAGGATATTTGTTGTGAGAGGAGGCATTAAATGCCAAGTGGGATGAGGTAAGGTTGTGAGGGACCCATGCCATGGATGACAGAAGGATATAGTGACATATATTCCTATATTAAATTGGTATGTTTACCAACCTAGGACATTAAGTAACTGAAATACTTGAAGCATTTAGTTACTCATTCAATGCTCAATATCCAATGTCAGGACCCTGAATGAGTCTTACTCATTCAATGAGAAGATGATTTTGGGTTTTGTTCAGGGATCTAGGACCATTTTAGAGAAAACTTACTGAGATTAGGATTGATTATCAAGTTGCTGACTTTCAATGTCAAGCATTCCCAATTCAGCTTTTAGTCTCCTGAAAGTAGGTTCATCCAATGGTTTAGTGAAGATATCAGCAAGTTGATATTCAGTAGGGATGAAGTGGAGTTCAATGTCTCCTTTCATGATGTGGTCTCTGATGAAATGTGTGGAAAACTAGAAGGGGGGGTTGAATAGTTTTGCCAATTAAAACTTCTTTTTAAACATTTAGATCGACTTATGTCAATCTATTTGGTTGTTTATGTTGGACGTTGATAGATAGATATATAAACATGTAATGAAAGATAAAGAGTAAGAAGCACATCACCACGACACAAATATTTATAGTGGTTCGGCTACAAGGACACCTTCCTTGCCCTACTCCACTCCCCGAGTCACCTACTCGAGAGTTCGTAAACACTACACCAATATCCTTATGGCGGAGAAGCCATCACAACGTCGCTTACACCTTTTTCCGGTATAAAGCTAAATACCGAGTTCTTTCACACCAAGGCGAACCACACCTAACACCACGTCGCCTACCCTTTATACGGTGCTAGGCTAACCACCGAGTTCTTTCACACCAAGGAGAACTAATCCTATGACAACGTCGCCTACCCTTTATTAGGTACTAGGCTAAGCACCTAGTTCCATTACTATGGAGGAACTACTACCCATCACAACATAACACCTAATCTCAAGGAGATCCACTCCTTGTTACAACACCATAAAAGATATCACCATCTTTGGAAATAAACAAATACTTATATGTATAACGATGCACCTCATCAATTATACGACCTAGGCATTCTTCCCTAATGCCACTTGATTTGATTCTTAGGCATCCTTCACTAATGCCTTTGACACAACGCTTGGCACCCTTCACTAATGCCTTCGTCTTGACACCTTTATCATTCTTCACTAATGCTTTTGACAAGGACGATAAGCACCTTTCACTAATGCTTTCGTCTTGACACTTTCGGCAACCTTCACTAATGCCTTCAACACAACATCTACGGAGGAAGAAAGAACTATCAACAAGAGAACCTCAGTTGTCTTGATGATGACGAAGCATGGCAACTCATGGACTTGAGCTTGCTAGACTTCAAGAAGTGGTGATCTCGCCTTTAAGAGGAACCTAGAGAATCACACAAAAACAAAAGACATACTACATAGATCTCTTGGATATGAGGTTAGAGAGATATAATACTTGGAGAAAGTATGTGTGAAGTGGTGAGAAACAATGAAGAAATGGCTCACTATTTATAGAGGAAAAATTCTACTGTTCCCCGGATCCCACGGATCCCTTCCATAAGGGATTCATCTAGCGTAAAGCTAGGGATCCGTGGTACGCTCCTATTTACCCATGGGTATTTTGGTTATGGGTCATGGGTTGATCCATGGGTCTTTAGGTAGATACAATGTATCTCTTGAGTGCAATGCACCTAGTCACATGGGTATGGGTCAAAACCATGGGTTATGGATATTATCCATATATGATATAAGCATGATGTCATGCAATGGGTTATGGGTCAAGCTCCATGGGTCATGGGCTTTGGGTTGTGCCCAACTACATTCAATGTATTTTCCCAATGGGTTATGATACTTAAGTTTCTACCCATTTATATTACCCAATATACTACATACTAGTTATGTGTATATTTTACCCAAATATGTAAACATTAGTTGTTGTACATATATAATATTAAATCATAAAATCACTTATACTTGTTTTAGTGTTTTATGTGAAAATGTGAATATGTTAGAAACTATTAGTTCAAACCATTTACGTATTTTATTTGTTTCGTTAAAATGATTTTACGTTTGTTATCGACAAAACATTAGAAGATCGTAAAATATAAATAAACGTTTTTATGGCTTATTTGTATTAACAATCTCCCCCTTTTTGTTGATGACAAAACATAAAATTATTTTAAGGAAAAGCTAAAATTTGTAAAAGTTTGAATTTGTAGTTTTTACTTTCTTCTCCCCCTTTTTGTCGAAACAAAAAGAGCTTCGAAAGGAAACTAACACATTGTTTTTAGGAAAAACATGTGAAAGAAATAAAAAGAAATAGAGAGCAAGTAACGGGAAAGGATCTCGTCTTTACTCCCCCTTGACTAGTCCATCCCTATGTAAGGGCTTCAAGAAAGTAATACTAAGCTAGTTTGTTTGCAACTAAGTTTGCAAAAGATTTCGTCTAAGTGACGAATGTGCTCCCCCTTGATGATTGCAATTTTTCAAAGGGATGTCAAGAAATGTAATCCTAATATTGCAAGTAATTTGCAATGTATTGCTTTGACACAAAGCTCCCCCTAGCTTTAGGGTGTCAAAGTCTTCAAATGTAGATTGAATAACTACAAAACAAAGGTTGGAAAGAAAGTATAATTCACAATTTCCTGCAAATGTGGTCCAAGTTAATAGAAAAATAGTTTTCTGTATCACGGATCCCACGGTTCCCTCCTAATAGGGATCCGTCTAGGCAATTTTGAGGGATCCTTATAGCTGATTATCAATTTCAGCAATGGTGAAATAACAAGTAATGTTATCACAAAAGTGAGATATGAATACAACGTAATCATATACTCAGAAATATAGCAAGTAGCATGTAATTTCATTTAATAAAACTAGAGTTATGATATACATGACTCTAAAAACTAAGAAAATCAAGAATATATGACTAGGAATTTCTAGACCAACTATCGCTTGATGCTAGGACACCACTAAAATCTTCTAGCTCAAGTTTTGTTTAGGTTTAATCTCGTCAAAACGTTCGAGGAGATGATAGAACATGAAACGTTGGTCTTCTCGTACTTCATGTATCAAACTTTCAACATGTTGACAATGATAGCAATCTTTGTCATGGCTAGGTAGTGGTGGTGAAAGAAATGAAATGGCTTGATGCGAAGGATCAAGTGAAGCGGCTTGTGGAGCTTCAAACGACGGAGGGATTGTTGGATGCGCATTTGAGAATGGCTCAACCAAGAATGATGGTGGTGGTAGAGAAGTGTCAACTTCCATATGGTCGGGTGGTTGACTTTAATGATTTCTCATAATCAAAATGGGATTATATGATGGAAACAGCGAAAAGGAAGCCGGAGCTAGTGTTGACTCAACACCTTGATTTTGTACCATTATTCCTCCTAATGAGGAGAATGTTGTCGGTGGAGGAGGATGAGACGGCCTAGGAGGCAAATCTTCTAAATTGTAGAGGTGTGGTGATGATAGTGGAGATGTAAAAGAAATAGCTCTAGGAACCAATGGTGATGGTTTAGTGGAGATGATATTGTTTGGCCTAGGAAGTATGGTGGTGTTTGGTATAGGTAGTTTTGTGGTAACTATCCTTTTAGGAATTGGTTTGATTGGTTGAGAAGAGATCCTTGCATTTGTTGGCTTGACCGGAGATGATTCGGTTGAAGAAATTTCGTGTACAACACGAGCAATTTTCTTGGGTGGTTCTTTGGTGGATAAGTTACTACATGGAGTTTTCCTCATGATGAGATGATTTCAAGAAGTTTTTAAGGGTTTCTTAAGTGCTGAAAAGTAGGATGAAGTGATGACTATGGAAGTCCTAACAATGTGGTTTTTAAATCAAGAGATTTGGCAAGTGCATTTAAGCCTTAAGCCACTAAAATTCATTGGAATGTGATGATTAACATGCACAAGAGCCAACTTCAGAGTTTGTACTGATCTAGGAACTCATTTAAGATGAGATGGAGTGTTTAAGTTAGGAAGATGATCTTGAAATGATTGTTTTAGCTAGAGTTGACATAATCTGTCATCCGGATCCCATGGTTCCCTCCTCATAAGGATCCGTCTAGGCTAATCCTAGGGATCCGGCTCTCAGCAGCTATGAAAGAGTAAAAATGATGTTTCTAAGGTCTAAGATCTATATCATCTTGAGTGTTTCAGTCCTCCTAAGTGTCTTAATTGAAGGGGTGCTTAAGTACTTGAAGGGTAATGAGTGTTGTAGCAAATGATTGCCTTTTATGGAAGAAATTGGAACCTTCATGAGTACCAATGAATGAACAAGGATGACACTAAAGATTTTGAGGATGTCAAATGGAGCTAAATGATCCTAGTGATCAGATAGTGACTTAGGATAATGTCTTGGAGAAGATCCTAAAGGTTTAAGGTAGAAGAACTAGAATTTGATCAACTTTGACCAATTTTGAGGTAAGGATGATTATGACCAATTTTAGCCATATTTGAAAGATTTTCAAAGCTAGATGTGAGGAACCATGTGAGAGATGATGTGTGAGCTTGAGAGCGGAAGAGTAATGGTTTTAAGTGAAACGATAGATGTATAAACGTGAGTGTGATCTAGGTGAGTTATGTGTGATTAGAAGAGATCTACTTAACTTGATAAGGACTTAATTTGCCTTAAGCCACTATGTCTAGCTTAGTGTGAGGTGTTCTAAGGACATGTTTGAAATACAATGATTGCAATTGCATTTTCTGTTTGCCGGATCCCACGGTTCCCTAAGAGTAGGGATCCGTCAAGCACAAATTTTAGGATCCGTCTATCTGCTAAGCAGAACCTTTACAAAAGGTATGCAATGACTTTGACAATGCATCATATTTCAAGTTTAAGAGGTTCTAACACTAAGATATCAAATGAGATCGAGCTCACAAATAACAAAGAGGTTTATCAAACATAACAAGCACTATTCAAGAAACTCAAAACATATTTATGATCTAGATTAGTAAATCGTTTGTATTAACAATGGCGTGCAAGGTATATGTCAAGAAAGACAAGAGTAATTTATAGTATTCACGACAATAGAGTTGTGAGGTGCTAGTTCAAGAAAATCCTATACTTCGTCTGGAGTTGTTGTTTTGGTCAACAGAAGCAATGAGCTATGTATAGTCATTACGGATGATGATTAGCATACAATGAACTTCATCCGTGAAGTCATGTAGCTCTTCTCGATCAAGGCAAGATAATCGGATGATGAGGAAAGTGGTTGTGATTAACTAAAAGAAAAATCAATTTTACAGCTTGTTTGATTAGTAATCCTAAGACAATGCAAAGTATTTCCATTGTAAACTTAGTTTAGGAAAACATAGGAGTATAGATTTCTCAAGTGAGAGAATGAATATGAGACTATTACTAGCGGTGCTTAATTACGGCTAAACACGACCATTTTTACGGATGATTCCACATACCCAACTTTCATCAAGGAAGCAATACAACCGTTAGGTCAAATTGAGTTTCTAGTGCAATAAGTTCTCCAGTATTCATTCTCAAGTTAGGAAAATTTATATTCCTACAATGGCCTATCGAAGAGTAACAATGATGATACTTTGCTTCGTTTTTATTAATATTATACTTGAAACAACTAAGGTGACGAAGGTGTAAAAAGAAATAATTAAAAGTTGTCCATATGGTGAACAAAAAAAAATTGTTGGATGAGCTAGTTCAACATATGTTGTTGGAAAGCTAGAGTTTGGATTTTTAGATATGAACAATTATATTTGCGTTGCAAAATAATTTACTTGAGTATATCGGATGAAATAATCAAGTTGTCAATCCTACTATGAAGCTTGGAGAGCGATCATGAAAAGGAAAACGGGAGAGTGCATCATCAACACAAGTGTAGGTTATGATCCGATGTACATTCTTGTTGTTTTTAGAAAACGATACAAGAAAATATGAAATCAAGAAATCATATAAGCACATAAAACATTTATGTTGCACACATGACAAACTCAATCAAAAAGCCATTTAGTGTGTTATATGTTTTAAACATTTTTCAACTTATAAAACTAACATTTTTGACACAACTAGATGTTATCCCAAAACACTCCTTCAAGTAGCACATTGATTAGTAGAATATTACTAAATCGACAAGCAAGAGAATGAATAGCAAGGTAAGGAAACCACATATGTTATTCAATCAAACAAGCACAAAAGCTATTTGAGATAAGCAAATAATCAAGTAATGCAAGGAAGACAATTTATCATTTAGCATAGCATACGAAAGTTCTTTTCATCGCTTTGTGTTAAACATGTATACCAAGCTTGATTAGTTTCTTTTATAAATATGATCAAAACCTTAATTTGAAAAGAGGACACATTGTTATTCAAAGATGAAAACATCCATCTCCAATTAGATCAAAAGTTTGTGCAAAAGTTATGACCAAAAAAATGACTTTATATTATAAATCAATGATTCTGTGAATTTTTGTTTTGAATCAGTTTATGAAATCATTTTTAAATGAAAGTAGACTCAAATACCTTTAAAACGATAGGTGACACGACTTCTAACGACTTACGGTTAATTAGTTATGAATTTTTGAAATTCAGACAAAAACTGTCTTCTGTACCACATGTACCACGGATCCCTTGCTTGAGGGATCCATCCAGTGTAAACTGAGGGATCCACGGATCTGACACAGAATTACAAAAATGCATGTTTTGACCCGACGAAAAGGTTTAACCTTTGTAGACTTTTTAGTGAGGTTATATTACCCATTCCAATCTTTATTTAAGCTTGAATGAACATATATCAAACACAAAACTTCAAAGAAAAGAGAAAAAAAAAATAATCACTAAAACACTTTTCATATTATGCTTATTATAAGATAGAAGCATATATTACCATTTATCCACAAGCAATTTAGCACGTCTTTGACTAATAATTGTAACTAAGAGAACATACCTTTGTTGTATTCCCTTTGTGTGGTTTTAGAAACCATAGGCGCAAAATACTCCATGATCTTCTAAGATACCCAAATCCTTTGCTATATTCCCTTTTTATGGTTTTAGAAACCATAGACGCGAAATACTTCATGATCTTCTAAGATACCCAAATCCTAGTATGAAGAATTCTCAAAGGAAAATGTTAGAATGATCTATCACTATCCAACATATGATGATTTCTAAAAACATGACTTTTTGTTTTAAGAAATTCCCTTCTTTGTAGTTTTCAAACATACACGGATCGTATCAAGTTTTCAAAATACAATATAATAAAAAAAAAACTTGGTAACGAAGCTCTGATGACAATTGTGGAAAACTAGAAGGGGGGGTTGAATAGTTTTGCCAATTAAAACTTCCTTTTAAACATTTAGATTGACTTATGACAATCTATTTGGTTGTTTATGTTGGACGTTGATAGATAGATATATAAACATGTAATGAAAGATAAAGAGTAAGAAGCACATCACCACGACACAAGTATTTATAGTGGTTCGGCTACAAGGACACCTTCCTTGCCCTACTCCACTCCCCGAGTCACATACTCGAGTGTTCGTAAACACTACACCAATCTCCTTATGGCGGAAAAGCCTTCACAACGTCGCTTACACCTTTTTTCGGTACAAAGCTAAATACCGAGTTCTTTCACACCAAGGCGAACCACACCTAACACAACGTCGCCTACCCTTTATACGGTGCTAGGCTAACCACCGAGTTCTTTCACACCAAGGAGAACTAATCCTATCACAACGTCGCCTACCATTTATTAGGTACTAGGCTAAGAACCTAGTTCCATTACTATGGAGGAACTACTACCCATTACAACACAACACCTAATCTCAAGGAGATCCACTCCTTGTTACAACACCATCAAAGATATCACAATCCTTGGAAATAAACAAATACTTATATGTATAACGATGCACCTCATCGATTATACGACCTAGGCATTCTTCCCTAATGCCACTTGATTTGATTCTTAGGCATCCTTCACTAACTCCTTTGACACAACGCTTGGCACCCTTCACTAATGCCTTCGTCTTGACACCTTTAGCATTCTTCACTAATGCTTTTGACAAAGACGATAAGCACCTTTCACTAATGCTTTCGTCTTGACACTTTCGGCAACCTTCACTAATGCCTTCAACACAACATCTACGGAGGAAGAAAGAACTATCAACAAGAGAACCTCAGTTGTCTTGATGATGACGAAGCATGGCAACTCATGGACTTGAGCTTGCTCGACTTCAAGAAGTGGTGATGTCGCCTTTAAGAGGAACCTAGAGAATCACACAAAAACAAAAGACATACTACATAGATCTCTTGGATATGAGGTTAGAGAGATATAATACTTGGAGAAAGTATGTGTGAAGTGGTGAGAAACAATGAAGAAATGGCTCACTATTTATAGAGGAAAAATCCTATTGTTCCCCGGATCTCACGTATCCCTTCCACAAGCGATCCGTCTAGCGTAAAGCTAGGGATCCGTGGGACGCTCCTCTTTACCCATGGGTATTTTGGTTATGGGTCATGGGTCATGGGTTGATCCATGGGCCTTTAGCTAGATACAATGTATCTCTTGAGTGCAATGCATCTAGTCACATGGGTATAGGTCAAAACCATGGGTTATGGATATTATCCATATATGATATAAGCATGATGTCATGCAATGGGTTATGGGTCAAGCTCCATGGGTCATGGGATTTGGGTTGTACCCAACTACATTCAATGTATTTGCCCAATGGGTTATGATACTTAAGTTTCTACCCATTTATATTACCAATATACTACATACTAGTTATGTGTATATTTTACCCAAATATGTAAAAATTAGTTGTTGTACATATGTAATATTAAATCATAAAATCACTTATACTTGTTTTATGTGAATATGTTAGAAACTATTAGTTCAAACCATTTACGTATTTTATTTGTTTCATTAAAATGATTTTACGTTTGTTATCGACAAAACATTAGAAGATCGTAAAATATAAATAAATGTTTTTACGGCTTATTTGTATTAACAAAATGATATCTGATATCTATGTGTTTGGTTCTTTGATGAAGGACTGGGTTTTTGGAGATTGCAATAGCACTTGTGTTATCACAAAAGATGGGTACCATCTTGTAATTGATGTCATAGTCACTGAGTTGACTTTTCATCCATAGCACATGGCACAACATCCTGCGGCTGCCACATATTCAGCTTCGACTGAAGACATAGCCACTGATTGTTGCTTTTTAGCAATCCAACAAACCAGCTTTCCTCCAATATTGACAGGACCCTGAGGTACTCTTTGTTTATGTTGCAGCCTGTGTAATCAGAGTCAGAATATCCTTTGAGGTCAAACCCTGAACATTTTGGATAGTAAAGTCCAAGGCTTGGAGTGCCCTTCAGGTATCTGAGGATTCTTTTGGCTGTAGTGAGATTGGATTCTTTAGGATTGGATTGATATCTTGCTATTAGACATACTGAGAAATGTATGTCAGGTCTGTAAGCACTTAGATACATCAGTGATCCTACAATCCCCCTGAAATGAGTTTGATTGACTAATTTGCAGTGAGATCAAGTCCAAGGTTATTTGGAGGGACCATTGGTGTCTTCACTGAAGCACATTCAGAGATCTCATATTTCTTCAAGAGATTTCTGGTATATTTCTCTTGACTGATGGTGATTCCTTTATCAGTTTGCCTGATTTGTAGTCCAAGGAAGTATGTGAGTTCACCCATCATGCTCATTTCAAATTTATTTGTCATCAGTTTTTTGAACTATATGCAAAGAGTATAATTTGTTGAGCCAAAGATGATGTCATCAACATACACTTGGACTAGTATCACATCTTGTTTTGTCATATAGATAAACAGTGTGTTTTCTATCTTTCCTCTGACAAAACTTATTTTGAATCAGGAAAGCTGAGAGAGTTTCATAGCATGCTTTAGGAGCTTGTTTTAGTCCATATAGGGCTTTGTCAAGCTTGTAGACATAGTCAGGGTACTCACTACTCTCAAAGCCAGGGGGTTGCTGAACATACACATCTTCCTTGAGTTCACCATTTAGGAATGCACTTCTTACATCCATTTGGTAAACTTTGAAGTTCATGTAGGTTGAAAATGCAAGGAAGATCCTGATGGCTTCCATTCTTGCAACAGGAGCAAATGTCTCATCATAGTCAATGCCTTCTTGTTGACTGTAACCTTTGGCTACAAGTCTGGCTTTCTTTTTAATGACAGTGCCATTTTCATCAGTTTTGTTTCCGAAAACCCACTTCATTCCTATGACAATGACATCCTGAGGACATTTGATCAAGGTCATGACCTTGTTTTTATCAAACTGTTGAATTTTTTCTTGCATAGCTTGAACCCAACTAGGTTGTTTTAGAGCTTCAGTGACACTTTTGGGTTCTATTTCTGATAGAAAATTAGCATATAGACATTCATTGGCTAAAGCTACTGTTAACTTAGCAGCCGTGCTTCTTGTAAGCATACCTTCAGTGGGTTCACCAATGATGTTCACAAGCTCAATGCCTTGAGATCTTGTCCACATACTTTGTGGTCTGGGATCTGAACTTGATGAGGTCACTCGAGCCTCAGGTATGGGTTCAGGTGCAGGAGCCACATAATCATTTAGATCATTTGTTGAGATGCTTTGTTCAGGTTGGTGATCATGAATTACAGGTTCCTGAACATTTGGTTCAGTATTACCTATCCCAGAAGGGACTGATTGATTATCAATGAATTCACTGATTGTTGGTTGAGGAAGGTTGTGGGGTAAGACATAGTATGAGATATCAGCATCAACTTGATATGAGGAATTGATTTCAGTGTTGAACTCATCAGGAGGGTATCTTGATGAGTCATCAATTACTATTTCCTCCACTGAGGTATTGGTAAATCTGATGCTTTCTGAACTTTCATCAAAGGTGACATGAAAGTTTCCTCAACTTGTTGTCTTCTGGTGTTAAACACCCTGAGGGCTTTGGATATCAGTAAGTAACCTAAGAAAAATCCATCATCAGCTTTTGCATCAAATTTGCCTAAGTGATCCTTGTAATTGTGAATGAACACAAGACACCCAAACACATGAAAGTAGTTGATATCAGAAAGTCTTCCTTTGAAGATCTCATATGGCGTTTTGTTATTTCTTTTGTCAATGATTGACCTGTTTTGAGTGTAACAGGTTGTTTTGACAGCTTCAGTCCAGAAGTGCTTTGAGAGTGCTGAGCCATTTAACACGGTTCTAGCAGCCTCAATGAGAGTTCTATTTTTCCTTTCAGCTACGTCATTTTGTTTTGGGGTGTACGGAGACGAAAAGTTTTGGGAAATTCCCTTTTCATCACAGAAACTCTCAAGCTCTTGATTTCTGAACTCAGTACCATTGTCAGTTCTGATTTGTTTAACTGTAATGTCATTCAGGTTTTCAATCTTCCTGATGAATGACATTATTGTATCAGTTGTTTGACTCTTTTTGGAAATAAAGTATACCCAAGTGTATCTTGAGAACTCATCAACAATGACAAGTATATACTTCTCATGCTGGATTGATCTTGGACTGACTGGCCTAAAGAGATCCATGTGCAAGAGGTGAAGGCATCTTTTGATAGAGAAATTTTGTTTTGTTTTGAATGATGCTCTGTGATGTTTGCCTTTTTCACAGGCTGAGCATGGTTTGTATTTTGCAAAAACCAGTGATGGTAAACAAAGGATTTTATTTTGTTTTGCCAAGTTGTCGATGTTTTTGAAGTTTAAGTGAGAGAGTCTCTTGTGCCACAGCCAGTTGATAGATTCAGTGGCTTTGGTAAAGAGACAAGTTCCATTATGAGAGAATGTTGACATGTCTAACACACAACATCATCTCTCCTAGGAGCTATCAAAACAACTTCTTTGTTGGCATTGAAAATAGTACCTTGTTTATCATTGAACTGTACTATGTACTTAGCATCACATAACTGACTGACACTGATGAGATTGTATTTCAGATCAATGACATAAGCTACTCTAGAGAAAACTATTCCATTGCAGTTTACTGAACCATAACCTTCAGTGGGACATGATGAGTTATCACCAAATACTACCTTGGGTCCTTGTTCCTTTACATACTTGTGCAGATACTCCTTTACACCAGTCATGCTTCTTGAACATCCACTATCTAGATGCCAAATAGGCTCCCTGGCGTGTCTCTGCACAAATAGCAAACTGAATTAGTTTCTCTTGCTGACCCACTTACTAGTGGGCTTGGGTCTCATGGTCTGTTTGAACTTAGCAATTGATTCATGATCAATGGTTGAGTGAAGTGTGCTACCACATGTTTTGCATTTGCTTACGGAGGAAGACTCAGTGATGCGGGTTTGTTTTGAACTTCTCCTTGCTTGGATGACTCTATCATGCTGAGATGTCTCATGAGCTGGATTTCCACATATATCACAGCAAGAGTTCACAAGACAGTCATCAGGAAGATGATCATTATAGCCACAATGTGGGCAAGAAGGAAAAGGTTTAGCTTTAGGTCTTTGACTCTACTTTGAGATAAAGCATACTAATGACCAAAGTTGGTATGAGTTGCTTCACTGAATGAACTTACATACTGTAAGTGGTCAGAAGTTCTATGATCTTCCTTTTTGCAGATCATGCAAAAAAGGATTATGTAGAAATTATCAGTTGTATGGCTGGTATAATGGCACAGATCACGCTTCTGCTTGGGCTTGGTGTTAGAATTTGACCTTGATGAACTAGAGGAGGCTGACTTAGTTTCCTTGATTGTTGAATCAGGAGCTTTCTCAATAGAGTTCATTTTGTCAGTCAACTTCCTCACAAGTTCAGTCAGTTGCTGGATTTGGTCTGCTTCAGTAGGAACTGAAGATCTGGAAGTCTCAGAGCTAGGTGCAGCACCCTGAAGAGGTTTCAGTAGTGGAAGCGGTGCTTCAGATTCAGCTTCAGACTCAGTGATGTGTTCAGTACTACTGGGTACATCAGGGAGTCCAAGCATACTCTTGAGAGCTTGACTCTCAGGCTCAAGAATCCTTCCAGAATCGAAATTTGGAAGCTTACTCTCAGGGTTTACCCTTTTAACCCAATCATTGGGTTTAGGCATTAACTCCTTTTTGGAGAGCATACTAGCAGACACGAATGGTTTTGGGCTTTGGTATTCACTGAGAGAATCAGTGAGATGATCTTCACCTAGGATTCTCTTTTTGCTACTGGGGGCTTGAACAGTGTCAAAGACTCTAGGATTCTTAGCAGTCCAACTTTCAATGATATCTTTTTCCTTTTTAAGTTCTTCTTGAAGAGCCTGATTTCTTTTAACTAATTCAGTGTTTTGAATTTGCAGTGTGTCAGCCTCAAGCTTGGCTTGTTTTAAAAGAAGAAGTTCATCCCTACACTTGTTTAATTCAAAACTTAACTTGTTGTATTTAGAAAAAAGATTTAATCTTTGCTCCTCTACAAACTTAAGGTCAACACTGATATAGTTCATAAAGGATTGCCAATCAGAATTATCATCCATAGAAAGTAAAATGTTTACCTTCTTCATTGTGATATTGACCCATTCACCATTCCTAGCATGATTCTTCCCAAAAGTTAGCTTGTCCTCTTCTGAGAGATCCATCAGTGCACTGACTTACACCATTTAATCGTCTGGGGATACTGGCTCTTCATCCCACACAAAGACTTCTGCTACCAGGCCCTTGTTTTTACCCTGCATAGATTTAACATTGTTTGTTGTTTCTGAGGGAGTGGCCTCAAGAAGTGCTAGTTTAGCCTTGGCTTTCCTGTACTTAACTTCAAAATTGACAGATTTGTTTTGGTCAGACTTGTTTTGAAATTTTTGATGAGACTGATAGACTTTTGGTTGAAATTTGCTAAAGCCCAAGGACTGATTTGACCTTGAGAGTTTGTAAGAAGGTTCAGAATTTTTTTTGAAAAACAGTCTTTGGCAAAATGACCTTTTTTGTGACACTTAAAACATTCAGTGTCCTCATTAGCTTTAGCATTTGAAAAACTTTTGTTTCTTCGTATAAACCTTTTAGAGTTATCAAGGAGTGCCCTTTCCTGAAACTCAATGTTTAAGTCATTCAGGTACTCCTCACTTGTTCTCTCATAAGCCACATCGTCTGAATTTTCCTGAAAATCTTGAACCACACTGTTAGAATAGAAAGCAGTTGATATTGGTGTTGAAGTGGTGGTCAGGGACTTCTTGACTTCCTGAGAATTTTTCAAGTCAGGGTATCGTCTGTTGATGAGGTTTTCCTCAGAGACAAATTTCCCATAAATTTCAGGAAGTTCAAGATTCTGAATATGATTAGCATTGCTGAGTCCTGAGAGAAATTCAGCCACTTCTCAGGAAGACTATTGACAAAACCAACATTGATTTCATGTTTGGACAACCCTTTACACCATCATTTGACAATTCATTTAACAAAGTTTTATACTGGGTGTAAGTTGGAGAGAGAGTTTCTGAGTCTTTAGCCCTGAAGGTATTGTACTCAAGTTTCAGGTCCATAATCCTGTTTTCCTTGGTATTTGAGGGACCTTCATAGTTTTAGACTAGGTCATTCCAGGTTTGTTTAGCTGTACTACAGCCAATAACAGACTCCATAACATCATCAGGCAGACAGGATATGATGATGCTTTTTGAGCCTTTGGTCCTAGTTGACCACTCTTCTCTCGTCCTGAGTCCACTGAGCTTCAGGTTTATGTAAACCTTCAGCAGTCTTTGGGATAAGTGGACCTTCATTAATGCACTTAATGTAGTAAGGTTCCATCCCAGTCAAATAGCAAAGCATTCGCTTTCTCCATTTGTTAAATTTGCCAACTTCTAGTCGAGGGGCAACAGCAGCATAGGCTCCACCCTTTTTATCGACAAGTTGGGGCACATCACTTTCAGCCATTTGGATTCTGATTTAAAAACATTTTGAGCGGCTTAAAAAGGGTTTTATAATCAGCCTGCTTTGATACCACTTGTTGTTCCCGTTTCACAGTTAGTTTAAAAACAATTAAAATGACTAATTGTGAACAATGACTGAAGTAATGCAAGTAAAAACACACTGAGTATTTTTCAACGTTTATATTCTTTATTAAAGATGAATAAAAAAGAATACATTACCCAAGTACTTGCGGAATAGTACTTAGGATTGAAATGACAAGTATGGTATGACTCCTCACTAAGCTTAGGCTAAGTCTAAGCACAACTACACAGGAACCATTGAGCTATCTCAGGGACATAGTTGTATTTGGAGGAGTGAAAGATTGCTTGTGTGTGTGTTTTACAATTAATGCACAAGCTTAAATCTTTCAATCCAACTCATATGCTATTTATACAAGTATGGTTTTTAACACTATCGTAGAGGACGAACTAACAGGTTACAGAGGACAAAATACTGATGTATTTTGTCTCTATTTACATTGGCTATTTAGAGTAAGTGACAAGGCTCCTTTCTTCTAGTCAGTGATGACACTGAGCCTGGTAGTTAGCGATTCAGAGAAAGTTTGACTTTGGTTGATAAGGACTTTGTCTTATCTGTTCAAACTTATCCCGCCTTGTCCCGCTCAATCTTCAATCTTCTTAGCCATCAATCTTCATCTTCAGTATTTTCTTCAGTGGTAGTAGTTGGTGAGGAGTTTCGGGATTCAGTGAGTTATTGTTATCACTCACTGAACCCACCATCTTCTTCTTGACTCAGTCTTCACCCCTTAAGTTCCGCCTTACTGAGTGGAGAGACTTTTTCTTTGTCTCTTAATGAGTATCCCAAAGACAGCTCATTGAGTGGCTATGCGCTCAGTGACTTGTCAGTGTTTAAGGGACTAAAAACTTAGGGTATTTTCTATTCAAATCCTAGAATTAAGAGGTTTGGGTATTCACTGAACCCAACAATTTATAGGAACACCCATTTGAATTTAAGAAAATAATGTTTTCAACTTTCATTTTATATTTATGTTTTTACCTTTAGTTTTACAATTTAAGTTTATGACGATGTTACGTGTAAGCTTTCGAGGTATGCCGGGTTAAATGATCATATGGGTGCATATAGTACAAGTCATCTTGAATGAATCGCGAAGGAGTTGCGTCGCGAACAACATCTGGGCAAGTCGACAATGTGTCGCGGGATAGGTTTAGTATGAAGTATGTCGACATCCAATGAGGAATACAATTTTGATTAACATTTTATAGCGACATAATAGTGCTAGAATTAAAACAGATACAATCTGTTATGTCTTACGCGACACAAACGCACCCTGAATACTTATGGGCTTCAGCCCAAATTTTGAACAGACAACACCTCCTTGGTTACATGTGGCTGAGGCCTGGTTACATAGAAAAACACACTTCCCACACTTAACACATGGTCTTTGACCCAGCGATGCAATAATAGAGACCCAAAAATTTTGTACAGGCTTTTCTTGCATTTGTCTAGCTTTGAAAGTTACAGATTTGTGGAGGTGCCTTTGACACCACGACTCGACACCAAAAGTTCCACTCGATGCGAGTTTTAGAACTTTAAACCAACAAAAACATATATAAGTTAAGCTTATGTGACCACCCTTGTGGCTTCGAATTAATCGCGGGAAAACATCACCTTTCTGGGTGATGTTGAGCCAATAAAGATAAACGAGTTCACCCCTATTTAGGATTCCTCGTTAACCAAGAATCAAGGTTTACTAAGAGTGAGTTAACCAACACGAAACTCACCCGAAATTCACACGTCCACCCTTGTGGCCTTGTGCTAACAGTAGGCATCAAACACACTACGTGGATGATTTCTTTATGACCCGAAGCGAAACAAATATGATGTAAAGGCTTGTAAGATCCTTGGGTTGTGGTCGTCTAAGCAACTTATAACGCACCCTTTTGTGGGTGTGGTCTATCCCTGAGCCGTACCACCAACCCGACCATCCATGTGGTATCCGGGTCTTAACCGAACATAACTAGTTATACTAGTTAGTTCTTCAAGGAATGAAGAAAGACAAAGGATGGTCAAGTTTTATGAGCAAAGAAACAATGAATACCATAACCATTCTTTCCCTTGCAACTTAACCAGGGCGTACCATTGTGGTGGAAACCACAGTGGGTTACGACCCAACTTAATATTGTTAATCTCCCGACTATGACTGGAAACTAACGCAACCAAGATTAATGAAATCGTTAACCAAGCAACAACTTAATCGACTAACCAAATTAAGTCACATGACACGAGTAATTCCTAATCGAGCCTAAGGTTTCCGTTTTATGTTTTTTCATTTTTCATTTGCTACACAAGCTCGAATATAATAGGTTAACAACAAAACATAATCTTTCTCAGAAAGCAAATCATGTAACAATTTAAAGGAGGTTTCAATATTCATTCAAACTAATTTACAACAAAATGTAAATCTTATAAAATTTGACAGATTCATTATTTAGCAACACCCACAAAAAATAAACTAACAAAATGTAAAATTAGAGAACTCTTACAATTATGGATCAACAAGGAGAAATCAAAAGAGTTTAGGTATCAATGAACCCCAATCGATCCTAGCAGGAAGACGCAACCACTTATCCCTTTTTGATTTTTGAATAAGTTTTTGAGATGTGTCGCCTGTAGTCCGATGGGCAAAATAAAATGGAAAGATTTTTTCAAATGTTAGCTTTGCTTTCTATGCCTTGATTTCGTGATGAATTGTTTTGAGCAAGAGTCCCTATCACTCCTTTATTCCAAGAGGGTCTTGTGACTTTGACCATGGAAAGGAGAGAAGGCAGATAGTGATTGATATGAGGCTCGTTGTAGATGGCGAGGCATTGGAGAGGCGCTGAATAAAGTAGGAGGGCAGGATGCCATCTTTGTGATTTTCGCTTTAGTGATTTGACCTAGGAGATAGGATAAAAGTCTGCAAAAGTGTTTGGGTTCTGTTTTGTGTGTGTAGGTGAGCAAGAAGA
Source organism: Chrysanthemum seticuspe (assembly GCA_019973895.1). NCBI lineage: Eukaryota > Viridiplantae > Streptophyta > Magnoliopsida > Asterales > Asteraceae > Chrysanthemum > Chrysanthemum seticuspe. The sequence continues at coordinate 100,050,827 of BPTQ01000002.1, forward strand.
GAAAAGTGAGATGGAAAAGTAGTATTGCTAAGGTAGTGGGTTGTTAGGGAATGTTTTTCCATTTATTAGTATTTCCTAATGAGTTAAATTGTAATCGTGGTGACCTGGTTTAGTAATATTATGAGAAAAACGTTTTTGGACACGTTTCTGAGAGAACGACATAAAAATAAAATTTTGACTTTGAAAATAAATTATAAATTTCGCTGGTCGCTACAGTGTTTGGTACGCGTGCGGTATCGGTCTTTCAAGAGAAACGAGATAACCTCTCGTTATAAATTTTAATTCATCATTAAATGTCAGAAAAATAATAACTTTGAAATTCCTAAAGAAATTTTGCAATGCAAATGATTTATTGCAGGCTACAGTGTGCAGGTTAGCTACCCGATTTAGTTATGTAAGCTCGTGTATGCTTAATTTAATAGGTTTAGTAATAATAAATTATCATTTATTATTAAGTACTAGTTGGTAAATTACCGTATGTCACAGCCTCCCCGCCTTAAAAGGAAAGCGCTCGGCTTTCTCTTAAAATTTCCCAATAGTGTTTATAGGAGTGAAAATTTCTACACTTGGTTTCGGTTCCTCGTCCACAGTGTAGTTGGAACCTTCTCAAGAGTTACAACAGACCTTAACGATAGAAGTTTGCTTTTGTCCTAGTCTTTGAACTCGTAGTAAGGGACTTCGGGTGATTTCTTAGTGGAGTTTATAGTTTTCATAAATTTGAATCTTGTCCAGGGGCATTACAAAATTTTACTACAAAAAGGTGTTTCTCCGAGTTATACATACAGGAAAATTTGTGCATAACACATAGTTCTGTTGGTAATCCGAGTCGGTAAGCTACCGGCTCGATTCTCGCAAGAATTTGGATGATCCTATGGGATAAGGACTTAACTCTTACATCTTTCAGAAATAGTTTATGCCTTTCCGAGGTGAAAACCTCAACCTAACTTTCTCATCGACTTGAACCTCACGTGGCTTTTGTCCTTTATTGTCTATCTCGGCGACTAGAGTCGATTACATCCAGCTACCGGTCTGCACACTCTTATCAGTGGTCTCCAATAGTAGCTCAGAACTAATGAACTGGTTTGCATCGGTCTCCGTCCTAAACATAAGTGATTTACGCTTTTGACCGTACAATGCCTTATGCGATGCAGCTTTGATGCTGGTGTGATGGCTTGTTATTGCAAGGGAATTTGGTTAAGGTAAATTTCCTATCCCATCATTTTCAAAATCTATTACCCATGCTCGTAGTATATCTTCCATAGTTTGAATGGTCCTTGCATTTTGTCCATTAGTCTGAGGATGGTAAGTGGTACTCAAGTTAAGATGGATCCCCAAGCATTTTGGAGTGATTCTCAAAAGTCTGAGGATGGTAAGTACATCTAGCTTCTGGTCTGCACACTCTTATCAGTGGTCTCCAATAGTAGCTCATGACCAATGAACTGGTTTTCGTTGGTCTCCGTCCTAAACACAAGTGATTTGCGCTTTTGACCGTACAATGCCTTATGCGATGCAACTTTGATTCTGGTGTGATGGCTTGTTATTGCAAGGGAATTTGGTTAAGTGAAATTGCCTATCCCATCATTTTAAAAATCTATTACCCATACTTGTAGTATATCTTCCATAGTTTGAATGGTCCTTGCATTTTGTCCATCAGTCTGAGGATGGTAAGTGGTACTCAAGTTAAGATGGATCCCCAAGCGTTTTGGAGTGATTCTCAAAAGTTTGATGTGAAATAGCTATCTCTATTTGAGATGACAGGAAATTGGAGCACCATGGCTTGCAACGATCTCCTTCAAGCATAATTATGTGAGTTTGTCTATGCTGTCGTTTTCCTTATTTGGTAGGAAGTGAGTGGATTTGGTGAGACGGTTAACAATTTCTCTAATAGTGTCGCAATCGTTTGGTGTCTCTGGTAGTTGGAAATAGAGTTCATAGTTATGTGTTCCCATTTCACTCAGGAATCTCGGGTTGTACAAGTAGAACTGATGGTTTTTGATGTTCGACGTTGACTTTCGAACAATTTAAGCATTGACTGGCATAGGTCGTAATGTCAGCCTTCATGTTTGACCATCCGTATAGTTTCTTCAGATCAAGGTATATTTTTGTCGGACCCTAGGTGCGTAAAGCACTTGGATTCTTATGAGATTCGCGCATAATGAGATCGCGAATCCCTCCATAGCATGGGACTCAACTTCTGTCCTTGGAACATGAGATTCCATTCAATCTTTTACGGATCTAATTTCACCTTCAGGTATACCGTAAAGGTTCTTGTTTAGTCGGTTCTCCCTTTGAGTGCAACTACTTGAGCCTCAAAGGTTTTAGATAGAGAGGGGTGAACTGATATTCATTCCCAAAGATTTGACTTTAAAAGGTTTAGGTCGCTCCTTGTTGCTTAGAGCATCTGCAGCCATGATTGCTTTGCCCGGGTGACTACGGATTTCATAATTCAAACCACAGAGCGACTCCAGTCATTGGTGTCGTCACATGGTCAACTCCCTTTGGTTCAATATATCTTATAAGACCTTGTGGTCGGTGTATAGTGTATACTTTATGCAGCAAGGATAGCATCCCTAGTTTTCTTAGTGCGATCATGATATATCCTAACTCTAATTCATGCATTGCGTAGTGTTTCTCATGAGATTTCAGCTGACGAGCAGTACCGGTTGCTACTTTAAATCAAGATGGTCTTCAACCTTCTTGTGAATCATTTCTCTGAACGACAAGTTCTTCACTATTCTCAGGTAGATCTAAGATAGGTGTACCACACAACTTCTCCTTGTGTCGTGTGTGTGGTATTTGTTGGGCTGACCTATGTTGTGGGTGTATGATAATACATTCCTTTCCTCGTCTGGTAGAGTGTCTAGGATACTAAGTTTGGATGGGCGGGCCTGAGATAGTGGTTAATGTGATGTCGTAAGGTTCAATGTAGGTTCCTAGTTCTCGTCAGGTGTCCAAACTTTTCATGTTCGTTTTCCTAGTCTCAGGGCACCTTCTTTATGCGACACGGTTTAACCTATTACTTTGTAAGTGGCATGGGCTGAGAGTGTTCGGGCATTTTAAAATGAGATGTCGGTGTGTGTTGTAGAAAACCGTTTTCTATTTCATGGTTGTGATTTGCGTACCAAGTTTTCGTCTTTCAGTTCTTTATTTGAAACATGACTCGACAAGGTTTATAAATCAACTATTCCTTCATACATAACCACTCCCGAATTATACATAGGTGATCAGGCTATGTATAATAGGGGACCGATGAAGTAATATTCGGTATAGTTTTAATTTTGGTGTTCTTATTCTTTAGTCAGTGAAAATTTTGCAAAATCTCGATTTCGGAAGTTTTAGTATGATGATTTAGAAAATTGACGATGACAAAATTTTTATAGTGGTTTGCGTTAAAATATAATAATATTGTCAACATGGTTTATGACTCAGTTGCGCAAAATTTTTAGGGTAAGTAGTAATTTGATTAATGGTGAAGCCACGAATTTGTTATTTTTGGTGAGGTAATATTGAGTCAGTTTCTATGGTAATAGTAAAACATCTTTGCAATTTTGTAATGTGGTTGATACGTTTAGCAAAACATCTCGTTGGGTGACACCAGTTTGTAAGGTGATTGGTCAAACACCTAGGGGAGTTCCTCCTACATCAAAATAACATTAAGGCATGGTAAGGTGGTTGTAATTTTGATGGTGCGATGAGAGGGAAGTGAAAGGAGTAAATACTGAAGTAGTACGATAGAATTTAAAAGGTAATGGATACATTAACAAGGAAGTTCTTAGTGCGTTAAGGTTACATAAAGAAGTACTTAGTGTAGGTTCCTAAGAATACATCTCAGAAATTTAGACTAAATTCTATTACAACCAAGATGCCTCTAGCAAATCCCGTCCCCGCCACTCTGGTTGTTGGGGTCTGCCTGAGTCTTCATACTTTCTTCTGGTAAGTGTTCTCGTGAGTACTTCCTCCATGATGATTCTTTCTCCCTGGGCATGCATTTTTGATGTGACCTCTCATTCCACACCCATGGCACGTCAGAGTCTCCCAATATGGTTTCTTACAATCTTCCACCTCATGTCCAGGTCTCTTGTAGTTTCCACAAGGTGTGGGGCATTCTCCCATTATTCCTAGATACGACGTCATTCATCGAGCTTATTTCTAAATACCCATTTAGTTCCTATGATGGTTTGGTTCCTAGGTGGAGGTACTAAAACCCAAACTTGATTTGCGGTGAATTGATTTAATTCTTTTTGCATAGCAACTACCCAACTATCATCCTACCAATGTTCTTAGGTTCTATGGTAGATATAAAACAAAATAAATTACTTTTGTTTTGTGCTTGTGACCTAAGAGTTCTTTGGTTTAGGTTGCCTATGACATTTTCTATTGGATGATCTTTGTATTCCTTGATGTTGACGATTTCATCAACATCGACTATTTCATCCTCAATGTCATTTTCTAAGGTTTTCTTGCCATTAAACTTAATGGCTTCTTCCTCATCTAAGTCATCATCCACCAAGGGGGATGATTTAGTTGGGGGAGGACTCTCATCGAATGTCACGTTGAGTGATTCTTCTACTTTCATTGTTTCCTTATTAAGGACAACATAGGCTTTACTATTTTGTGAGTATCCTAGGAAAACACCTTCGTAAGACTTTGGGTCAAACTTGGTGAGGTAGTCTTTTGTGTTTAAAATGAAGCATTTGCTACCTTATTAAGGACAACATAGGTAATCTAGAGTAGGTTTTCTACCTTTCAAGATTTCGTATAAAGTCTTTCCTAGGATTGGTCTAATCAAAATCCTATTGAGTATGTAAGTTGAGGTGTCTACGACATTACACCAAATATTTTGTGGAATGGATTGTTCGTTCAACATCGTTATACTCATCTCTTATAGAATATGATTTTTCCTTTCAACTACCCCATTTGATTGAGGAGTGCGTGGAGCCGAGAAGTTGTGTGTAATACTATTACTATCACAATATGCTCCGAATTGCACTTCATTATCAAATTCCTGGCCATGATCCTTCCTAATGGAAACTATTGTACAACCTAGTTGATTTTCGACTTTCTTACTAAAGATTTTGAATTCCTCGAAAGCTTGTGTCTTATTCTTAAGAAACCTAGTCCAAGTATATCTAGAGTAATCGTCTACGATTACTAAGGTGTAAAGATTTCCTCCATAACTCCGTACGGCGGATGGACCGAAAAGGTCTATGTGAAGGAGTTCTAGCCATCTAGAGGTCGAAACTAAGTTCTTAGCTTTGTGACTAGAGTAAAATTGTTTTCCAACTTTACAAGCGTCATAGAAGTGTTGATCAAACTTAAGCTTAGGTAAGTTTATAACTAGATCCTTAGAGGCTAAGGATTGTATTAGACGCATATTGGCGTGACCTAATCTCCTATGCCATAGTGTGGAATAATCATCTATCGTTGCTAAACATATCTTATCCCCAGGCTTATTCCCCATTTTCATAACGAATAAGCCATTTTTCCTAACTCCTTTACCTATGGTCTTGCCATCCTTAATAATTTCACTACCCTCTTTCGAGAATAATACTCTACCTTATTGTCAACCATTTGACTAATGCTAAGTAAGTTAAATCCTAAATTATCTACATGCTCAACATTTCTAATAATGAGGGAGTTGTGAGAGATCGTACATTTGCCTATGATGTTGCCTTTAAGTTTACTACCAAATGTGATGTTACCTCCGTTGTATGCCTTGTATGATGAGAATAGACTTCGGTTTCCCGTCATATGATTAGTGCATCCACTATCCTTGACCCATTCGTTAGGCTCCAAGTTGATTCCCAGGCATATCTATTTAATTAAGACAACAACTCAAGCGTTTGGTCACCATATTTCATGGGTCCAAGATTATTAGTTTTAAACATTTCAAACATTTGGTTTGGATGTTGAAAGGGTGGACACATGTCCCAAGGAATATAACCACGTTGTTGGAAGTTGTTCCAAGTTACGGGATAGTTATTTGGATAACTTTGCCTTCTAATGTTACCTCTAGGTTGTGGTGTGTTAAACCTTGGTTTAGAATTATTTATTCACCTAGGTGGTGGAGTTTTTGATCTAGTGTCGGGTTTTACATAACCAATTCCAGGACTAGAAAATGGTTTGTAAAAAGTCTTAACTACCTTTTTACTAGCAATTGGCACCTTGGTATTATTAATTACTACATGACTTGGTTTAGGACTCAAAATGTTTTTCAAAATTGAAGCTGACTCAGCTTTTTCAAAACACGGTATCGCTAATTGTAGTGGTGTCGATGTACCATGTAACGGTGTCATCCACTGATTTGACAATATCTGTGGGTTTGATAAGTTTTACTTGTTTTGTTCGACTTGTCAAAGCTTTATTTGGATCAAAACCTAAGCCCGTTCCGGGATGTTCACTATATCTAATGTTGTCTAACATATCGTTAAGAGATTTTGTTCCTTTTTCAAATTTAGCAATTTTAAGAATGTTTCTCCTAAGTTCTTCATTTTCTATTTGAAGATTTTGACATGACGTACATCCGACGTCGACCTCTTTATTTTTCTCAAGTTTGTTAACTCTTTCTTTTAGTTCTAAAACTTGAATTTCTAGACTAATACTTCTTGTTTTTAATATCTTGTTTCTAGATATGATTTTATATGTTACTTCACATAACTTATTGTAATCATCATATAGTCTGTTATCATCTATTGAGGAATTATCATCACTATAGTATGAAGAATCGGAATGTACCTCAATTGCAGTGTGAGCCATGAGACTTGTTTCGTCGTTGGGCTTTTCCTCTTCCTCTTCACCATTATCGCTCCAAGAACTCCTACAAATGCTCTTTGGTTCTTGGTTCTCAGTGGTTTAGGACATTCTCCAATGAGGTGGTTTGGATCTCCACAGCTAAAGCATTTCATATCACTCTTTCCTTTATTATCATCACGATTCTTTGGGAATGACTTCTTTTCGTTGCGAGGTTGTCTAACGAATCTACCTCTTCTCCTAAAGAACTTCTTGAAGTCTCTAACCGCTAAGGCATACTCTTCGTCTTCACTATCGGAAGCCGAACTTTCCTCATCACTCGACTCCTTCTTGGCTTTTAATGCTAGAGACCTTACTTTTTTCTCCTTTGTTTTAATTATGTCAGAGTCTTCCTTGATTATCATTTCATGAACTTTCAAGTTTCCTATGAGTTCATCAAGTGATAATGTCGTCAATTCCTTTGACTCTTCAATGGTGGTGACCTTTGCTCTCCATTTGGGATGTAGAGCCCTAAGAAACTTCCTAACATAATTTTGCTAGAATAACCTTCATCAAGAGCTTTAAGACTAGTGACAATAGTTTTAAATCTAGCAAAAGCATTATCTGTGGTTTCATCTTTCGGAATGGAAAATTGTTCATATTGTTGCATAAGAAGATCAATCTTGTTTTCTTTGACTTGATTATTACCTTGATGGGTGACTAACAAAGTTTTCCAAATTTATTTTGTCGTATTACACGTAAAAATTCTTTCAAATTCTTTTCTTGGCAAAACATTATAAATCATCATTTTAGCCTCATCATTTTTGGCTAGTTTTCTTTTAAGAGAATCACTTTGTTTTTCGTAAGGAATAATTTCATTCTTGTTAGTTTCCGGATTCTTTTCAATAGGTTTAAAATCACCCTCGGTTATAACATGCTAGAGATCAATATCTTTTGATTTCACATAAGTTTCGAATCTTATTTTCCAATAAATAAAACAATCGTTTTTAAAAGTGGTGGTCTTTGCATATATTGCCTTTCTTGATATTTGTCGAAATCCATTGATCGATTCAAGCTTTAAAATACTGTTTATTTTAAAAATCTTAACTGACGTGGCTCTGGTACCAATTGTGGGAAACTAGAATAAGGGTTGAATAGTTTCACCGCTTTTTAATTTAGTTATCAAAGTTTACCCATGAAAAACTTCGATTCAATCCTTTGTGAAATCAAACCACAGCAATATGAATTCTACTTAATAAGACTACAATAAACACACTACAAAAATTGAAAGTAAGTAATGAATGTAAAGAGTAAGAGATGGAAAGATCAAACCGAGACAAAGAGATTTATTGTGGTTCAGTCACGAAGCTCTTCTTCGCTATACTCCACTCCCCGAGTACCCAACACGAGAGTTCTAAGCACTATGTCAATAAACTCCCTTGAGGCGGAGAAAACCGTACAATGTCACTTATCACAATTTCCGACACTAAACTAAATGTCAAGTACTAATCTAGCTAGTACCAATCTCACTCACGATCTACCCGATCCTTGCTAATCACACAACCTACTAGATCACCACTATCTAGACTTGATCCACTTGATCAACACACTATCTCACAAACTACAAGAGACCTCCAAGATCTCAACAAGATCACAATGATTTACACAAGTTATCTAAACAAGACTCAAGACTACTTGATGTATATCAAGATACAAAAATTATATAACAAGTGTTACAAGTGCACACTACTATGACTACAACACTTAGTATCTTCTTGATACAATGTGTTCTTCTCTTGCACTATGAGAGGAATGAAGATGATCATTTGGTTGGAAGAAAGGATCACTCTTAAATAAAATAAAACTATCTAAATTATCAAAGGAGTGTGAGTGTGTTAAGAGAATTAAACTCAGAAAGTTTTGTGTGAAAAAGGATGCCCAAAAACTGTGAAGTGGGCTTGTATTTATAGGGAGAAAAATTTTGACCGTTACAGTGTCACAGTACCATTAAATGCCCGACGGTACCACTAAATTTAGTGGTACCGTAGTACCGTCCCAGACAAAAATGCTTCAATTTTGTTTTTAGTGGTGAAAGGTTATTTGGGGAAGTTAGGAGCTGTTTGGGGGAGAAAAATAGATGTTGGCATTTTTAAACTTATTTTTTCAATTAAAACATTTCTTTATTGTTCAAAAATAATTTGTAAAATGTATTTTTGAAAAAATGTTTGTCACATTAAAAATGTGAAGCTTGAAACAAAAATTCACTTATTTGATCATTTGTAGAGTTGAAAATTTGTTTGTTCATACCTAGAGTGATATATGTAGAAACGGGATATTTCGACTAAAAACTTGTTTACGTTAATTTTGACGTAACATGTTTTTACATTTTGTTATCATAAAAACGTAGAGATATTGAAAGATAGAAATAACGTTTTTAGACATTATTTTCATCAACAATCACTTTGATTGTTCACTTAGCTTAATGGTGAGTTTATAGCCTCTACTTTATTCGTTTTGAATTACTTTTGGGTGAGATACATGCTTAACTACTTTTATAACGATCACAACTACTTGAAAACTGTATTCTGTACTATATCAGTCTTTATTAATATTTGGAACCACCTACTTTTCTTGGGTACGTAACTAACTACTTTGCATGGGTGCGTAACCACCTACATTACTTCGGTACGTAACTACCTACTTTGCATGGGTACGTAACCCCCTACTTTACTTGGGTACGTAACTACCTACTTTGCATGGTTGCATTATGTTAGGAATTAGAAATTCCATAGTGTAGCATAAGTTAGCTCGTAGACATATCGTTATTTACATTATTTAGTAGTTAATTAGTTAGCTATTAGCGTAGATTAGTTTAGAGCAACACCGAGGAGGAAGGACGGGTCTTTACCCACTGTATGCCTGATCCACAGTCCGACAGGAGGACGTATTATCTTGTAACTATAAATACCCCTTCCATCCTTGGAAGGGGTGGTGCTTCTTTGATAATCTAACATTTTCTCTTTTGTTTATCTCTCTAGAATCACCCTCTCTACTCTCTTCATCTCTCTAACCATGGCTTTCTTGTATAATCACCATCCTAGACAACCCGAACCATCAAACAACATAAATATGCGATCCTAACAATTGGCATCAGAGCCTAGGTTGTGTTGTTTGTGTTGATTCTCGTGGTTTATTTTATGGTTTTTTGTGGTTTGTTCATTATTTGATGCGGTTTGTGTTGTTTTGGATGAGGTTTGATATGGTTTGATGTTGTTTTGATGAGTATTGATGTTGTTTTGATATTTAGTGTTGTTGGTTGTTGAATCCGGTCTATAACTGTGTTTATATGGTCAAAACAGATTTTCTACAAGTTATACTACAAGTTCTGTTGATAATTATGTTGTTTCAAAGCTGTTTTTGGTGTGAATATGTTGGTTTTGCATGTTTCTGCTGATGATCATTTATGTGTTGCTGCTTATTTCAGTTTCTGGGTCTGATTATTGGAGCTCTGTTCTACTGCTGCTGGTGTTCTTAAAATAAGCGATTTGTGTCATAATTCATGGATGCGGTTTGTCATAACATGTCCAGATTCGTTTAATTATTATGCGGTTTGTGTAAAAACGCTTTTGAGCGGTTTGTCTTAAACTAGCATGCGATTTGTCGTGTGTCCAGATTCATTGAACCCTATGCGGTTTGTCTACTAACTGATGTATTTTGACGCATTGGTTCACATGCGTTTTGTGTAGACAGAGTCAAATGCGATTTGTCGTTTATGGTCAAAAAGTCAAAAGCGGTTTGTGTTGCAAAAAGGAAGAGGTTTGTCAAATTATGGGATGCGGTTTGTCAAGATTAAATGGAAAGCGATTTAAGTTTACTTAAACTGAAGGACATCAGTTTGTCTAATGAAGGCATTTTGAAAAAGTGTTTAAGATTGCTCACAAAATCAACAAACATCTTTCGCAAAATCAAGCATCAACATATTCAAATCTCACTCTAATTTCCTAATCACGATCACAATCCGCAATGACAATCACAATCACAAATCGCTACATTTTCACTATACTCATACAAACACAAACATCATAATCATCATATGAAACAAACTGGATCTACAATAAACATCAACATCAAAAGAACATCTATCAATCTACAAACAAGCTTTCTACATCAGGATCTTAGATAATTTCTCGTGATTATTTAGAATTCATTCTAAACCATTCAAGGCTTATCACGAGCATACCATCATCACAGATTTATCATTGTACTATCCGAATCTACAGTTGACGAAAATAACATGTATGTTACTTCGTTTCTTTGATTCGTTCAATGTGATTAAAGACATGAATCAAGGTCAATTGTTGATTTATATCTGTGGAACTACTAAAATACAATCAACAAGGAACCTCTCGTGCTAAATCTCATAATTAATTTCATGACTATAAATGATAAAACGAGATTGACGAGAGTCTTTATTCACGAAATTTCATCATCATTGATCTAAGTTGATATCCGAACCTTTTGAATTATGAACAAAACCATGAAAAGGTTTCATCCTCAATCCTCTTGTTCGGTTAAATGGTGAACAAAAGAATATTCAAGATCTCACATTGATTTTTCTCGTTTCACTTAAGTGATCATCTGAAGCTGTTTAGAACTTTTCATAACAAGAAAATAATCAAGTCATCATTGATCTATATTGGTGATAATTTACGAGTTCAATAAATGAGTGTAACAATAATGTTAACTCAGCTTCGTGGCTCGTTTAACTCTCAAAAGACAAGAAGGATCAAAGTATACTTACCTGCTGTCACAAAATTGATTCTAAAAAGGTCCAAACCATCCCTGTGATATTGATAACGACTTCAAACCATCCCTGTGGCGAATCATAGACCTTCGAATCAAATACCATCAAACCATCCCTGTGGTGATGTGCACTTTGATGAGAAGAAGGAAGAGATGAGGGACGGATGTCTTCTAATTATTGTTATTAAGGTTTGTATTATCAAAAGGGGGTGTGATATATTTGAGTGTGATTTGGACTATTGGATTTTGGTGAGAGGAATTGATGGGGGCGGATCAATTGGAGATAATTTAGGGTTTGAGGAAATTCTTAGGGTTGTTATGTGTTATGTGAGTGTTTTATAATACCCGAAAGATTAGGGTGCTTGACATGGGCTTGATTGGTTGTACGGGTTGAGAGATGGGCCACATATTATCATTCATACATGGGCCGAACTATTAATTAATTGGATTTGGGCTATATGTTATTAGTAGGTCCGGTTTCGTGAAGTTAGGATATAATCAGACTTAAAGTCGGGCTTCATAATTGGATTTGGTCTCGTGGGTGTTAAAGAATAGATTGGGGCTAACTTAATGGGATTAGATTTTGATATATAACATTTTGAGCCTTGATATTTCACGCTTTGATTAAGCTTGGGGCCTCATTCAACTCACATATTCATGATCCGGATTTGTTGGGTATTATTTGATTTATCACGAAAGTCTTATTTAGAATTTTTATGTGAACCGGGCTTGATACTAAAGGTGGGAAGTTTGGATTTGGTTTATCATGAGCTTTGAATTGGATGATTGGATTGATTTTCATAGACCGGGCCTCTATTATTGCAAGTAACCAAGTTTGGGTCGTACACATGATTGGGTCGGATGGGCTTCTCAAGATCTGGATTGTATGAGACTTGGATAAAATGAGATTTGTTGAAGAGATTTGATGATAATGAGATTTGATGATGACATTTGGTATGATGCTGAGATTCGTTGTGTTATGAGGTTTGGTACTTTGGTGTATACACTTTCACGGAAAATATCATGTCACGGCTTGAATTGATGGTTGAACAAAGTTGTGTACGGAGTTGTTTGTTCGGTATTTCTTAATTGAAGTTTAAGTGAGGTTTTCCGGACGCATTTACTTATTTTCGTCTTCTTTCTTTCTACCCTTCCGCCAAGATGACTTGTCTGGGCATTTATAGAGTGTGATAAAGACTTGGCTATTTAGTTACTTTTGTGATTCTTTCTCGCTTAACCCACAACGTAGCTATCACTTCGGTGTCTCACGCAGTTGAGGATACGTCAAGAGGTTTTGTACATTGGGTACACCGTTTCTTTTTCACAAGGATTAGTAAAAGCTTACGTAACAAATCTGGGAAATTCTACTTCATGTTCAAGCTTGGTATATCGGGTTTACTTCTTCTAGTGGTCACTGCAATAACCGACTAAATACGTGAATGGTGTATTTACCAAAGAGTTCAATGGATGAGATGTGATCAACAATTCCCAAGGAATATTCGACGCCACAGAATGTCAATGATACTTCACAGTCTAAGAAAAATCTTTCAAGAATCTTCAGTGTCTGTCATGATTTTTCAAGATGTTTGCTTATGACAAGAACGTCTCATGCAAATGGTCGCACACGTTATGATGCTTCCGAAAGTTCGAAACCATCATGTGGGAGAAAACGTGTACTTTGATGTTTTACGGTCAACCTCCAGGGGAAAGTAGTTTATACTACTTGACTTAGTATGGTTTGTGAAGTTGTTTACATATGGGTAAAGAATTCTTGATGATATTTTTGATGATGGAGAATGAACCGTTGATGAACCGCTGCATGTTCCTCTAAAACAGATATTCACCAAAACCAAAGTTGTTATAAAACATTCAAACTAACATTGTTTACGGTTTAGTCTTGATTTTGTAAAATCCCACGAAAGAAACTATTTCTCGGTTTAAATCATAGATTTGTAAAATCCCGTGAAAATTGAAACATCCTGGTAATAGTAAAGTGCATTTCCGGATCTATCTTATGGTTTATTCTTGGTTTCGTAAAATCCCTCGAAAGAAACTATTTCTCGGTTTAAACCATAGAATTGTTAAATCCCGTAATGATGGAATCATCTTGGAGAAAGGAAAGTGTATTTCGGGATCTTATCTGATGCTAGTGGTACGGTTTCTGCTTCGAAGAAGGGATAAAAGGGTGTACTTCATGAATTGGGTGATTGTTTGGATTTACTTCATGGCAGTTTGGTTATTTCAAAGTTTTACGGGGTCATGTGCTTTTAACCATGGTCGGAATGAAACCATTATCATAGTTCACTTAAAACGTCAAAGGAGGCTAGTTTTGAACTTTTAACCAGAAGATGTGACAACGGCGTTAATTCATTATTATTTATTTGAAGTTGAAGTGAAATTGCACGGGCGAGTGTACTTAGTATCTGAAGGTATCGGGGATGGTTGGATGAAGATTCTTCAAGATCCTTGTTTGAGCTTATTATCAAAAATGAAGACATGGAAATCTAGTTATTGTTGGGTGACTTTTCCTTTTCTTTTACCACTTGGGGGAATTGGGCTCTTACCACCACAAAATAACTATCACTTTAAGGAGTTACGTTGTAGTGCTCAGTGCCACATTCAATTGTGGATTTTCAAGAGGTGATGTATGTCTAATACTTGATGGTTGGTTGGATGAAGAGTATAGAGTACTTAGAGATTCAATGGAGGATGAAGTCTCGGCACCGCTCTTTGTTACATATGTGCAAGTTTAAGTCACGAGTTCGGGTTAGTTTACTTTAGGGTCAAATTCATCATATTGGATTTTCTCCATCAGCTGTCACGACAAAGAGCCTACTGAATGATAATGGGATTGATAACAAGTTTTGCCAAGAGATGATGATAAGAGAGAGATTATGACGTTTGAACACAACAATTCAAGCCTCGTACTCTAAAGAAAAGAAAAGTGTACGTTTCAATGCGCTTTATCTTTGAAAGAAGAGAAATCTTCTTATGACGTTTGAACACAACAGTTCAAGCCTCGTTCTCCAAAGAAAAGAAAATTGTACATTTCAGTGCACTTTATCTTCGGAAGAAGAGAAATCTTCTTATTATGACCATTCTCATCAACATGCTTCATGCTTTTTTCCATGCGCTTTCAATTATCAAGTGAACCGGACTACCGTTGATTATTTTCTTATTCCACTTGCTCAATTATAATGACAATGGCGACATCATATGCTACCTTTAAGGGGGAGAAGTGTGAAGAGACTACATTTTAAAGATATTCACTTGTTAAATCAAGAATGGCATCTCCGTATGCAATTCTTGAGGGGGAGAAGAAGTATGATAATTCTACATGTTGAGTTATATTTGATAATATATGGTCATACGGCTCCTAACTCATGTAAGAACCGAGCTTCTTCTTATCGGGTCATCTTTACATGGAGTTTCTTCTAAGAGCCGTTGGTTGACATCTTCTCACGGACTGATGAGTTTAACAACAAAGTGCTTCCTGTTGCGGGGCTGATTTCTTTGATGAACATCTTTCTGTTCTTGTTTGATTGGGAGGGATTTGAGTTAAGGGGATTTGCTATATATAAGTTAACGGGAATGCATTTGATGAAAAGAAGATGTTAACTTTCTATTCCCCAAACGGACAATTTAGAAGAAGGTCGAGTCTACAGTCTGTTCTACATTTTCTGCGACATGTTAGAAGACTAAAGACGTATTGCATTTAATGATCTAAAGACTTCTTCTTAATCCGGACTGAGAAGATCACTTGAAATCTTTGTCAGTTTAGGGGAGAGCACTAATTGGGGGAGAGTGAAAATCCTGATTTAATCCCTAATTAGTTTGCTCACATTGTTTCTTCAGCAAGTTGATTCTCACAGATATATTTGAGCTAATGGTCTTCTCAAAATATTTCTAGAACATGGTCTTATAATGTGTTGCTGATTCTGAAGTATCAAAACCAGCAAGGGGGAAGGAGACACACATCTAAACGCGAGTAAACTTGATGAACTTAATACTTCTAAGTGATTGAAGATATCCCAGGAAGACAAATGTCATTACCGCAGAGAAACTCAAGGTTTGACTCATGGCGTTTAGTGTTTATTCCAACTATGTGGGGGAAGAGATGGAAGAGTTAGTTTCTGGTGATAAAAGAGGTACACAAGTGTGTGATGATTTCAATGCTATCGAAATCATCAAGGGAGAGAGATTGTGTACATTGGGGACGCTCAGTTGTTTCACTTGAGAGCTTAATCAGTGATTCAGAGATATAATCACTTATTCCGGAGTTGACATCTGCAGAGATAATCAGTGATTCGGCTTGCTTCTTCAATGTTATCGGTTATTCTCTCTTTGGGCATTCGGGTACTTCGGGTTCTTGAGCTCCATACACTTTCTTCAGGGGAGAGAAAAGTATACATCGGAGTTATTCTTTGGCTATCGAACTTAATCTGCTACTTCGATGGTATAAGTTTCTCTGTCTTTCGGGTATATGTGTATTCGGGTTCGTGAGCTCTAGTCTAAGAGACTGACTGCATCAATTCATCTACTTGGGGGAAGTGGTCTCTTGACAACTTTTTGGTATGGATCACTTCAGTCTTCAGTGGAAAAGGAATCTGAGAAGATTATTTAAATGTGGGATGATACGTTGTTGTTCTTCTACCTTGATGATATAACCCCGAACGGAGAATCGTTGATCGTTCTTAAAAGGAGCAGCAATATTCATGATAATGGTGGCTTCTTTGTGCACCTGGCTAAGGCAAGCTTGAAATAGAGCTTCGAATCTGCTCAACAAAAGGATTTATGGTTTGGGGGAAGCTGCCAAAGTCTCACTTTCAGATGGTTCAATTTCTCTCAATTCAGGAGCCTCGAAAGCTTTGGTGGTGAATGTTTAAGAGATGATTACTTCTAACTTCTACAACGGGACTGCTCGATATCCTTATCTCGGTACTCGTATCATCATCTTCTTAAACTATATCATCTACTCTATCTGTAAATATTTAACAAAAAGCAAAATACAAAAATATAAAACCAACAAAAACAAAATAGAAAAATATAAAATCAACAAAAACCCATAAAATTCAGAAAATTTGAAAAAGACAAAAAATATGTTTTTTCAAAGACATGTCTTCTGGTATCGATAACATCTACGGTCTTAGAAATATCATTCAATAATGGCACGGGACCATAGATGAAGTTCGAGCAGAAGGTGTAAATATTTCTTTTCAAAACATGTCTCTAAATATGGCTTGCAGTTACTTCAGACTGTAACCCGCGCTTAACCATGGTTTGCTATTATTTTTTATAGCAACCCGCTCTTCAAGGAAGGAAAATGCTGCGCTAAACCAATTTTCAAAAATTTTGTGCACTTATCCTAAAACAAATGAGGAAAGTATGTCGAAGGACTGTTGTTCCTACTCAAATATTTTTCCTTCTAAAATTCTTCAGAAAAATATTTGTTTTAACAAAATGGTGGTAAATTGAGTTGCTTTGAAATCAATCAGAATCATGTTGTCATAAATTTTCAAAACCCAATCAATGACCTCGGCTTAATTAAAACTTTTCATAGATAGAGTCATTGATTGAGGGAGAGAATGTTTTTCAAATTCATATCATCTAACGGGCTTATCTAATTATCCTATATACTTAATTGTAAAACATGTTAACCTACGTTGAAGGACTAGGTGCCTAGGATATGATTGTTAGGATTAGATGATTAGAGTTTTATAAACACATTATTCCCATGCTTTACATGATCTGATTGATATGTTGAATTGACTTTTATTAGTCGATTACTGTTTGGGTGATGTCGACAACCATATATCTGTTTGTGTGTCCAATAACGTATGCAGATATCATGGTTCATAAGAATGTTCTCGATCCGAATCCCACTAATGAAGAAGATTGGATACCGAAAGGAAAGGGTAACTATTTTTTGGGTCGACAAATGAAGAAACAGAGCTTAATTAGATCTCACCATGGACAGTTGGCACGTTAGATGCAACTTCAGAGGTCTCACTGCATCTGCAGATGGTTTTCTTCCAACCCTCAGCAACAACAACAAAAGCAACTCAACCACCTAACGTATCTTTGTGCATGACAAGTAGTGAATAATACCATTTTTCAAAATATTTGATAAAATTGTTTTGAAAATGGAAAAATATTGTTTTGAAAATAAATTGGATTAAATTTTGAAAATCACCGGACTTCATTTTATCAAAACCTAAGTCACTCAATCAACGACTACGGTCATCGATTGAGGAGGAAAGAGATTTAAAATAAAATATTTTCAAACGATATTTCTTCATAAAAGTCCGGTTTGTACGTAATAAAGTGGTGATCTAAAGATTTAATGTTATGTCGTGGTATGATTTTCTTTAAAACTCAAAGATCTTTCAGAATGAAATTTTTTCTGTTCTTGTTTGATTGTGAAATTGTTTTATTTTACTTAAAGATCTCTTAAAACTATAATACCTGACACTAACAATCTTTAACATTTTAATTGGTCCATATCAATCATTTTTCAAAATTAAATCTTGCCACGTCTTTCCCCAAATTTTTCTAAATGATTTAAATCAATTGGGATCACAAATCTCAATTGGTTTGAAATTTTTGATCGGGGGAGAGATCGTGATTTAAATCTCAAATTGGTTTTAAAAGGGTGTTTGTTTCAAAAGCACTCCTTCCTTCATGTGCCAAAAGATTTCAAATACATGATGCACATGATTGAGGAGGAGCATTTAACCAAAAGCCAGAAGAGTATTTAAAACAAGGCCACATTTTCTCCCATGTTTTCTAAACCTTATTAAATCAATTGGGATCCAAAATCTCAAAGAGTTTGATATTTTTGATCGGGGGAGAATTTGTGATTTAATTATGAAATCTGATAAATGATGATCGATTTGATTCAAAAGTGCATGCTGCTCTCCCATATGTGCTAAACACTTTCGAATCTCGAAGCACATATTGAGGGGGAGCATTTCATAAGAAAATAAACTTTCAAGGTACAAAGATTTCTATGTTTCAACATAAGTACCTTGATTGATTTTCTAATGATTTTCTATATGGCAGTGTGATCGTGAAAGTTCTTCAAAGATCTCTTTCCTCTATGTGCTAAATGATTTTAAAACAACCAACGCACATTTTGAGGGGGAGAATTTACCATGAAAATCAAAAGGCTTTGTCTAAGGAAATTGTGATCAAGAAATTGTTTCAAAGAACTCTTGCCTCCATGTGCTAAACAATTTCATAATCATATGCACATGTTGAGGGGGAGCATTTCTAAATGATCAAAAACAATTAAGGTACCAAATGCTTTGATATTATATCACAAGTACATTGATTGATTTTCCAAATGCTTTTTCAATTGGTTTCAAGGAAGAATGAACGGTACCAAAAGACCGACCATTTTACTTTATGCATGGAGTTATAAGGATGGTGAGGTTAGGTATTCGTTCCCACGATCCCGCCAGAGCCGGAGGGATCTACCCAGGTACAATCCACTAGATAGTGTAGAGTCCTTAGGTATGATGAAAAAAGGAGAAAAATGAGAATATGGGAAGAGTGCGGACTGAGATAGAGCTAGAACTGGAATAAACCCAACAAGGTTCTAGTAATGAAGTCTCGGTAAGCACTGAAGGGGTTGAAGAATGAAACAGAATTAAATGTGAAAAAGGGTAAAAAGAAATAGCCCTCCATTAATTCAACCTTAGGGCAGAAACCGGGTTCAATACATTTGCTACTGGTGGTTACTAAGGTAACACTGGTATTCAGACAAGACGTCATGGACCCAGTGACGCACTGCACCTAACTTCCCAAGCTACTCAAGTTCCTCTTAAAAGGGCTTGTTTTATTCTCACAGGGAACCTACATAATCTATTGACTTTCTCTTAGAGATTGTTCATATTGAAGAAGGAGACTCTCTCCCTAGTCTCCGGCATAGGAAACCAAAATGCACAATTGAGTCTAGAGCCAAGAGATCATCCACAATATCTCATTAGGACACAAAATTAATGAATACTTGCTGTTTCACACAATGTGGAAAGTAAGTATATATTGAGAGTCCTACGTATTATCCTTGTGGTATTGCCAGAACATCCGAGTGATATGTAAAATTATTCACGATGAAGATGGAAATCCTTCTAGAGCCAACATCAAACAAGCTCTTGGTGGGTGACATGTGAGATCTTTTCTAAAGATCAAACTTGTGACAACTGGATAGAAACAATGGGGCGATTCATTCTTGAATCAACCTTGGTCCAGGAAATGAATTGACGAATACTTTTGGAAAAAACATTTGATGTGCAAATCTTCTTTTCTCTAGCACATCGAATATGTATTCATGTTTCAAGCACAAAAAGTATCTCTGATTGAAAAAAATACTTTTGGAAAAACCTTTCGATGTACAAATCTCTTCTTTTCTCTAGCACATCGAATGTGTATTCTTTTTCAAATACAAAAAGTATTTTTGATTGAAAATTGATCTTTCTCATAAAACCTTCGTCGTATTGCAAAACTCTTTCTTCAAGCAATAAGCGATTGTTTTTCAAATCAATTTTTTTATCAATCAGTGAATCTCAATTCGCTGGTTCACTCACTCCGTGTTGTCTTCTTTGGGACGCTCCGGTTTGAGAACGACTAGAACAGCTGTGAAACCCTGTCAAGGAGATTCTTCGGAACTCTACCTGATCACAGGTAGTATTTATACTGATCAACGGGTAACCGTGGTTCTTGCAACTATATTCAACGAAAGTGAACAAAGACACTTTCGTGTGTTTTAGTGCTAACTGTTGTTTGCAGGAACTGTTGGACGGTTGCGGTTGATCAGAGTTGAGAAGTCAATTCGCAACCGCATGCTCACAACATTCACACTTAATTGAATAAAATCATGACCATCAAAGACATACAACAAAGATGCTTTCGCTACTCTGATGAAAAGATGTCATGATCCATAAAGTGTGAGCACGTCGGTCCAAAAGTCACAATATCACATGAAGGCAACACTATAAAGGGTGATCCAGAGATTTACTATGGCTGATGATCTCAAAGAAAGCTAGAAGATCATCAAAGATGTGGATCAGTTCAAAGACCTCCACTTAAAGTACAAAGTAATTGGACTTTGAAGAATCACTGCTAAAGCACAAAGATTGCGGAAATTGAAGAATTGAAGTCTACGAGCTCAAGACTGAAGATAAAATAGAATGCTAGGATTCGAAATGTAAAACATGGGGTGACCTCCCTTAGGGGGAGATTTTTAGGAATTAGAAATTCCATAGTGAAGAGTCGGTCACCCCAAATATAATCTAGCATAAGTTAGCTCGTAGACATATCGTTATTTACATTATTTAGTAGTTAATTAGTTAGTTATTAGCGTAGATTAGTTTAGAGCAACACCTTGGAGGAAGGACGGGTCCTTACCCACTGTATGCCTGATCCACAGTCTGATAGGAGGACATATTAGCTTGTAACTATAAATACCCCTTCCATCCTTGGAAGGGGTGGTGCTTCTTTGATAATCTAACATTTTCTCTTTTGTTTATCTCTCTAGAATCACCCTCTCTACTCTCTTCATCTCTCTAACCATGGCTTTCTTGTATAATCACCATCTTAGACCACCCGAACCATCAAACAACATAAATATGTGATCCTAACACATTACACTACTTAGGTGTATAACAACGTAACCCATTGTTTTTTAAATTGATATCTTGTG
The DNA here is from genome assembly GCA_019973895.1 of Chrysanthemum seticuspe. Lineage (NCBI taxonomy): Eukaryota > Viridiplantae > Streptophyta > Magnoliopsida > Asterales > Asteraceae > Chrysanthemum > Chrysanthemum seticuspe. Next base: position 100,072,062 of record BPTQ01000002.1, read on the forward strand.
ATCAACTGTTTTACTTATAAACCTATGAATTTCACTCGACCTTTATGTTGACCTTTTTAGTATGTTTTATCTCAGGTTCTTGAGGTACTTGACTGGCACGGAGTAGCACAAATTTTTTGGAAGGCTGCATTTTGTTATCATTCGATGAAACGTTTTAAAAACTTTGTGAAGTGTTTATTATGTATTATGAAATGTTTGGGACCTCTTTAAACTCTGATGTTTTATTGTAATCGATTGATAAATATTTTCAAAACGTCTCATTTAGAGTCGTTTTCTATTATTATGACCATTTTACTATGAGGTAACACCCCAATGACATTGTTGGAATCACTCCTAAACTTTATTTCAAGTGTTTGTAATTAACATGTAATAGGTTGCTTAATTAGGCTTTTATGTTTGTATTAAACGCAAGGCTTACGTAGAAAGCCCATAAGCCTTGGCCCATATGTAATAAGAAAAGGAAGGGAACTTGTGTGTTGCCCTAGTTCCTTTCCCTATAAATAGTATTGTAAGCCTTCCTTAGAAGGTTGGTTGTTCATTTCACACATAATACATTACACTTAACCTTTGTTTACTTTCATACGTGTGTGTGTGTGTGTTTGTTCATCCGATCACCTTATCTATATTTCTTACATATTGATGCTTGTGTTACAATATGGTTACCTAACAGTGGTATCATTCGCCATCTACTTGGGTGAAACACTTTTGTTTTTGAAGTTTTTTTATCTATACGCTTGAGTTTTGTGTATTAAACTTTCATAGGCATAAAAGCTCAAATTTGTACACTTTAAAACTCAATATTTTTGTGGTTCAAGGTTCATTTAGTGTTAAAGTTTAAGTTTTTAGCATCAAGTTTGAAACTTTACGTGTGTAGAATAGTTTTTGAGCTTGATTTCATTCGTGTACTTATGTTTACGCGTAAGGAGAAAAGTTGCTTTAGATCATCAAGCTTAAAACTTTTGTGTTATTTTGGTGATATTGAAGCTCTTTCATCGTTAAAATCAGGTTTCTAAACACTTTTACGCATAAAAATCAGTTTTGGTGTTAGTTTGTACTTTCTACTCGTAGTAAAACCCTAGTTTTACTCGTAAGCTTCAAAGTCTACGCCTAAGCATCTGTTACGTGTAAGCTTCTCATCACTTGATCTTCAGTGTTATTGGTCTACTCAGTGTTTTCTTGCTTGGATAAGCCTGAAAGCACTTCGAATTTGGATATCTTTTGGGCAAAACCCTAGTTTTACGCCTAAGCTTAAACACTTACGCGTAGCATCCTTCTTTGCCTAAGCATTTTCTTACGCCTAAGCCTGTCTTACGCCTAAGAAAATCTTATGCATAAGGATTCTACTACTAAGTCTTTGGTTTATGCCTAAGCTAAGTTTTCCTCAAGTTTACGCTTAAGCTTTTACTACGCGTAAGTTCTCTTTTACGCGTAAGTTGGGTTTTACGCGTAAGGTGATTTCTACGCCTAAGTTGGTTTCTACGCATAAGGTTACATCATCAACATTGTTTCATTCAAATACAAAGATCCATCATCAACACAAGTTTCAAGATGTCTCAACCACCATACTCTAGCTACTTTCCTCATGTGTATCCTCAACAACAACAACAACAACAATTCTATCAACAATATCCTCCACAATCTCCACAACAAGTGCAACAGTTTCAACAAAAATTTCCTCATGGAGCAATTCCTTTGGACTTCGAGAGAGCAGAACTGCCTTGGCCAGATGATCTCGGATTCCTTTGGACTTCGACTAATGATTCCGAAAGAACAGAACTGCCTTGGCCAGATGATCTCGGATTCGACGATTGGATCAAAATCAAATACGGAAAAATTGACGCGTTGACTCAAAAGAAAATCTGGGAAGGGTGTATGAGTAAAAATCAACCTAACAGCGAAGCTCCTAATGAAAAACCAGAAGATGACACCAAAGGCTCGTCTAAAGTAAACAATGAAAAATGCAAACAAATTCTCAACCAACTTGAAGATACCGATTCCGACAATGATTTTGATTATCTCGAGTTGCAAGGCGGAGACGGTTTCATTGACCCAGATGATGAAATACACGAGAAACGAAGATGCAAGCTTCTTGGCATCCCATTTAAGAGGCCACCTCCTATTATAGCCGAAAAATTTGAGTTTACGCGATACCATTTAGGGCCTGAAGAAACATTTTGCAAGATACGGAAAATTGAAACCAAAGAATATCTGCGCACTGCAACAAATGTTGGATGGGTTAGGCGCAACTTAATGAAAGACGTGGATGAAGTCGGGGATGTTCAAAGGCCCCCATAGGAGCCCCGCGGCTCTGAGTCTAACTTAAAGACTCATTAATAAAGAAAAGTGCTCTTTCGGGAGACAACCCGAATTATCCCTTTCTTTTGTTTTTATTTCCTTTCTGTTGGGTTTTGTGTTTTCTAACCATTTTTGCAGGAAATGAGGAACTAATTGCTGCTGCAGTTGTTGATCTGAACAGAGTTACGGCGTAAGTCATCTTGGTGATTACGCCGTAACCAACATTTTAGCAGCAGAATTCTTGACGCATTACCAATTACGGCGTAATACCATCTCAGTGGTTACGCCGTAACTACTCGCTTCACAGCTCATACCAGGTTTTGCCAGTTACGGCGTAACTCCCTAATAGGAGTTACGACGTAACTCTCCTCTGCTTTAATTCTTTCATTTTAAAACACAGTAACCTTGTATTAGTTTTTAAATGAACTTTGTGGGTGTGTTCCTTGTAAACCCTCACGAGACTTCACTCATCCACTTGGGACACCAAGTGGTTTAAAAGGCTTGTTGCATTCGCTAAATGCAACCGTGATTCCTACAAAATTGAGTTAGGTTTGTTTTTCATTTTATTTTTTTCTTTTTAGAATTATGCTTGTCGGTATTGTGATTTCAGGGATTGAAGTTTGTTCATGACGCTTAAACGAATGCACGGTTCTTTCTCGTGGGCCTCTTCTTTTTGGAGCAAATTTCAGGGTAGTTCTCGCTCTAATTCTACCTTTCTCTTCACCTTTATTTTAATGCCTAGTACAAAAGGGACTTTGTATAATTCAAGTGGGGGGACGGGAATAGAATTATCTCTTGAACTTTATTTCGCCCTCATTTTTCTAGTTTATTTTGAAAAATTATGCCATTTTGAAAATTTTGAAATGTTTTTCCGAACCTAACTAGATTAGACCTTAGCCGAGCACATATAACCCTTGACATTACATGGTGAGATTAGCCTTATCCGTTTCCAATATTTTACCCCAAATCCACCAAATTATGAGTGTGCCAATAGCTTGTAAACTTTAGAACTTGGCCTTTGCATCATTTCGAGACCATAGACGAGGTATGTTGAGTTCGCTCGATGTATTTGGACTTTTCAGTTTTAGAAGGCAATATTATAGGATTTTCACCCAAACAGCCTACCATTGTGAGTCTATCGATTAGTCACCTCGACTTTTCGACCCCCATGTGAAACCCTTTTGTTGCACTCCCCTTTAGTGCAAGATACCCCTAGATACACCCTTCTGAGCCATTCCTTTCATTTTGTCAACCCAATATATTTTTTTGTTACACCCTTATACCTTAGCCTACCCTGTAGTCTTTATTTGTAATTGGGAAGTCATCATTTGCCTAAGTTCAAGATTCGAGTGGAAATGTTTGAAAATCACGCTTTCATCGACAACAATTATGAAGATCATTGAAGACCCCCGAATTCCCATTGTTCATCTCAAGTGGGGGGATGTTATATTGTTATGTTAAAAAAAAAAAAAAAAAAAAAAAAAAAGTTGATTGAGTTATGTTATTGTAAAGTGCAATGTTATAAGCACTATAGTATGAGCTTTATTGATTAATATCAATGAGGCCACCTCAGTCACATTAGAAGATTGGAGTTGGAGTTATACCAACTAAAGAAGAAAAGGTAGTGTGCCCATCACGACGTCCTATAATGACGCATCTACCTTGCATTTCATGATCCGGTCTCTAGACTTCTAAGCTTGAACTTTGGGCGGACGGTAAGTAGTGATGACTTAGTTATAGATTTAGACTACCTGCTTGTTTTTCATTTTACACCAATTATATATCCCATGTCTTATCCTACCCTTTAGTCATGAAGCGTGTCTAGGTGATGCAGCGAGCAATCTTTGGTGTCTTGGCCATGGATTTGGTCATGTATCATTGATTTTGTCCACTTCGCCGTGACATGTTAGTAGTGACGAGTCACCCCTTAACCTTTGTCGTGTCTACCCATATTGCCTTCGAGAATTTTTTAGCCCTTAACTCTAGTGGTGGAGATTTGTGTAAACGCCAAGCTTATGATAGAATACATGCTATGACTGTGCGATTGAGTGATCACCTCGAAATTGACACTTAGAATAGTTGAGAGATTTGAGTGTTTGTTCCCCTTTTGTGAGGTGTTCGGCTTTGTTTTATTCTAGCATAAGGGATTTGTAAACTCATATTTTCCAGGTTTTGGGAGATATCTTTTTAGGAATCTATCTAATAAGGTCTACTTGAGGGCAAGTAGAGTTCAAGTGGGGGGATATTCGATAACATCAAATAGTCCTGATTATTAAGTGTCAATTTCCCCCGATAATGCTCGTTATTTACATCATTTATATGGATTTACGCTTGTTTTCCATTGTTTTCCACTTTCAGGTAAATTACGAGCATTGGAGCTAAGGAGACGCGGAAATGGAAACATTACAAAAGATTTATCACAGTATGCCTAATTTGAAGAAGTTACGGCGTAACTCGTCTCTCACATTACGCCGTAACTATTGCGTGACCCAGAAGTCCAACTTATCAAGAGGTTACGGCCTAACTCTTCCCAAAGGTTACGATGTAACTCCATTAGGTCAAAAGAGGTTCCACGCCGCTGATACTTACGCTGTAACTACTGCATCACTTATGACGTAACCGAGTTTATTGAAGACTACGGCGTAACCACTTAGAAGGTTACGCCGTAACTAGCAGATCTAGTGCATTTACGAAGAAATAGAAGGTTACGGCGTAACTCCTCTATTGGTTAAGCCGTAACCCAGACCTGGCCTATAAATACCCCACGAATTCCAGCATTTCAAAGCATCCCATTCCACACACAACACTCTGAGAACGTGGAAAAAAGCTCAAGGTAGGTCTAGGGGAGCATACGGAGCTGTTTCCAAGGGAGAAGTCATACCATTACGATAAGCTTTAGCGTTTATTATTTATTTTACTTTCAATTCATGTATTTCGTACCTTTGAATATTGAATTGATTTGCATGATTAATATGAGCGGCTAAGCACCCTTTGGTGCTAGCCTAGTTATGATTCCTTAATTGTTTTGTTTGCGTTTACCTTTACTTCCGTACAATTATTTCTAAGTGTATGCATTAATAGTTCTTTGGTAGTCACCCTTGGTTCGGTAGTTTTGAATGGCGATAGAGGCCAATTGCCTAGGAGATATGACCAACTGACCCTAGGTGAGCGGACTGAGACGGGAAGGGTAAGATATGACCAACTGACGACCCTTTCTACTTGTACGATTTGACCAACTGATCACCTATCGTTTGGATGAACTTAAGAATTGGGGGGTGTAGTGTCTAAGTTCCTAACGGCCGGGCACTCACTATTTAGAATCTAGCATGTAGCGGTACTTAATGACTCGGCTTAGGGGACCAGGAACAACAGGACTTATGACGGTGCGCCTGATTTCTCCTGTGGTGGCATCTTTGCTGATAGGTTAGGGCGAATTGACCAAATGTTGTCCCCACGAATTTGACCCCACCTGAAGTAATTTGAAGTAGGTAGACGTAGAAATAACTAGCTAGGAGGATTGACTAGGTTAGCACCACTATTCCTCTATTGATTTCCCTTTACCATTTATTTGCTTTTCTTTTATATTCTGCATTAGTAGTTTAATTAATTAAATCCCTATCAAAACCATTATTATTCTGTGACAATTAGACTTAGTAATAATCCGACACACATAGCTCTTAGGACGACCTCAGCTTTACCATTTACTACACTACACACGACCGGGTACACTGTCCGTTAGTGCATTAGGGTAGACCATAGGTATAGCGAGATACTATAAATATTAAGACCTGGTCAGTAAAACCTGCATCAGTTTACAAAGATGTGTGAAGCTTTAAGCAGCCAAAAATCCATTCATGAAGTTGGATCCCTTGACAGACCTCCAATGCTCACTCCCGGAAACTACGATCAATGGGTGATAAGGTTCTTTAGGTTTTGTGATCTAAAGAAGCCACATGGAAAGTTCCTGAAGAAGGTCATCCTTGAAGGTCCTTTACAGATGCCTACTTTCACTGTACCCGGAGATCCGAATGCTGTTCCACCAAGAGATGATATTACCAACGTTGTCGGTCTTGATCAACTTACTACTGACCAACTTCTACACTTAGAAGCCGATGAACTTGCAATGCAATATATCCTTTTGGGATTACCCAATCCGATACTTCGTAGTGTTGATGCTCAGAAGACTACTAAAGCAATGTGGGAGCATATTCATCTTCTAATGGAAGGCACAGAACTCAATCAAGAGGACATGGAATTCAAAATCTACTTAGCATATGAACACTTCATGATTGAACCAGGGGAGACATTAGAATCATATCATCATCAGTTTTCAGACATCATCAATGACTTGGAAAAACATAATATCATTATGCCAAGGATTGCAGTCAACACAAAGTTCCTGAGTAGTCTTGGTCCTGATTGGGAAAAGTAGGTTATTTTCATCCGTCAAGTGAAGAATCTTCATCATGCTACATACGGATTGTTGTATGACAATTTGAAGCCCCACCAAAAGGAAGTTGACAAAGAAAGGATCATCCATGAAGTCCCTGCTTCGCCTTCACTTCCGGATAATCAAACTCTAGCTTTGTGGGCTCAAGCATGTTATCCTTAATTCCCGACTTTGCCAACAACCTTTACTAATCCTCCACAACCAACTGCTCAGATCACACCATATGATCCCTCACAAGAAAATCAATTGGTTCCATACAACAACAACAATGATCAAGCACTTTACAGCAAATCTAATGAGGATGTAGAAGCTTTCGATGCATTGCAACAAGGGTTTGTCATGATTGCAAGAGCCTTCGACCGATATTCTAACAAATGCAACAATCGCATTTGTACCTCATCCAACACAAGGAATTAAGTTGTTGTTAACAACGGAAGAGTTAAAGTTCAAAATCATGGTAATGTTCGTCAGATGGGTAGTGGTCAAGGATTTAATTCTACTGGAAGGAATAACATGGGTGCTCCACAACAACAAAGGGTTCAAGTGGTTGATCAGGGAAATGCTTAGACTGGGATTAATGGTCTCCGATGCTATAATTGTAATGAGAAGGGTCATCTGGCTAATGCATGCCCAAAGCCGAGGACCAGAGGCATCTCTTATCACAAAGAGGCTTTACTCTTGGCTCTAAAGGATGAAGCTGGTGGAACTCTTACCAACAAGGAACAAAGCTTCATGGCAAATGCAGATTCTGATGATGACATGGAGGACTTGCAGGCTAATGCAGCAGTGATGTTAATGGCAAACATGCAAGAACTCCACATGAGTGACACAGGCCCAGTGTATGACACTGACGGCTTGTCTCAGGTACTGGATCAAACTATATTCATTACTGGTCTGATATCTCCGCCAACATCTGCATCCAACGAGGATCAGAGTGTTCAACATGAGTCATCTACATCTCATTCCGATGATAATCAAATAGATCCCGTAGTTATATTTGACGATCAAGATGACCTTATGGTTAATATTGATAATCAAGTTGACTCCGTGGTTATATTTGATGATCTAAATAATGATCATGTTGAGACTCACATTGAATAAGCTGAACCTTTGTCTAATCCAGATCTTGAGCTCATGACCAATTTAATTAAGACCCAAAAATCTCGAATGGAAAAGTGCCAAGACATCAATAAGAAATTACACGATAAAATTGCACTGTTGACTAAGGACAATGAATGCTATAAGTTCCAGCTCAACATTTTTCAAACTCAATAGAAACGTGAAAAAGGTTTTGAAGTCGCATTTGTTAAATCATACCAAAATGAAAAATCTTTGGAAAAACATATATGTGATCTAGTTGCATCCAAGAATGCTTTGTTGTCTCAAATAGAACAACTGAAATATGATCATAAACAACAACTTAACGCTCTCACTTCGGAAACTCAAAAAGCCAAGTCTGAGTTATTAACTTGTCAAAAACAGTTTTGTGAATACAAAGAGCATTCGAGGAAACAAATAGATGACTATCTTGAGGAAATTGTCGACTTACAAAACAAAATAAAAGAGTTTCGAAATGTTGTTTACAAACATGGTGAGTCAATCACAACTATTCAAAAGTTTACTTTTAAACCAAATCCAAATGGATATGGACCGAATCTTGCTGATTACAAACCACGTTTTTCACATAGAGCATTGAAACCAAATCCTCAAGTCTACAGTGCTGAACACATAATTGATGATTCCATTATAAGTGTTGTTAAATATAATCGTATGGAGGAATTAGATGCAGAAGACGAAAGTCGGTCAAAAATTGAAAATGTTGTTTATTGCAAACCATTTAACTATTCAAAAGCCATAACTTTCGTCGCACAACAAGATAATTCTAACACACCTTGGGTTATCACGCCTACTCCTGAGTCCTCTTCTACTGATGGTCCCCCATCCAGTGTTGCCCAAATTAATGGTCCTTTACCTTCTTTTAGTGAAATAAAGCTATTAGTTGAACGATGTCAGGTTCTTAAATGCTTTGACACTTTTATGTCTGACATCAAACTTTTAGAACATGCAATTGAAGTTAATTCTGAAATAAAAGTTGAACATTTTCAATCGCCATTTGCGCGACAACAAAGAGATATTTTTCAGAAAGGGCTTTTACCACATGTCCGAAATTTAAAAATGTGTGCAATCTATTGGGAACGGGGCACTTCAAAAGGAGATTGGGCTTATGAAAACAGTTTTCGAGCAAACAGAAACATTGATTTCTAATACTAAACGTAAAAAGAAAATGTTACGAAATCATGTTGACCGACTCTTGGAAGATGTTATCTGTGCTGATACCATTAATGTTGTGTTATTACATTCTGTTGCATATGCATTTGATTATATCGCTGCTGATTCGGTTGAAAATGTTGAGAATACTGATAATGTGTCACAAATCAAGTCTTTAAAAATTGAAAATGAGCGATTGTTAAATGAGCTTTCCAATGAAAAACGTCGTCTTTAATGGTGTCAAAAAGATTGTCAAAATCGTGAACTTGCTTTGCAAAACAAAATCAACCAGTTGCGTTCAAAATCTCTTGATCCAAAAATAGAACAACTGGATGATGCAAACGTGTCTTTAAAGTGTCAAATTTCAAAATATGAACAAGAAATTGCCAAAGTCAAAACTGAATATGGTTTCACATTTGATTTACTTAAAAAGACTCGTGCTCAAGCGTCAAAAGATTTTGATGATCATCTTGCATATACCAAAGAAGTTTTACGAAATAATGGAAACACTCGCTCTGAAAATCAAGATTTTGTACACACTATCCATGACTTAAAAGCGGAGTTGGTAAAACTTATGCAAGATAAGATTAGTAACACTAATGCAATTACCCCAGGAATGTTTAAAATTGACACTAGAACGCCTAATGACAAACCATAAGATACTAATGTGCTTCCTTCCACTGAAACAGGAATAGTTGCCTCTTTTCCCAACGCTAGCACTTCACAGCTTAAGAGCAAATCAAGGAAGAATAGGAAGTTGCGATGTAAGAAAAGAACAATAAAGACCTCTGAAGTAGAAGAACACCTTAGGACTTTGAATAAGACTCAAGTTGCACCCACTTTAAACATTGCGTTAGACAAATGTAATAGAAAAAGTGATGTAACGAATGCTGAACCTTTAAGTACTTTGAATGTTATGTTTGAAGCATCTTGTGTTGGTTGTCATAAAAGTATGTTTTATGGTTGTCATGATAAATGTGTTGCTAATGCTATCTTATCTCGTAAGCGGAACAATAGAAAACGGAATACCTCTAGGCCCACTAATGCTTCTAAGTCTGTGCTAGGTAAACCGCCCACTAATGTTTCTGCTACGACCATTGATGTACCCATAGAACCCACTTCATCCCCTAGGAAGATCTTATTACCTAGTGCATTCACTAAGGCCAAAGCAAAGACTAGTTGGAGATGGCAGAAATGGTTACATAATACACTTGGATTTAAATGGATTCCTAAATCATTAATATATGTGTATCATCTGTAACTGTAACGGAACCCTCTAACTCTTCGGGTTCCACCTCTACTTCTATTCCACCTGTGTCATCTGTGTGTAATGCAGGTGATACAGATCATCCTTTGGATTGTTGATAGCGGATGTTCCCGACACATGACAAGCAATCTCAAACTGTTATCAAACTTTGTTTCAAAGTTCATTGGCACTGTCAGGTTCGGGAATGATCACTTCGCAGCTATCATGGGCTACGGAGATTACATCAATGGATACATCAAAATTAGCAGGGTTTATTATGTGGAAGGTCTCGGTCACAATCTCTTCTTAGTTGGTCAATTTTGTGATGGAGATTTGGAAGTTGCTTTTCGGGAGAAAACTTGTTTCATTCGTGATCTACAAGGAAACGATCTTATGTCCGGAAATCACACATCAAGTCTTTACACAATCTTAATGCAAGACATGATTGCTTCATCTCCCATCTGCCTACTTTCTAAAGCAACATCTACAAAATCTTGGCTATGGCACCGTCGTCTTTCACACTTAAACTTTCAAACCATAACCAATCTTGCACGTTACAAACTTGTTGAAGGTCTCCCAAGATTTTGGTATTCTAAAGATCACCTATGCTCAGCTTGTGAACAAGGGAAAAGCACTCGTGCTCACTTTCCTTCAAAGGTGGAACACAGCTCACAACATGTGCTTCATCTTCTTCACATGGATTTTTGTGGTCCGATGCGTGTGCAGACGATTAACGGAAAATGCTACATCTTGGTAATTGTGGATGACTACTCAAGATGGACTTGGGTTTATTTTCTTCGAAGTAAAGATCAAGCTCCACAAATGTTCATCACCTTTCTCACGAAAATTCAAGTTCAGCTCCAGAATACAGTCAGACAAATTAGAACAGATAAAGGGACTGAATTTGTTAATCAAACTATTCGAGAATACTATGAGAAAGTGGGAATTGAGCATCAAACATCCATTGCACGGACACCAGAACAAAATGGAGTTGTTGAAAGACGCAACCGTACGTTAGTGGAAGCTGCAAGAACGATGTTGATAAATGCAAAACTTCCAGATTACTTGTGGGCTGAAGCCGTGTCAACTGCATGCTACACTCAGAACCGTTCAATGATTATGAAACGCCACAACAAAACACCTTATGAGCTTATCCACAACCATAAACCGAATCTCAAACACTTTCATGTATTTGGATCCCTTTGTTACCCAAATAATGATCGTGATGACTTTGGTAAGCTCAAAGCCAAAGCTGACATAGGAGTCTTTGTTGGATACTGTGAAAACTCTAAGGGTTACCGGATCTGGAATTTTCATACAAGGGAGATTATGGAAACGATTCATGCAAATTTCGATGAGCTTACAAAGATGGCTTCTGAGCAAAATAGCTTGGAACCCGGACATAACCGCCTAAACTTTCCATAAACCCCATCATCAGCTGAACCAAGCTTACACCTTAGTCGACGTCAAATGGAACAACTATTTGCTCCTCTGTTTAGTAATGATATTGATCAACGTGCTCCAGATGTATCAAATGTTTCCGCTGCTCAACCTGATAATAATCCAATACCTGATACACCTGGAACAACAACAAGGGTTGAAGAAGCACCTCCAATTGATTCTACAATAACAGCTGAACAAACCGCATCCACTGACGCTGAACCAGCTGATGATCTTTTGAACCAAGAAGTACCTACACCTGCAGATTATGATCCAAATGCGTTCTTCAATCCTTTTGCTAATGAAACTGCCACTTCTGATGTTGCGGAATCATCTACAAGCCATTTGAATCCTCCTAATCTGCACAATGTATATCAACATCAACCCTCCACACATCGTTGGACTAGAGACCATCCTCTTGTGAACATTATTGGAAACCCGAATCAACCAGTCGTAACTAGACAACGGCTTCAGACCGACGGTGAACATTGCATTTATGCACTCACCGTCTGCCAAGCTGAACCCAAAAATATTAAAGAATCCATGACATATGACAACTGGATTGAATCCATGCTAGAAGAACTTAACCATTTTAAACGTCTTGAAGTATGGGAATTGGTTACAAAACCAACAGGGTTCTATGTTATTGGTCTGAAATGGATTTGAAAAAACAAGTTGGATGCTGAAGGTACAGTTATCAAAAATAAGTCACGTCTGGTGGCTAAGGGTTACAGACAAGAAGAAGGGATTGACTACGAGGAATCATTCGCACCGGTTGCTAGACTTGAGGCTGTTCGGATTTTTCTGGCATTCGCGGCTCACATGAACATCACGGTCTTTTAGATGGACGTAAAAACTACTTTTCTAAATGGGAATCTGAAAGAAATAGTCTATGTTAGTCAACCAAAAGGATTTGTTGATCCAGAGTTCCCTAATCACGTCTACAAACTGAACAAGGCTCTCTACGGTCTCAAATAAGCCCCTCGGGCGTGGTATGATAAGTTGTCATCCTTTCTCATCTCTCATAATTTCGTCAAAGGATCGGTTGACCCAACACTATTCATACAATATCACGGGGAACACATTTTAATCGTTTAAATTTATGTGGATGACATCATTTTTGGGTCAACACATCTAAAGTACTCAAACGCTTTTTCAAAACTTATGAAAAAAAAATTGAAATGTCCATGATGGGTGAACTTACGTTCTTTCTAGGACTGCAAGTTCATCAATCACCCCGTGGTATTTTCCTGTGTCAGTCCAAATATGCTCTTGAAATTTTAAACAAACATGAAATGCAAAATTGTGATACCTATGCCACACCGATGGCACATACCAAGAAACTGGACGCTGATTTGCATGGGAAATTGGTTGACCCTACCAAATACCGAAGTATTATTGGGTCTCTCATGTATCTAATAGCCAGTAGACCTGACATTGTCTTTGTTGTATATCTTTGCTCCCGTTATCAGTCGAGACCAACTGAAAATCACCTCTCTGAGGCTAAAAGAATCCTCCGATACATCAAGGGAACCATTAATTTGAGGATCTGGTATCCAAAAGATTCTGGTTTTGAACTAATAGCTTTTTCAGACGCTGATCACGCAGGTTGCTTAGATTCTCGAAAAAGTACTTCAGGTGCTCTACAATTTCTTGGTGATAAATTGGTGTCATGGCAATCGAAGAAGCAGGATTTTACATCGCTGTCATCAACCGAAGCAGAATATGTAGCCATGTCAGCATGTTGTGCTCAAGTCATTTGGATGAGAACACAACTCAAAGACTATGGTTACGTATTTGACAGAATCTCGATGTACTGCGACAATCGAAGTGCTATTTCAATCTCGTGCAACTCCGTCCAACATTCGAAGTCTAAGCACATCGATCTTCGATACCATTTCATAAAAGAGCATGTGGAAAAGGGTACTGTTGAATTATATTTTGTGGGTACTGAATATCAACTGGCAGACCTTCTCACCAAAGCCTTAGCTCCTGCTAGGTTTACTGAGTTGGTCCATCGAATTGGTATGAGGTGTTTGACTCCAGAGGAACTGGACGAACTTTTGACACATTCTTAAAACCAGTCAAACACCAAAACCTCTTTTGTAAATATTTTATCAAAAACAAAATAGAAAAATATAAAACTTCATAAAATTCAAAAATATTCTTCTATCTAAATTTCTTTCAACATCGAAAGTACAAATCTTCCGTCAACACTTTGCTCTTTCAAACAATTCATCATTTTATCGAACAAGTGTTGAGGGGGAGAATGTAAATATTTTCTGTTTCATAAAACCTTGTACTTGCATGTTACCCAGTATTGGTTGTATCTTTGATACTGGTGAATATGTTTCTTGTTTCTTAACACTCCTCGGACGCAAATTTGTAAAATTTCAATATTTCTAAAGTCGAGGGGTAGTGTCGTCATGTTTCTTTCCAAACTTTTACTTCAAGCTTAACCAAAATGGAAGTTATGGGCTATGGATGAAAATGGTTTAGGTGGAAGGCCAAAATTGTCAAAAGTTTAAACTTACTGTTTACAAAATCTTCCACCTAATTTCACTTCACATTTATTACATACATTCAATACTCCAACTAACTCATCCACGCTAAAAAATCCAACTTCAAATCCGTGTTACAAACATCAATTTTGTAAGTGTTTAATGTTTCTTGATGTAATTTCAAACATAGGTCTTTAACAGTTTGCAAATCCAGTGGTTTGATGTTTAACTAGGCATGATTTTAGTTTTACGCGTATGCGTATAAACTAAGAATCATGTTGGGTTGTTTTTTTGTGAAATGGGTGTGTTAAAACGTTTCAAACATCAATCCTTAAACTGTTTCCAACATCTAATTCAACCCAGAAACATGTATTAATCACTTTTCAAAATTAGGGTTTATGCGTGAAATTGGGGGTTTTCAATTATGAGTGATTAAGGACAATTAGAGGCTTGAAATATGCTTAGCATGTGTTTAATTAACCAATAAAACCGCTGAATCTCACCCAGAAACATCATAATTGTGAAATTTGAATTTAGGGTTTAAGTATTCATTAATTTGGGTACTTCTGATTCTTGAGGAGTTTGATGTTAAAACTTGTTGTAAGCAACTCATATGACTTCTAAGACTTACCAGAAATCATTTGGTTCAATTCCCATGGCTAGATTTCTTATTCGTAAGATTTGACTCTAGGGTTTTAGGTTACGCATAACTTGATGTCTACGCGTAACTGGATAGACCTTGTGATAACATGTGATTTTGAAAGAGGATTGAATAAAATGTTAATCTGAATGTTATGAATGATTTATTGGTTCTACGCATACAAATTCATAATCAAGGGTAAAATTGGATTCTACACTTACGGATTACCTAACGCGTAGATGTTTACACGTAAGAGAAATCTTACGCATAACTCTTACGCATAAGGGTCTACAAAGGGACTACGCGTATCCTGTGAAGGATATGCGTAAACTTGGAGTCTTACGCATAAGGTTCACTCTTACGAGTAAACCTTACGCATAAGCTCCCAACATACGCTTACGCGTAAGCCTTATGCCAAGAGCCTTTTCCTACGCGTAAGATTTCTTACGCGTAAGAGGGACTCCTACGCATAAGCTTAGGTCTACGCGTATGGTTACACAATGTTTACGCATAAGCTTGCATTCTTATGCTTAAGCCATAATTTTAACTTTACTTATGAATTTTTATGCGTAAAACTTGTAAATAAATTACTCATAACGTCACAAGACCAAAATGTCACTAATAAGCTATAATTGTTAAAATGTTGTGTGAATGAGTGAAAATTTGGACTTTAAAATTCAAGATTAATACTCACGTAACTTATCACATCAATTTTGGACTATTGGACAAACAAGTGACTTTGGACTCGTAACATTCATTAACATAACAAATTCAATAATTGGACAATAAAATCAACTTTTGACTAACATAATGTCTTTCGATATGTTGGTTCTTTTGGCTCAATATCTTTCAGATCACGATATGGACATCACTATGGAAAATGTTAACGCACCAAATGAGCTCACAATGGAAGACATATTCCCTACTGGTTATAGTATGAAGCTTGGAAAGAACAATCTCAAGGTTGATTTTGAAAACTTCACTTGCTCTGAATTCTCATGCCGAATAGCTGTGGATATTCTCAAGACTCATCCTTACAACAACATGCTGACTAACTCTGCAACTGTGTCGGAGATCTACATTCACCAATTTTGGCATACTATGAAAAAGGTGGATGGTCAAGATGTTGTCACGATTACTCTAAACAATAAGCAGGTCACCGTCACGATTGCTGATTTACGAGCAATTATTCTGCTCCCTGCTATCCAGACTGATGAGTATGTGCCAATTCCAACTGAAGAGGCTATACTACAATTCATGGTCGATATTGGTTATGATGAAGCTGCAGGAATCATTACCAAGCATTCTTCGGTCGACTTAAAGAACATTCCTCAGCCATGGAGAACTTTATACATCATGATTTCAAAGTCTGTTTCTAGAAGAGACAACGGTCATGAGCATCCTAAGCTAATGCAACTACAAATCTTCTGGGGCATGGTCAACAAAATGCACATCGACTATGCAAGTCTGATATGGGAAGACATGATGTCTCACCTCAAGAAGCCTGGCACAAAGATTCCTTTCATCAGATACACCAAGTTGTTGATCCAGAGAATACTCGAAAATAATCAGGACATTCCCTTGAGACTTAATGACCCCAACCATCATTCGGCGTTTTTTGAGGCTACATTAAATGTTGTCAGATTCAAAGACTCATCAACAAAGAAACAAGGTGTAGTGTTGATAGACTGCCTTCTCTCTGATGATATTAAAAGACTTCAATCGTATTCAAGATATCAAGAAGCACTGGCTTTAGGCAAAGTCGGCTTTATGGATGAAAAGTCTTCAGCCATCCCAGTCAAGAATACCAGGAGATCAGGTAGTGCAGGAAGTATAGCAAGCACTGGGAGTGCCCGCAAGTATCCAAAGAGAAATCCTCCCCGCAAAAGGAAAGTTCCATCTAAGGGTGCCATTCCTAATCCTCAACCAGCACCTAAATTAGAGGACGAAGACTCCGAGGATACTGAGACTGATGAGGAGGTTCATTATTCAGAGTCTGTTACAGATGATACAACAACAGTTGAGAAACCACTTAGTCCCAAAACAGACAAGGGTAAAACTCCAGTTGCAGAGCAGGAAGAAGAAGAGAGTTAAGATAAAGAACCAAATGATGAGGAGAAAGACTACCACAAGACACTTAAGCATCTAAGGTTACAGCATGCTGCTACAGAATTCAATCGTGAGCAAACAAGAGGCCCTGGAGGTTCCAGTGGTGGTGCACTTACCATACCAATTCGTGATGCGGTTAATCAACCCGATAAGCGAACCGGTGCCACCGCTAAGGAATCCATAAAGCAGCAGTAGCAATCTTATGAGGTTCCATTCACCTTTGAGGAAGAAGAGGAACAAGAACAGGATGAGATGATCACGCATAAAGACATTGAGGAAGCTGCTAAAGAAAAAGCTGACGAGGAAGCTCGAGCTAAAGCAAATGAAGAGGCTAAGAAAAAGGATGAAGCAGAAGCCAGGGCTAAAGCTGATGAAGATGAAAGGATTCGAAAAGAAACTGACAATTACATTCTAGATAATCCTGATCACAACCCTGAAGGGACTTCTGAGCCACCAAAAGACCCAGAGCCATCTCATGACTCATCCTCATCAGATTCTTCATCTCACTCATCACCACCACCATCCAAAGATGCTACCACCATATCCACATCCACATCCAAATCGGTCAAGAAACCAACCGATACTTGGGCATCACGTGCAAAAACAAAGATTGTCAAAGCTGTCAGACAAGCAAGGAAACGCAATGTTGTTAACAAGAAACTGAATCAGCTGGCGGACAGAGTCAATCTACTTCAGAACGTGATAAACGAGTTTTAGGATGAAAGAGAACAAATCCAGCAGTTTCTCAATCGAGATATCCAAGGGGAAATGGACAAGACGATAATGGACTACACTCACAAGTTCCTTCTTGACACTGTCCCTGGAGTCACAAGAGAGATGTTCGCCAAACAACTCTATCCGTATCTCATGTCATTGGTCAAGCAGACCATGTCTAAAACCCCTGTGGTCATGGAAATCAAACCTGTTCCGTCTACTGTTGTCAGCGATGCAGAATTGATATCTAAGTTGGTTATTAAAATGTCACAACGATCCGCAACTTTCTTTTCGGACGAAGATAAACTTTTTGAGGCATTGCTAGAATATCAACTCAAGACATCGTGCAAAGAGTCGGCTAGTAAGGTTAAACGACCAAGAGATGACGATGATGCGGACAAGGATTCTGAGCCAAAACGCAAAAAGAAAACTGACGAATCATCATCTATGCCTCCACCACCCCAAAGGACCACCACCACCAGAAGATCTTCACAACGTCCTCCTGCTAGCGACAAACCTCAGGACTCTGAGTCTCCACCACCAACGGAGAAAAATGGTGATCATTTCGAATACACCGGTGGTGATGACGAAGAGATTCCTGAGCCCCAACAACAACCCCCTTCTTCAACATCAACTAAGCAACCAACATCATCCTCCAAGCCATAGAAGAAAAAGTCAACATCAGTTGTATCATGGCTAGATGAAGATGAAACTGACGAATATGAATGGTTTTCAAAGCTTGTTGATGCCACTGATCGGTGCTAAACAGTCAAGTCTAAAAGACTAAAAACTGTTCAAACACTAATGCAATTAAGATCTGAGGAGTATAGTGTTTCCCCGGGTCGTTAAGTCCCAGCGAGTTGTGTAATGGATTATCAAACGTTTAGTGATCGAGAAGATTTGAATGGATACAGAGATTTGATTTATGATTATAACTACAGAAATAGCCAACAAATTACAGCGGCTTAAATGCAAATTAAAGGAAATCTAAAAAGATAAAACCTATTAAATAAACGCTATCACTATATTTAAAGTGATGAACGTTTAAAACCTAAAACGTACGTTTAAATTAAAATCTACGCGACGTACAAAATAAAAAGTGAAACTTAATCAATATTAACCCTAAAAATATGAAAATGATGTTTTTATAAACCTAATGATAAAAGAAACTTTTTAGAAAAAGAAAATTATTTTTAAAACTAATTATCTAATTAAAAACTATTTTTAACTAATAATTAATTACCTAAAATATAAGAAAATAGGAAAATGAGCTAGAAAAATAAGATTAAGACTTGGAAAAGTCTAAAATATCAAAATAGACTTTTCAAAACTATTTTTGTATTTTTGTGACTATTTTTCTATTTTCTATGGATTTTAAACTATTAAAAACTAATTAAATTACTAAAAATTACCAAATGAACTATGAAAAATCTAGAAAATTACTTTTTTTACTTTTTATATTTATCTAAACCTAAGAAAATTGAAAAATTATTTTTTTGAACCTTTTTCTAATTTTTTATATTAAAAGCTATTTAAAAATGATTAAAAACTAATTTAAATTAAGAAAAATAGCTAAACAACTTGGAAAAATATGAAATTTTCAGGAAAAGTCTACAATGATATTAGGAATATGAGAAAATTAGAAAAATAAGTGCTTATGTGGATAAATATGAAACTGCTTAAACAAGTGCTTATTAATAAGCACTAAAATAAGCCAACTGAAACAAACAAGCTACCTACTGATTACCAAAGCCTAATTATACTAAAAATACTGAAATGCAACTAGAAACAACAGTTCATAACTACAGATTAGCAAGCTAAATCAGATTTGGCCTATTTAATTTTTTAAACTAGAACAGATTTGGTGCCCTCTTTGAACACATGCACAAGCTCAAGAATAAGCTCAAATGGAGAACTACCAATTGGGAATCAAAGAAGACCTGGGTGAGATCACTTGTACCAAAAATCAGACAATGGCAAGCTCTTTTGAGCTCTGTACACTATCTGCACAAACTGAGAAAAATCTCAGTGTTCACTGAGTTCAGTGAGCAGGGGAAAAGGAGCTTGTTTTGAGCTTATTTCCAGGCTTATCCAGAAGGTTTAAAGCAAGAACAGATATAAGGTCCTAAAGATAACCAAGCCAACTGCTTATATTCCAAAAATTTGGACCTAAAGACTTTTAATGAGTCCTGTGGATCAGCTGCACTTTCTGCATAAATCCAATATTGACAAGATTTGACTTTTGAACAATGAAGACACAGTTGACTTTTATGAAGTTTAATCTTGATTTAAGGACTGATAAAGGTGTGTATTGATGAAAGGAAGTTATTACAACCTTGGTTAATGACTTCTAAACACAAAATGAATGACTTGCTCTTTAAAAAAAAATCCAACAGTGACCTGTGAGATTGATTTTAATGAAATGTTGACTTCTGGTGGTTGCAGTCCCAAATTCTTGACTAAAATGAGTTCAAATAGACTCAAGAAACATGAACCAATGATAAGTACCCACTGATCAAGCCTTAAGGGCAGTTAAATCAGTCAATCCAAACACCCCTTTAAAACATTGATAGGCAAATTGAAACAAATCCAAACACAGTACCAATACATAATATGATCAATCCTAGTTTATCAGACCTA
The DNA here is from genome assembly GCA_019973895.1 of Chrysanthemum seticuspe. Classification (NCBI taxonomy): domain Eukaryota; kingdom Viridiplantae; phylum Streptophyta; class Magnoliopsida; order Asterales; family Asteraceae; genus Chrysanthemum; species Chrysanthemum seticuspe. The sequence goes on from BPTQ01000002.1 coordinate 100,092,365, forward strand.
AATACATGTACTAAGACAAGAATTACAGATAAAAACTACAAATGCATAATATGTATAAAAACTTGAATTGGACTTACAAATATCCAAAGCAACAATGACTAGCAACTGAACCATGAACCATAAATCTATTCAAAATCAACCCAATAACTCAGTAACAAACCCATTCCATTTCTGCTTCACCCAATGACCAATTTCTGCACCTCTTTACCCCCTGTTTGACTTTTGTTGACCCTATTTGACTGTTATTGACCAAGAATCAAAATAAGTGGAAACTTAAATGTGAGCTTGCACAAAGCTAACATAAGCTCATTTAAGCTGATTGAAATTAAGAAATGACCATGATGAAGCTTTTGAATGAGCTTTTAACTTTGAAAATTTCAACAGTGGACAAATGATATCAAATGTAAACATAAACTGAAATTTTTGCTTGAATTAAGTTTTAATACACTGAAATACTTTAAGTTAACATATTTAAACAAAAGATTACAAGTTTATACTGAATTGAAAGACTTAACATGAAAACGACATAAGAAATAAAAATGAAAAAATTACAAGACTTTCCAACTTGCTCCCATTGCTTCCTTTTTATAACCATTCTCTTTCTCTATCATCACTGATTAAATCCCACCACAAATCCTGGCTCTTGGATCATTTTTTGAGTAATCTTGGCCCTTCAAGTGTTTTGGCGGGAAATGAGGTTTAAGCAGATGAGGTTGAGTGAGAGGGTAGGGGGGTCATTAATTGAACCTTGGATGTAGTGGAGGAGGGGGGAGACAGGGAAGGAGATAAGGGATGGGGAGTTGAGTGTAGCAGGGGAGTTGCAGGGCTCAAGTGGGAGGGATAAGGTTGTGGCGCCAAGGGGTGTTAGTCAAACACTGTTTGACTTGGGCAGTGTATTAAAAGGGAGGGTCAAAATGCAATTTTGACAGGGGTCCAAAACAGGTTCAAGGGTCAAAATGGTTTGAAAGGGTTTAATATCTTAGGGACTTATTGTGCCAAATCTGAAAATGCAAGGACCTTATCTGCCAATACTTCAAAGTTGATACAAGGGTTGAAAATGACAATCATAAAAAGTATAGGGACCAAAATTGCCATTTTGCAATTTTCCAGGGGCTAATTTTGCCAATTTTCAAACTTGGAGGACCATTTTTGCAATTTTCTCAAACTTTTCATATTTTTCACCAAAGGACTAAATTTGACAACTTTTGATTTTAAAAGGACCTTTGGTGACTTTACTTTTGAAATTATGTGCTCAGGGACTGTTTTTGACAATTTTTGAAACTTGGGGGGCTGAAACTGCAATTTTTGCAAATTTGATATGTTTTTCATCTGATTTTGATATTTTTGCTTTTAAAACACATAAAACACTGATTTGTGATATTTTGATCATTTTGATGTGTTTCTGAGTGTTTTCAGATGATTTTGCAGTTTATTTTGTACAAAAATGATGAGTATTTACACACTCATCAGCCACCCCTCAATTATCGGAAGGCCAAGAACCGGTAGATGGTCGAACTATGGAGCATGTCAAGATTATCCAAGAAAAGTTCAAGGTGAAGAAGATGACGAAAGCAAAGTTGAAACGAATCAAGAATGATGCTTTTCAACTGCTTAAGGACAGCTCTGACAGTGCCATAGAAGTCAAATATCATCTCGACAACATAGCATAAGCCATGTCCAACAATATTGATTGGCTCAACCCTGAATCCAACATTGACTTCACCAGACATGACAAGGCTCCATACTACACCGACTGGACAAAGCCACTACCCACCATTGGTCGACCTGATCAACAATGGATTCCCTACCGGTACTTCTTCAACAATGACCTGGAATTTCTTCAACACGGTAGCGATGTTACCAAGAAATACGCTACCTCACTCACCTTCCCCATCCCGGCAGCAGTCTTCTCCAACAATGTGGCCATCGAGGAAGAAGCCACACGAATGTTCGTTGATAATGTGGTTAATTATGACCTCGATGCACTGTATGGAATTCATCACTGGCCTGAACGAAGAAGAATCTACTACAGAAGCTGCCAGGTACTCAAATCTAACAAAGAGGTGTACAGTGACCAACGGATCGTTGCCATAATGCATGTTAGCATGTCTACTAAGTGGGACTACTCATTCCTGAAGAAAATCGTAGTCAAACGCCAAGACGAACAGGAATATGACTTTACTGAAGCGGATTTTCCGAGATTGTCACTCAATGACATTGAAGATATGTATCTTGCTAAGGTACAAGGTCGAATGTGACACTTCTCCACCAATATCCAGCTCCAGTACATCAAGTCATTGTTGATATTCATCAGAAGCATCGTTATCCAGGAACGTGTTGAAGACCTTCAACTTGCCGTGGAATCATACCAAAAACGTGTTAATCTCACAAAACCACTGCTAAACATTCCCGATATCAACCAACTGGCTCAGTACACCATTCTCAAGAAACCAAAGTTTGGCGTCGTCTAACGCAGTGAACTTCACCATAACTGTTTCATGGCATGTAATGAGCTTCACAAGTTTTGTGATCACACTTTAAAGAAGGTTCGGGACGGGTTAGCATATCGGTTAAAGGGGATTCATGGAGGCATAGGGTCGAATAAGAGGTGGAATTCGAGGGAAAAGAGGGATGTGAAGAAAATCATGACAAGGATTGATGAAAGGTTGTTTCGTCGCGATCAGATAAGGACTTTGGAGAGTTTCGTGGGTGGACGACCGAGTATCTCTCTAATAGGCTATCAACGTCCAGAAAGAACTCCCGGCGTTATTGACGGACTGCCTGGTACTCCTTGATTACTTTCCTGATTAATATTTGGATGTGTTGATCTTTATTATTAACTATGGCTTGAGCACACATAACAGTGTACAACCCGTACTTGTAATGAAAGGACCATGTGGTACGCATCAGTGCCACAATCCTATAAAAGGAGCGAAAGCTTCTTACTTTTGAGTAAAACTTATCAAAACTTTCATTTTTTCAAAGTTTTGCTCAAGAGAACAAGTACTTCCCCTTATATTTTTCAAACCCTCAAAAGTTAGTATTACTTGTTGAGGGGGAGTACTTGCTAAAACTTTTGTTCACAAATTGTTCTTAATGGAAATCTTCCCACAAAACTCGAAATGGACATATTCGATATCAAAATTTCGTCAAAAATAACATTTATATGCCATTTTTGAGGGGGAGAAAAATTTGTGTGACACAAATATGTTGTGAAAATGATTGAATCTTCGTGCTAAGACTTAACCCATGAATTGACGAGATCTGAACTGTCATACATCGAAAAGATTTGTCTTCCAAGACTTATCAGAGTAGATTGTACCTATTCGAGAAACTCCTGATAGACATGAACTTTGACGGGTTTGACAACCTTTCGAGGTTTGTCCACACCTTCAAGATAGTTATTAGAGCTAGTTATCACCTAAAAGCTGACAATGTAACTCTTTAGCTATACAACGTAACCGTGTCTCGCGGGGAATTGTCTATCTTGAGTCGATCAATTCAAAAGTGCGCACTCCTCTCTCACCGTGCAGATTTCTGTCATAACACTTAAGCACGTGTTGAGGGGGAGTATTTCTGCAAAAGAAAAAACTCTCACAGTGGTACAAAATGTTTTTACTTATAACCACTTCGAGAGATTTTCAAGAAAATGGTTTTATGGCAACATAAGTTAGTCATAGAGTTATAAGGTGACTAAAGTTATGAATAACCGTCCTATGATCTGCCAGAGCCGGAGGGATCTACCCAAGGACACCACCAATAGTTAGAATTTAGAAGTCCTTAGGTATGATTATAAAAAGGAGAAAATGAGAATCGGAGAAAGAAGGAGTTGAAGAATTAAAAAGAAAAGTAAAGAAAAGGTTGAAAAGAAATGGCCCTCCAAAATATTCAACTTAGGAACACTCGACATTTCATCACTTGTCGTTCAACAATAAGGACGCAAGTGATACTATTCTAGAGTCCTACACAGATCTTAGCAATTTGTCGAGAACACTTATGAGGGGTTCACAACTGTGATCCTCAATGATTGAATGGAAACTCCTGCCAGGGTCAACATCAAACAGCCCTGACAGCAGGTCACTTCGGTAACTCCTTTTGGGTTACGCTTAGTGTTGTCTCAAATGGTCTATAGTCGTGGGGTGATGCTTCGATGTACCTCAGCGACTCACCTGAACTGTAGGTGTACTTCGGTACATCGTGTTATCCTACTTGAGGGACTCCAGTTCAGGAACAACCTTTGCTAGAATTAGAGATGTGTTTTCACACTGTGCTGTTAACACGCTCAAAGTTCAAACTTGTAAGTGCTGGAAATCCCGCTAAGGAGATTCCTTTCAAGAATCGAGTCCTGAAAATGTGGGTCATTACTTGAACTTGTTCAATGTAATGCCAACTGTCCCTTATGGGATTCGGACGGCTGATTCGCCAGACCAAGGTGAATGGAATCAAGACATTCATCAGAAGAACAATCGTAGTGGTCATTTCTCTAAGAATCAACCACAATGATCGATTGGTGTTTATCACTAACCCATTCTTATGTTTTCTTCTTATGGATGCTCTTGGGAGATGATCGTGCAGATTCTCCACATGCTCATACCAACAACAACACATATTGAAGTTCTCTCGAAAGGAAACACAAAAGTCAGCACGATTCTTCCTTAAAGCCAAAGAATCTACAAAGTATAAAGACTAAGAGAACTACATCTATCCTGATATCCAACGTCAAAGAGCGTTTGATCATGTTGGAGAAGGACGTGACGAAGTGGACTTCATGCAGATTGCCACAACATAACGTCACCATATCCACACCTGAACAAAGAACAAAGATAAATGAAGACGTCAAAGCTGAAACTTCAAAGAAAAACAAGATCCTCGCACTGGGGAGATTGTTAGAATCAAGGCACTTCTTCTCACAAGAAAGAAGAATGTCAGAAGACGTCAAAGCAACTATTACATCAGCACCAACAACGTTTAAAGATTACTTAAGTCATTAATTACCAACTCTTAAGGGGAGATTGTTGGAATCACTCCTAAACTTTATTTCAAGTGTTTGTAATTAACATGTAATAGTTTGCTTAATTAGGCTTTTATGTTTGTATTAAAGGCAAGGCTTATGTAGAAAGCCCATAAGCCTTGGCGCATATCCAATAAGGAAAGGAAGGGAACTTGTGTGTTGCCCTAGTTCCTTTCCCTATAAATAGTATTGTAAACCTTCCTTAGAAGGTTGGTTGTTCATTTCACACATAATACATTACGCTTAACCTTTGTTTAATTTCATACGTGTGTGTGTGTGTGTTTGTTCATCCGATTACCTTATCTATATTTCTTACATATTGATGCTTGTGTTACAATATGGTGACCTAACAGACACTATATTCCGTTGCGATATTTTGGGGGTGTTACACATAGCATCAAAACTAAAAAAAATAAAAAAATAAAAAAGTCTGCCGATAACTTAGAGCAAAATATGCACAATGGCTCATTGGATTCTGGAGGTGGCCTATTGATATGGCCATACTTCTTAACAAAACCTCCTCCAACCACTGTATATAACCTCTACATCGATTTCTTCCATCCTCCTAATCAAAACATTAGTATGCCCGGCTGACAACGACGTCTCTTCGAGACCCTAAATGTACCCAAAAAAAATTAATATTAGACATTAGTTATACCCATAATATTTTTGATACCACAAAACACTTGCGTTCACCAACAACATATGAACTACAAATAAGCAGAAATCAATGCCAACATTTAAAACACAAAAAAAGCTAGAATAAAGATATCCAAATTTCCTAACTGCACCAATTTGTATTGCAACAAATCCGCGTCATTTGTGACATAAATCATAAATAATATCCGCATCATACAATAATTTATAACTTCCTTACTTGCCAGCATACAACGCATCTCACGGTCCACCATATAAAGCCACCAAAGGCATAAAGAAACATAAAATATTTTGGTCATCATACATCGCTAAAACAAACATAATTCTATAACCATAATCTGCAATACGAAATCATCATCTATGGTAAAAAAAATAATAAATAAATAATCAAATAAATAAAACTCTCATCAACTTATAAAATCAACAATTATAACCATGTATCAACCTCTAAAACAAATTACAATGGACTTCTAATAACATACTACACAACTAAAATCAACACACATGTATAACATAGAAAATCAACAAACAATACCTCAAAATTACAAACCATCAAACTTCAATCTCGATCACTAAAGCACTACTTATACAAAGAGCCTAAAATATGCATGCATGCAAAGCATATAAAATCGGCAAACACTACCTTAAAAATTACAAACCTATAAAACACCAATCTCGATCACCAAAGCACCCCGTTTATCTTTAAATGGACAAAAAGACGTCTGACCTAACCTCACCATCATCGAATACCAGTCACCATCGTTGGACGAAATATCCAAGAAACATAGTTTATGTGTAGTGGATGTATGTGTGTGTTAAGCATTTGTGAGATTAAAGACACCTAAACCTCAATAAAGACACGTATCCCTCCTCAAAGACACGTACCGCTGTTCTTACTTCCAAAACGACATCGTTTTGATGCAGAGTTATTTGAAACTATAAAACGGCATCGTTGAAGCCCTACCCAAGAGTAAAAATAAAAATAACGAAATCATTTTTGTAGAGGCTCAAAACGGCGTCGTTTCTCACGATAGATGAATAATAGAGTAATTACCAACTTTTATTTATTCCTTTATTACTAAACTTTACTCATTTGATAAATAATTAAAAAGGTTAAATATAATATAAGTACTTGTTCTAAGAAAACATTGTTGCCTTTTTGATATCTTACTAAATCACTTATTTTATTTTATTTTGATAAATAAAAGGAACAATATATTTTTTTTAAAGGCTAATAGGCAGGGGCTGAGCAACTAAAAAGTTCTTTAAGGTCAGTTGCTTTAGTCATATTGTCCATAATCATAGAAGGCAACTCTATAAATATTGCAACTCGTTTGTAAAATCCCACATTTGGTCACCTAATGTGGCTCAGGTGTATAAAAAACATATAAAATAACTAGCAAAACTTGTAGAATACTAGAAATGATATGATGATCTATTGTGCAAAGTAACCACCACAAAATAGGTTTTCGGGTTTAAACTTTAACAAATATACATTTAGGATGGCTCGAATAGGGTCGGAAACTGTCATGAGAATACTTCCGTTAATCTATTAAAGACTTGTTTTTCTTGAGTAACCTGAATAGAGAAATAACTCGCCCGTTTATCATTTATTTATCGAATACCAATTTATTGTGCAAAGTTGAACTTCCATTTTTTGTACAAACCAAAACTCCAAGGACAAAAAAGAAAACCAAACACAAACTCCCTTATCATCATCAACATCTCCATAGGATGATGTATGGATAAAACATAAACACAGAACATAAAAACACACAGACACAAACTAAAAAAGAAAAAAAAAAACACAAATATGGCAACAGCCACAACATCAAGTACACTAACACTCTCATCATCAATCCATCTTCACCAAGAACCAAAATCATCCCTCATTTCATCCTTCACTTTTAAACCATACCCAAAAAACAAAACCTTTTTATTACAATCAGAATGTTTTAATAAAAAATCTTGTTTTGTAAAGAATTCTTCTTTTTTGGTATCTGCTTATGCTGCTGAAGCTGAGTTGGCTGAAGATGATGTTGATGAAGATGGTGGTGGTGGTGGTGTTGCCACTGTGGCACCACCGTCACCCACTAAGCCTAAGAAGGGTAAAGCTGCTTTGCCACTAAAGAGTGATAGGGTATGTGAAAATTCTTTTATTTCATTTTGGTTGCTTTCATTTTTATAAACTTTTTTAATTTTTACTAAGAAATTTACTTTTTTTTTTCTCAATCGTATAGTAGTTCTAAGATAGTTGATTGCATAATATAATGTCAAGTGTTTTTTGGTTTTATAGATGGAATGTGACAAATTCTTAAATGTTACTAGTTCAAGTTTTGTTATCATTAAGAGTTATCTCTAATCATGTGCACTTGATTGTGTAATGTTGTTTTATGTTTATTATGTTAATTCGTAAAGGGGTGTTTGTTTTAGCTTATCTTTTGGCTGATTAGCTTATGTGTTTTCGGCTTATATTTCTTAAGCCTCTCTTTTTTGTTGATTTTGAAACTTGTGAGCTTATATAAGCCCACAAGTTTCAAAATAAACTGGAAAAAATTAAGTTATAAAACATAAGCCAAAGCTACATAAGTTGTATAGTTTAGTGCACACAATGTACAAGAATTCTAGTGTCTATCATAGTTTGTGGCTATGTGATCTAAAAAAAAGGGTATGTGTATGAGACTGTGGATAGCTATCAAGTTTCAAGATCGAACTTTAGATCAGTTCTTTTGATTACCTGAAACAGTTGTAGTTTACTTAGGATTTTTGCGGTTTGTGTGTGGTAACTGACCTTGATGATTATGAGATTCTCTTGGTTGTCATAAGAGGTTGTTGATGATAGATATCTCTCTATTGATGTGTGATTTTACCAAAATGAGTTAACTGATGGTTTTGTTACCTATACGAGTCTCCTAAAGTTGTATTTGTTTTAGGAATGTGGTTTATATATTGCAAGATGAATGCAACTTTGATTGGTTGGGTAGTTTAATCGAAATTTTAGACTATGACTCTATTAGTCGATGAAAAGATAAACTATTTTGACCAAAGTTGATGCTGTCAGGATTGTATGATGATTATTAATAGGCGAAAAAGTAACATTGGATTGGCAGTAAGGAAAATCTTGCTGTGTTAGGATGGAGGGAGTAGTGATTTGTGTCATATTGAATAAACCTAAAAACATATGGTTTAAAGATTGTATCAGATTTCAAAGGGTTATATGGATTTTCGTTTTGAAACTCTATAGTCGCAATCTCACAAGACATCCTCTTCTTTAACAAGAATGTCCCTTTTGATGATCTTAAATTGTCAGAACTTGTGATACATTCACATAACAGATTATTTGATGATTAAAACCTCAAGCTGCAAAAACGCATCCAAATACTATCTTCTACTTTCACAGCGCACACCCAAACAACCCCTAAATAGCGTCCATCTAAATAGTATTAAACGTGGTCTTTATGAGAGCTTGATAAGTTTATTCTCAGTAACTTTTTAACAGGCCATTATTACAACACAATATTCAAAACTTAAGACATAACATATCTCAGATAACCATTTTCTGATTATTTTTCATTTGGATTGTTATAAGTATCACTGACAAATGGTCCATCTATTTAACTCGTTTCTTGTATTCATTTTCTGGGTCATGTTTATTCTTCGCTTGCTTATATATTGAATTCATTTTTGTTATGGTTTTATCAGACTAAGTCAAAGAGATTCTTGGAAATTCAAAAGTTGAGGGAGATCAAGAAAGAATATGATGTCAAAACCGCTGTATCATTGCTCAAACAAATGGCAAGCACAAAGTTTATCGAAAGTGCAGAAGCGCATTTTCGTCTTAACATTGACCCAAAATATAATGATCAACAGCTCAGAGCAACAGTGAGTTACAGTACAAAATACTTTAGTTAAAGTAGAATTTATAAATATTATGCTTTCCATTAAAATCTGATATATCAATCTTATAATGTAGGTGAATTTGCCCAAGGGAACTGGTCAGGTTGTTAGGGTTGCTGTTCTGACTCAAGGTTAATTTTCTAAATCATCTCGTTTTGCCCCAATAAAATTTATTTAGGTATTTTTGGCACTTAATGATGCATTTCTGAATTGTTGAAATCAACAGGTGAAAAGATCGATGAAGCTAAAAACGCAGGAGCAGATATTGTTGGTGGAGAGGACTTGATAGAACAAATTAAAGGAGGATTTATGGATTTCGACAAACTTATTGCAACTCCTGATATGATGCCTAAGGTTCCACTTTATTTATTTTTTCCTTTTCTGATTTTATCATGTCTATTGTTATAGGTAAATTAATGTAAATGAATCATTTGGTGTATCAGGTTGCCAGTTTGGGAAAGATTTTGGGACCTCGAGGACTTATGCCTAACCCAAAGGCAGGGACTGTAACAACCACGATACCTCAGGTAAGAGTTCAACAGATAGCAAGGTGATGTATGTGTTTGTTAATACATACATGTATTAACTATACTGTTTTTTGCAGACCATAGAGGAATTTAAGAAGGGAAAAGTTGAGTTCAGAGCAGACAAAACAGGAATTGTTCACTTGCCATTTGGGAAGGCAAACTTCTCTGAAGAAGATCTTATAATAAACCTTCTTGCTGCAGTGGTATGTTTACATCCAAAGCTATTTTTTTCTTTTCAATTAATAGGGATCGTTATGAAGGCGTGATTGTATTTTGTTCAATTTGCAGAAATCAGTGGAAACAAACAAGCCTTCAGGGGCGAAAGGAGTATACTGGAAAAGCGCGTATATATGTTCATCAATGGGACCTTCAATCCGGTTAGATATAAAGGACATGCTTGATTTCAAGCTTCAGTAGAATGAATGTAAACAATAGATGTAAATTATATCATCTGCTGCTTAACTAGCTTTTCTTGAGGTCTTTTATCGGAAATGGGAATGATGGAGCATAGCATGGTTGACGAAAGGAAGAGCAAGAGAGCTATTTCTCATTAGTATTCTTCCGTTTATGCCAATTTAGCAATACACTTGTATGACTGTTAAATGTGGTTCAAAGTTTTATATTGGCTTCCCACACATGGATGGATATGAATGTATGTTTCGGTATTTTGCATATGTTGTTAAGGGTGAGCATCGGTCCGGGACGGGACCGGACCGGACCGACAAGACCGAAGACCGAATTAAGGTAAAAACCGGGACCAAGACCGAGACCGAATGTGGTCGGTTCGGTCCGGTCTAGGTCGGTCCGTCGGACCGGACCGTTTGAAGTCTACTAAGGCCAAAATAGTCGGTTTGTGGTCCGGACCGGACCGGACCGACCGGACCGAAGACCGAATTAGCCTAAATGCATAGACCGAGGACCGGACCGAATGTGGTCGGTCCGGTCCGGTCCGTTCGGGTCATTTGCTCACCCCTATATGTTGTTCATCTGGTCCATGAAATATATCTCAAACTGATCCATGAGGTCCATCCACGGTCACTAAACGTGCAGGTGAAGTATCGGGTTGCCTAAAGGGTGGTTCTGATGCTAAATGTGTCGAACGGTCATCATTGGCGCCTTCAATGTGGATGGATAGGACTTTTGGTCTTTAACGAAAGTCCAAAATGTGCTAGGTCGTTTTAATGGTATAACGCAATGTTTTGAAAACCGGGTTTTTAATCGACCCGGTTGAGTCACCGGGCACCGGTTTGACCGGTTCAACCGGTTCGACCGTCGGGTCAACCCGGTTTTTCATTTATTATTTTTTTATTTTTTTCGAGCGGGTCAACTGGTTCGACCGTCGGGTCAACCGGTTCGACCGTCGAGTCAACCCAGGTTAACCCGGTTTTTATTTAAAAAAATTGAAAAAAATCAAACCCGGCCGGGTTTCAAGACCCGGGTTGACCCGGGTTAATTCGATTAAACCAAAATACTATGTTTATAAGAGTTTGCCTTTTTTTTTTTTTGAGTGAAGTTTGACTATCCCTATCTTATAATAACAACTTGAGTGAATAGTACTAACTTCTTATTAAAAAATAAAAACTATGACATATTTTATACGGTAAGATATGACAAATTTTTATTTAATTAAAAAAATTAATAATAATTTGTAGAATAATTAATGTAAATTATTTATTTTGTTAAATTTTTATTTATAGTTTAAAATTTTTCATTATGAAAATATCATAAAAGAAATTAATAAATAAAATAAATTAAATATAGGTAAAAGAAATAAAAAATAGTGAAGGGAAGAATAAGCATAGTTAGAGTCAACGCGTAGTTTAAACGCAGCTTTTTTCTTTTTATGAATAGACTAGCTTAGAGACCCGTTGACACCGGGTTAGTTTTTAAAGAAATAGATAAATGAGATGATAATAAAAGTAATAACGTAAATTTGTTAAATTTAAAATATGTTTGAGTCACAATCGATTTACAACCATCGCGTTGCCAATCTAAAATAGATTTACTCGAACATAAAATGATGTGTGATTTCAATGATCAATTGAGTTGCTAACAAACCTTGTAACATTAAAAATAATGAACCATAGTATAATATAACGTGATTACACCAATGATACATACATGATATAACATGAACCTTGTTCAAAGGCCTTCAAGTACTTCTTTATACATGACATTTGTTGTGGTTTTGGAGAGATTACCATCCTGATCACAAACAACAACCTTCAAACCCCGCTTGCTTTTTACTCTTGATACGGCAACGTACAGTTGTCCATGTGTGAACACAGGATGGGGCAAGTACAAACCAACTTTAGAAAGCGATTGCCCTTGGCTTTTGTTGATTGTCATGGCAAAAGATATTGATATCGGATATTTAAAGAAATATAAAAATAAAATAATAAGAAAACAACGAACGTAAACATGTTCCATTAATATATGAAATAAACAATGAGATAATGGATGAATTATTTGATAATCAATTGAGTTTGTAACAATTAAAATAATAAGCATCGATGTCGTTGTCGTCTCTAAGTTTGACGGTCTTGAATAGCAAATGACGCATCTGAGCGCTAATCAATTTGATAGCAAATGTCCATTTAAGACTATATCACTTTTTCTTCTTATACTGTGAGTAAGTGTTTTCCATAAGAAGGTCTTCCTGGTACCTCCGTACCCATAAACAAAATATACACCCCCGTTCCTGTCTGCACGGAGTTTATTATGGTGTCATAGACACCCTTCTCTTCCATGGTCAAAGAGACGTATAACCGTTCACAATCTGATTGTAACTCTTAAGTAGTTTTAACTTTCAAGTGCCTTTCACTCTATCAAATCTTTTCTTTCTACATGTACATAACAACCAATTATTTATATGGATTGAACATCTCATGAATGAAAAATTACTAAATTTTTAAATATATTTTTTCATTTAAATAAGCTTATAATCTATGTTAGAAAAATGAGCTAAAAGATCGTATGTACTTCGTTTGAGAGCTCAACTTAAATATTATTATTACATAATTTACACTCTCGAATCACATGAAATGTAAAAAAATTATTTCTAACTGACTTTAACCATCGAACACAACTTTAGGTAAGCTAATCTTATTCAAATGAGATAATAAGAAAACAACGAACGTAAACATGTTTCGTTAATATATGAAAGAAACAGTGAGATAATAGATGAATTATTCGACAATCAATTGAGTTTGTAACAGTTAAAATAATAAACACCGATGCCGTTGTCGTCTCTAAATTTGACGGTCTTGAATAGCAAATGACGTATGTGAACGCTAATCAATTTGATAGCAAATGTCAATTCCATGCAGCAACTAATCTCACCCCGGCTGAATTTTGCAGCATGAACGTCCCAGTTATGATGGACACCTAAAAAATATTAGAAATAGAATTATAGTGGAGATAATATTACGACCGGTCGCAAAACACATTATCATTTAAATACACGGATCTTAGTTTTGTAAATCATTTAAGTTTTGGTAAAACAAAAGTTTATTGTTTCGAATATTAGATTTGTGCTCATACAACCATGTTTCTAATCTCATAAAGAGCATGTACAGGTCAAGTGAAATAGCAACACAAAATGGTTTGCCATTGACCAGCATGTACAAGTCAAGTGTATGTTTCGGTATTTTGCATATGTTGTTAAGGGTGAGCATCGGTCCGGGACGGGACCGGACCGGACCGACAAGACCGAAGACCGAATTAAGGTAAAAACCGGGACCAAGACCGAGACCGAATGTGGTCGGTTCGGTCCGGTCTAGGTCGGTCCGTCGGACCGGACCGTTTGAAGTCTACTAAGGCCAAAATAGTCGGTTTGTGGTCCGGACCGGACCGGACCGACCGGACCGAAGACCGAATTAGCCTAAATGCATAGACCGAGGACCGGACCGAATGTGGTCGGTCCGGTCCGGTCCGTTCGGGTCATTTGCTCACCCCTATATGTTGTTCATCTGGTCCATGAAATATATCTCAAACTGATCCATGAGGTCCATCCACGGTCACTAAACGTGCAGGTGAAGTATCGGGTTGCCTAAAGGGTGGTTCTGATGCTAAATGTGTCGAACGGTCATCATTGGCGCCTTCAATGTGGATGGATAGGACTTTTGGTCTTTAACGAAAGTCCAAAATGTGCTAGGTCGTTTTAATGGTATAACGCAATGTTTTGAAAACCGGGTTTTTAATCGACCCGGTTGAGTCACCGGGCACCGGTTTGACCGGTTCAACCGGTTCGACCGTCGGGTCAACCCGGTTTTTCATTTATTATTTTTTTATTTTTTTCGAGCGGGTCAACTGGTTCGACCGTCGGGTCAACCGGTTCGACCGTCGAGTCAACCCAGGTTAACCCGGTTTTTATTTAAAAAAATTGAAAAAAATCAAACCCGGCCGGGTTTCAAGACCCGGGTTGACCCGGGTTAATTCGATTAAACCAAAATACTATGTTTATAAGAGTTTGCCTTTTTTTTTTTTTGAGTGAAGTTTGACTATCCCTATCTTATAATAACAACTTGAGTGAATAGTACTAACTTCTTATTAAAAAATAAAAACTATGACATATTTTATACGGTAAGATATGACAAATTTTTATTTAATTAAAAAAATTAATAATAATTTGTAGAATAATTAATGTAAATTATTTATTTTGTTAAATTTTTATTTATAGTTTAAAATTTTTCATTATGAAAATATCATAAAAGAAATTAATAAATAAAATAAATTAAATATAGGTAAAAGAAATAAAAAATAGTGAAGGGAAGAATAAGCATAGTTAGAGTCAACGCGTAGTTTAAACGCAGCTTTTTTCTTTTTATGAATAGATAGGTTTTGGATTCACTCATATAGTTTTTATTATTTATCTTTATTTTTTTAATATTTATCATGGAAAATCCTGACTATAAATATTGACATCCATCCGTCAAACAAAAACACAAAAAATAAAAAATAAAAGAGATGCAGATATTCGTGAAAACCCTAACTGGGAAAACAATAACTCTTGAAGTCGAAAGTAGCGATACTATCGACAATGTAAAAGCCAAGATCCAGGTTTGCTTTTTCTCAGTTATTCTTGTTTTCTATACTTTATATTGTTTAGACTAGTCTAATTTTATAAATTTATATAAAAGTTAATTCATTTATGTGGGTTTATTATTGCTTAGAAGGGGTGGTTGGTTAAACCTTTTTTGAGGTGCTTGACTGTTTGGAAAATATAATAAGCTTAACCAAACACTCTGGTTAATAATAGCTTATTGGAGGCTAGAAAATAGCTTTTTGCAAGACCTCTTTTGAAGATGCTTTTTGCAAAAGCCCTTTAGAGATAAAGTTATAAGCTAAACCAAACAGACTCTGAAACTTGTTATTTGCTTATTGTGTTTTTATTTCAGTTATATCCTATAACAGATAGGAAGTTTTGTTGGTGATTGAGAATTGGGTTTGCTTATTAAAACTGTTTATCTTATTATTTGCGAGTTTTAATAACAAGTCTTTGTTTTATAGGTGTGTAGTTTAATCAATTTATAAAACGGGAGCATCTTTATGCTTATACGTATATTTTAGTTTTGATTTAGCGGGTGTTTGGATTAGCTTATTTAAAGAGCTAATTGATTTAGGGGCTTATTTAGGAATTATCAATTTTTGAGCTTATTAAAACAGGTAGGTTAAGCACTTTTAATTAAGTAAACCCAAGCACTCTCTTAGTGTAGAATATGATCTTGTCTTATCAACCACGTTTCCGATTGAGATTATTGAAATCTTATTGTAAGTTTGGTTATAGTAAGTTTGTTTGTTTGCGATTTTGAAGGACAAAGAGGGTATTCCTCCAGACCAACAAAGATTGATTTTTGCTGGGAAGCAGCTAGAGGATGGGCGAACGCTTGCAGATTACAACATCCAGAAAGAGTCGACTCTTCATCTTGTTCTCAGATTGAGAGGAGGAACTATGATCAAGGTCAAGACCCTTACAGGGAAAGAAATTGAAATCGACATTGAGCCAACTGATACTATTGACAGAATCAAGGAACGAGTTGAAGAGAAGGAAGGAATCCCGCCTGTGCAACAAAGGTTTGCTTTTTTTTATGCTCTATTATTACTTACTCTCCTTTTGTTTTAATCAGATAGTAAGCGATATTGAAATATGATATAAGGCTTTCTTAAGGTTTTTTAGTTTCAATGTACCACTAATTACTACATTACTCATAAAAGGATAGGCCAACGATATTTCATTCGGCAAAGGACAATGATTATAGCATAGTTTAGTTGATTACTCACTGGTTTGAACAAATTGCATTTGAAGTGATACTAAATGTGGTGCAATTGTATGGTGCAGGTTGATTTATGCTGGGAAACAGCTTGCAGATGATAAAACGGCTAAGGACTACAACATTGAAGGAGGGTCTGTTCTTCATCTTGTTCTTGCATTAAGAGGTGGTTGTAATCTCTAAAGAAGATGCTACCTTTTTGTCACGGACTTGTCCCATCAAGTAGGCGGGTCGTGACATTTTGCTGCCCTATGTTATCCATCTTTACATAATTGAATGTGACACTTGATAATCGCATGATGAGACATGTCTTACCCTGGCTATGGAATTTGATGTAATTCTATCTGATACTTGATTTGGTGCTTTCTATCTTGCTTTTTGTGTTCTCTTTTATGTTTTGTGGTTTGGGAATAGCTTAAAGTAATTTTAAAATTTATGAAGCTTTAACTTTTGAAATCTTTAATGGGGCTCTGCTTAAATCTCTTAAATGTTGTGATTTGTGAACTTCTATTCCCTTGTAAGGCTTTGCGGAAGGTTTATTTGAATCTCCAAGTGAGTCATGATTGTTGAAAGCCTGATAAGTAAAGATTGCATCGCTTCTTACTCCTTCAACGACTGCTAATTAGTCATATTACCGATGCTTTGCATGCATATCGATCTAGTCTTTTACTTGCATATTGATGTAGTTTATATTGGATTATGATTTATAATTTTATATAAAGGAATCAGATCTATTGCAAAGTTTTAACTTTAAGCAGTTATTTAAACTATCAGATTTGATCCAGTTATGATAACTTTAAGCAGTAATAAGTAAAAAGTTGAATTTGCATCCCAACTAATGTACGCTGCTATACAAGCTTCATATCATCCTCCCAAGAAAACCAGTGAAAGCTATACATTTTTACAGCTAAATATGTCATGATACGAGAACTGTAGACATAAATACTACACAATCTGAGAGTTTAAGGGTTATACAACGAAATGCACAGCTATACTGGATTCTATAAACAAGAAGAAGCGTGTGAACTTTGTAACAGTAAAAAGGTACACACTCAATATTCTATCCACACTTTGCTCAACATTGTAACTAACAAAAATATACTATAACATAAGACAAAAGCAAGCCCTTCAGTCTGTTATGTTAAAACACAACTTTGCTTCATCCCATGGACCATTAATCTCAAACTTATACTCTTGAATTCTGATTAACCAGTAAGGACACGCTAAGTTAACAAAAACCAACAAGCCCAACAAGAAACCGAACAGTAGTGTGTGCAGCCTATAAACACATGTCAATGTCACTGCTATCAACACGAATGAAAAAAAGAGGTGTAAACGGTATGAGTACTTCTTAAGGCAGTAAGTCACTAATGGTGCAAAGAGGAAAACTTGCAGAGAAAACAATATTATAGCAAATACAAGAAGCCTCGAGGGAAGTCTAGATGCAATTAAGACCGAAGCTACAATAGAAGCGTTTAAAGAAATATTGCTGGTTAAATTCGGATTTTCAAGTGCTCCGGGAGCTTTTATGGTTGATCCAGAATAGTTATGCAGGAAGAGATGGAGAATAACAAGTGATGTAGTTAAAGCCCATATGGAATCCGAGCTGATTGACCTGGTCAAAGTGTGGTATATTGGAGACAGAACGTATAGCCCAGTTGTAAAGAACGAGATTTTAATAGCATAATTTAGGAGGAGATTGAATGAAAGATTTTTGGCTGTTAAGAGAAGAATAAAGAAGCCAGATCCAAGAAGGGTGACGTCAAGAATTAATATGAAGTTAGAAGTTATAGTGGAATTGAGAGTGTGGGTCCAAACCAAAACCACAAGTGCTACAATGCAAAGGTATTGAGAAATGGAAACCGAATCTAGCATCACCTTTAGCATGTCTCGTTTAACGACATTTGCATTCATTACCATTTCTTGTAGGAAAGTCTCGTCTGTATGATTGTCATCAAACCCAGGCTGCATGCCTCCATAAGCAACTTTTCTCCATCTCCTTTGTGTTGGGGGAGAGTTTCGAGCAATTCTACTACTCTCCATTGCCTTACTCGAACCTAAAAAACATCAACATTAGTGTTCACATAAAACATGACAGTCGGAACAATCAAAAACGAAATTCGGAATGCATGATAAAACCAAATGAACAAGTGTTGAACTAATGAGACATCTAAGAAATTTTGAGGCTCTGTCTAAAACAGCTACAAAATTGAAATTGGCTATTTAATAAGTGTTTTAAATGAAGTATCTTAATGACATAAATGACTTTTCCAACCCTCTAAATATTCTGAAATATACACTTGTTTGGTAAAACTGCTAGATAAATTTTGAATGATTAATGACATCATTAATTGAATACAATACAGCTAGACAACATGATTAATCACAATTCAACATATAGCAAAGGAAGGATTAGTGTTGAAGTGGAAAACTTTCAAATAGGTAGCCAGTACCCTATCTGTTCATCTGTTATCTAATAATACTGTTATTAGTGGGCAGAAAATCCCAAATGACTACTAGATAGCCCCAAAAGATGCAGAAACAGCTGCCAAATAACCGCAAAACAGAAAAGAGTTCTACTATGTAGACATGTTGACTGCTCAAGTGTCCACAAGGGTGATGATTTATCGTATGTTGTGCATTAAAATGCAGCCTAAGAAGTGTACAGTAAGTGTAGAACTGGGATGTTGTATGCACGGTGCACAAAAGAATATTACAGTAAGTGTAGAGTCGGTTTTTAGTTAAATTAAAATACTCAAATCTACTTGAATTGGACCACTTAATTCATCACCACTTAATTGCACTTAATTCATCAGAGTCTATGATCTGTCCTAAGGAGTAATGGAGTATATGTGATTGCTTATTATAACTGCTTATGCTTCTATAAAAAAATGCAACTCCAATTCAAAACAGGCTATTTCACTAATAGATAATAAGCTAATCAGTTTCGATAAGCAAATTATAGAAAACCTGTGATGCGTACCACTATAGCCTTGCTAAATAAGATCAAATTTTAACTTGCTCTCTACTAGTATTTCCTTTTCTAGCTGATGTCGTTTATCTAGGTGTCAATATAGCACGTGAAGTAGTTAGGGTACCAACTATTCTAACCCAGATATGTAGTGGCAGGAGAGATATGTTGTGATGAATGAAATATCCTCCTGATATATCTTTCTCCCTAAAGTAGACAGTGTTCCAAATCCAACTCGGGGATATTAGCTCCTATTCAAATGATAAGGCACTACAATGGCACCAACTAGTTATAGAAAACATGAGAGATAGTCAGACTATAAAGCTTCTTTAAAAGCCTGTTTTGGGAAGGTTTTTAATTGACCCAATGTTGAAACTGAAAACCCTTAAACATATTACATTTAATGATTTATCATGAATCATTTACCATGATACAGTAACATTTGATAGCATACTTAATAGATTACATATTTACAGTTGCCCTTAAATATGTGCTAAGTTGCTTCATGAAGAGGAGATTCAACAGCAGCTCAGCGTTTTTAACCCTGACCTTGAAACAACCTTATTGCCTTGGTAAGCTACAAGAGACCATTCTTAGGGTCAAGTGTGTTAATGAAATTGCTGTTTATATGGTACATAAGAAGGATGTGAACTTGTGTTGATCGGATATAGTATTAAGCTAAAGTACACACAATACCATTAAAATTCAAATCCAAACCCAAAGGGTGATGTTGAGAGGCGCAACTACGAAGTAAGTTGCAGACTGTGAGACAAGCTAATATCAAAAAGAGAAAATTTACAATTTGAAGGGCGGGCTGTTTATGATGCATATGGGTAGTATCGAAGGAGAACGCTTATGGTCCAGAGTTACCTCTAATCCTCCTAGCAACAAACCCTATCATCGTCAAAAAAAATCAAGGAAAAACATCTCATGTAGCCTCATTTAGAAACATATTTGAACATAATATTTCCTTAAAGAAAGAAACTAATAGTGTCAATCTAAGGCATCACAGATATCCTATTCTACAGTAAGATATCATTGAACAAATGAAAAGGGAAATACTAACTCAAGGTATGATAAGACAGTAATATATCATTCACTTTGTCAGTTATAGTGACGAAAGGGGACCGTAATTGGCGATTGTGTGTAGATTACATAGCTCTAATCAAAGATGCTGTTCCAGATCATTTCCCTATTCCATCAGTTGAAGAATTATTTATAATCCATAAGGTACTCATAATGGGGTGAGCGCTAACTAAGTACACAATACAGCTTTCAAGATACATTGTGGCCACTATAAATCCATAATGACACCATTGACTCACAAAATCTCCTTTAACTTTTCAAAGCTTAGGTTTGTTTAAGTAATTTTCAGCGGCATCCTAGTATGCAGCAAGGATTAATATAGTCATTTAGAGTATCTAAAGTTGGTACCTTAAAACTTAAAGCATAATGCCTTGGTAGCCAGTATAAACAAATGTAGTTTTGGCGCTGAACAAATAGAGTATCTACGCCATATAATATCTTAACAAGAAGAGGGGACAGACACAAGCAATGCTCAAACATTCTAGCTTGGTCACTACCTATGACACCGAAACAGCCGAGGGGATTTTTTTGGGACTAGCAGGCTGCTATGGACGATTTGTGAGGAACTATGTCAATAACTCAAGAGACACGTCCATTGTATTCAAGAAGCGACAATAGTATTCAATGCTGATAAGTAGGCTATTGTCAAACCCTATTAGCTTTGCTAGACTTTAAAGCTACAGTTGCAAGGACAGCGAATTGGAGCTGTGTTAATGTACAAAGACCATCCAATCAGTAAAACTTTTCTACGGAACACTTAGCTTTATCAGATATGAAATTAGTTAATGGCTATCATCTTCCTAGTTAAGAAATGGCACGAGATAGACATTTTGTAATTTAAACAGATCAATAGAGTTTGAGAAGTTTTATTGGAATACAGGCTTCTTGACAGTCCATTTGAGCACAAATTGCATCCAAGTTTCTTAGATATGAGTTACAAGAACGGAGCGGACTATAAGATTGCGGGCAATCTATATAGGGTTAGTTGGGCAGAATTATGAAACTTGCATATTGACTATCAATTCAGAACTCACTACAAGTGGGCATGCGAACTCAGAGGAAAGGGTAAGCTGGTCATAGGGAATCATTTTGGGTCATTCAGGGATTGAATCAACCATACATCGAGTCTCTTCCGAAATCCCTAAGCAAATAGGAAATGCAGATGGTCATGATACTTTGATAGACTTAAAATTTATCACTTCATCACCCTAGCACACTCTTCTTCTGTCACAAAAGTAGCAAAAGCTTGTTTGACAATTCCAGACAACTGCCCAAAGCTAATATTTTTTTTTTTTTTTTTTGGTAACCATGGTTTCTGACATTTTGGGCCACAAACTCAAACTAGGTAAAGCCCTCCCTTTTCAGAAGGTTGGCGTAACCACTTCATGGTTGTTTGCACCTATGAATTAAACTTGAGATCTCCCGCATTTTAGTGACGATAGTCACAAGCCTCGCCACTAGGCCACCACTCGAATGGATAAAGCAACTTGGAAACAAACATCTATTCCTAAAGTGGGAACCGTGGTTCACACTCTGCGATTACCTCTTTCCTCCACTATTCATCCTACTTTCCAGATTTCTTCATTTATAAAATACCATGGTCGGCCCCTTAACACGTGTCTACTACTAGTGCCAGTGCTCAAGATCCTAATCTTCCTAAATGTGTATTTAATAAGTGTGTCGTTAAAGAGAACAACTGGTACAATGTAGAGCATTTGATTAACTTGAAGCATCAGCTTCACAGAAAAAGGCCGAACATCAAGATTATGTTTTCATTAACGCGCTATCCTTGTTATGTTATTAGACTTTGCATCACCCAATAAACTACATATGTCTTGTATCTAAACGCAATGAAACAGTTTGAATAAACAATCCCAAACAACCATTAAGTAATGAATATCTGTGTATCAAAATGTGACATAATAAAATTTGTTACCTGTATACAACACCCTTGATATTGAAATTAGGGTATTATCATGGTGGGAGGGAAATTTTTACAGAAATTGAGCAAATGGGTATAAAGATTGATGAATCCTATGTGGGTTTTTTTTTGTCTGGTTGATCATCCTGATGAATATGATTAGGTTTAATGGTATATCTAACAAAGATAGGCTTATTAAAACATCAAAGACAGTTTGGCCGAGTGGTCTAAGGCGCCAGATTTAGGCTCTGGTCCGAAAGGGCGTGGGTTCAAATCCCACAGCTGTCAAAACCTTTTTTTTTTTCTTTTTTTTCTTTTTTTTTTTTAATTTAATTATTATTAACATTCTAGTATACGAGCCATGAAAACTATAGTAATTTTTAGCAATAGATGTGATGCTTGTTTATGTGTCATAAAATTGAACCTTCAGACTTTATTGATATCCTTTTCCTTCTTTTCTCTATTAATACCAGTTGTTCACAAATGCTCTACATTGAACCTTCAGACTTACATAAAATTGAACCTTCAGACTTTCTATATGAGACACTATAATTGGAGAAAAATGAGACACTACAAATGCTCTACAGTTGTGACCTTCAATTTTAGGTTCAATTAAAAAAAATGGAGAAAAATGAGACACTATAAAACAAAGACTTGTTTCTCTTTCTATATGAGAATTACATCTCACTTAAAATGTATAAACAAATGTAGTTTTGGCGCTGCAAATAGAGTATCTACACCATATAATATCTCAACAAGAAGTGGGGACAGACACAAGCAATGCTCAAACATTCTAAGCTTGGCCACTACCTACGACACTGAAACAGTTGAGGGATTTTTTGGGACTTACAGGCTATACGGGCGATTTGTGAGGAACTACACATTCCATTGGATCCAAGAAGAGACAATAGTATTCAATGCTGATAAGTAGGCTATTGTCAAAACCTATTAGCTTTGCTAGACTTTAAAGCTACAGTTGCAAGTACAGCGAATTGGAGCTGCGTTACTGCACAAAGGCCATCCAATCAGTAAAACTTTTCTACGAAACACTTAGCTATATCTAGATATGAAAGGAGTTAATGGCTATCATCTGTCGAGTTGAGAAAAGGCAGGAGATAGACATTTTGCCATTACCTCCTTCCCGCGCTAATCATCTTATATTCTCCACACAAAAAATACCATGCCCTCCCCCTTAACACGTGACTACTACTACTACTAGTTCCAGTGTTGAAGATCCTAAATGTGTATTTAATAAGCGTGAGGTTAAACCGGGACAATGTATAGCATTTGATTAAGTTAAAGCATCAGCTTACACAGAAAAAGGACGAACTTGAAGACTATATTTTCATTAACACGCGTTATCCTGGTTATGTTATTAGACTGTGCATCACCCTACAAACTACTTATTTCTTGTATCTAAATGCAATTAAACAAATAACTAGTTTGAATACCTAAACAATCCCAAACACTCCTTTATTTTGAACATCTTAATTAATGAAGCTCAGGGTATATACATCTGAAGAAAATAAACAATAATAAAATTAGTTACCTGTATACACCCTTTGATATTGAAATTAAGAAGGGTTTTAGCATAATCATAGTGGGAAATTGTTATAAAAATGGAATGATTGAATCTTTGGCAAAATGGTTTTTTCTGTGGGTTCTGTTTGGTTGAGTATTTGAGTGAGAATTGATTATTTTTAATCATATATGTAACAAAGATAGGTTAATCAGAACATCAAAGACAGTTTGGCCGAGTGGTCTAAGGCGCCAGATTTAGGCTCTGGTCCGAAAGGGCGTGGGTTCAAATCCCACAGCTGTCAACACCTTTTTTTTTTCTTTTCTTTTTTAGCATTCTAGTTTATGAGGCATAAAAACTATAGTAATTTTTTTTTAACATTCTAGTTTATTAATACTTTGATAACTAATAATGTTGACCAGCTTACATATCTCTATTAAAGATAAGATAAGTAATAATGTTGCCCGGCTTACATGTCTCGAACTAAAGATAATATATAAAAGATAATGTTTAAACTCATATATGTTTTATCTTAAAGATAATATGTGAAAGACGATGTTTGAATTCTTTATTTATAAGCCCATAGTCTATATAAGTGTGATTTGAAATCCGAGTCTCAAAAACCTTACCCTCATCACGTTGTCACATTTGGGTTTACTTCTTTTGATTTCTATTTGCTGAAAAGTTTGATTTTTTTTAAACGATAAAAAATTGCATTGAAATGGAAATATACAGAGATAGTATGCCCTAACGATTAAATTACAAATGAATATCTCAAGGCAAATGAATATTTCAAGACAAATTAACCCAAACACTTGAGAATTAACAAGAAAACTACACTAAGACAAATACCAACACCAAATATGAAACCTAAACTAGAAATAAAACATGTCTACCTCTCAATGATGAAAACTAAAAAAGCTTAATCTCAAGACCGCCACGTCACGAATATCAAAAGATAAGACACTATAAAACAAAGATCTCTTTCTCTTTCTATATCAGAATTACATATCACTTAAAATGTATAAAAAATATTAATATTGTACACTCTTGCATTTTTAATGCATAATAGTGTTTAACGTAAGTTTCATAAACGATAGTTTGAGCTTTTGAGCAACTTTTGTAACTTTAAACGAGCTTTCGAACTCGAACGTAGGTAAATAAACGATCCGATCAAGCTCAATCTTTTCGAGCATTTTATGCTTGAAAGCAAGTTTATTGTAAAATTATTAAAAAAAAAAAAAGTTAAAAAACTTTAAACGAGTTTCGAGCTTGAGCTCGAACAAAAAAAAAATCTGAATTCGAGCTCGAGCGACTTTATAAAAATTTATTCGAGCTCGTTTAGACTGAAACTCGACTCGGATCGTTATCACGCCTAGTTTAAAGATTGGGACGTAATTAACAAAAGGCTAAAACTGGCATTTTAAATTATTGGAGGACTAAACCAGTGAGGGACCAAATAACCCTAAAAAACCAATCACAATCTATAAATTCACATTCAGCTGCTTTCAATCCATCAATGGCAGAAGCCATCAGCATTCAGGCGGGTAGAAGACCCGTACGGAGATCCGGTGGACCCACACCACCTACCACACTACTTCCCGTACACCATGTCTCCCATCTTACAAACTCCATTTCCTGCTGGTATTAATCACCATCAGTGCTAATCTGCGCCATCAGTGCAACAGGCAAACTTTACTAACTCCTGGTCATTGCTAATCTGCGCCATCAGTGCGTACTTTATCACCCTACGCACCCTCCACCAACAACTATATATTTACACCTATAAACTGTACACAAGCAGTGCTATCCTACGCCTCAGCCAATAATTTTTTTTTACTACAGTGTGCTTCAGTTATCCTGCGCATCATCTGCTATCTTACGCATACTCACTGCACCTACAAACTCATTGCTATCCTACGCACCTACAAACTGATCACTGATACTAACCAGTTCACTGCTAACGTGCGCACATTCTTATCCTACGCATCCTGTAGCAACAGCACAATCATTATACATTTAAGGGTATGTATAACATAGGCTATTTTCATATTATTTGTTGTTTAATTATATACTTAGCAAATGTTATCTACATTTTAGGAAAAGATAATATGCTAAATTTAACTTTTTACTGAAAATAGTAAATATTTGGGGACTTAAGTGACTTTAGGACAAGTTATGAGACTAATTTTGTCAGAATAAGGTTTCCATAAGTTACAAGCTGTTCTAGTTAAGTGTAGTGCGTCAGTGCGTGGACTGAAGCCTGAGTTTGTTTTATGTATGAAATGGTTATACAAAGGCATAACTTTACAAAGACTGCTCAAAATTTGTTTCCTTTACCAGCCCATGGGTTATACAAAGGCATAACTTTACAAAGACTGCTCAAAATTTGCCTCTATCTATCTTCATTTTGTGTTCTATCCAATGTGCTCAACTTTATATCTTAACTACAGAGCACGACTATAATATTCATTGAGCAAAATGATTCCATAAGTTTTAAGGTTGCATGTACTAAACAACAGATCTCTTATGTGTATATATTTCTCTAACATATGGCTTAAAGGAATCAGAAACATTATTACTAGTGGGCATGCGAACTCGGAGGAAAAGTAAGCTGGTGATAAGGAATCATTTGGGGTCATTCAGGGATTAAACTAGCCATACATCGAGTCGTTAAACTATTCTAGTGGCCAAGGTTACCAGAAGATATAACCATGGATTGCATCGAAAGTAGCACAAGCTTGTTTGACAATTCCCGACAGCCAACCAAAGCTAATCTATTGAGTACTACATAAGGCTCAAATGGATGAAGCAAACATCTATTCCTAAGGTGGGAACTGCTGCTCACACTTTGCCATTACCTCCTTCCCCCGCTATTCATCTTATTTTCCAGATTTCTCCACACAAAAAATACCATGACCGCCCCATTAACACGTGACAAATACTAGTTCCAGTGTTCAAGATCCTAGATGTGTATTTAACAAGCGTGCGGTTAAACAGAACAACCCGGACAATGTAGAGCATTTGATTAAGTTAAAGCATCAGCTTACGCAGAAAAAGGCCGAACTTGAAGATTATATTTTCATTAACGCGCGCTATCCTGGTTATGTTATTAGACTGTGCATCACCCTACAAACTACTTATGTCTTTTATCTAAATGCAATTAAACAAATAACTAGTTTGAATACCTAAACAATCCCAAACACTCCTTTATTATGGACATCTTAATTAATGAAGCTCAGGGTATATACATCTGAAGAAAATAAACAATAATAAAATTAGTTACCTGTATACACCCTTTGATATTGTAATTAGGGTATTCAGATTAAGGGTTTTAGCATAATCATGGTGGGAAATTGTTATAAAAATTGAATGATTGAATCTTTTGGCAAAATGTTTTTTTTTTTTTTTTTTTTTTTTTTTTTTTTTTTTTTTTTTTTTTTTTTTTTCTGTGGGTTTGTTTGGTTGATTTTTTGAGTGAGATTTGATAAGTTGTAATCAGTATATAAATTAAAGAGTTAATTGCATTTTTGGTCCCTGTGGTTTGGCCAAATTGCAGATTTGGTCCCCAAAATTTTGAAAGTGCACCAGAGGTCCCCATTTTCAAGTTTCCGTTGCACGTTTGGTCCCTGGCCAAAGTTAAATGACTAAAATACCCTTGTCTTCTTCTTTTCCTATTTTCTTTCCAGTCCATCTTTTTAGTTTCTTACATAAATGGTCCTTGTATTTTTTTAAAAGTAAAACCAGTCAAACCAAAGTAAAACCAGAAAATACAAAACCTTAAAAAAACTTAAAAAAAAACTCATTTCAGTCAAATAAAAGTAAAACCAGTCAAACCGAGGACAACCAAACCACATCTCATCCCTGTCAGCCATCTTTTCAAATCCCAACAAACAATGGCAGATCTCAAACCCTAACCCTAACCCTAACCCTAACCAAATCCTTCACGGCACACCATGAAAACACAAACACAGACACCCTTTACGCTCCTCATCACCACCATCACCTTCATTTTCCTCGTCGTGACGTCATTCGCCGTGGAAGATGACGTCAGGTGTCTCCAAGGTCTCAAAACTTCATTTCAAGACCCAAGTAACAAACTTTCTTCATGGGTTTTCACTAATGGTTCGTTGTGTAAGCTTGCTGGTGTTTCTTGCTGGAATGAGAAAGAGAACAGGCTGATTTCTTTACAGTTGCCGGAATATTCCCTCGCCGGAATGTTGCCGGAATCTTTGCATTATTGTAGGTCTTTGCAGACTTTGGATCTTTCTAAAAATAGTATATCTGGGAGTGTTCCTGGTGAGATCTGTACTTGGTTGCCATATTTAGTAACTTTGGATTTGTCTGGGAATAAATTTTCCGGTGAGATTCCGATGGAGTTGCAAAACTGTAAGTTTTTGAATAATTTGGTTTTGAGTGATAATGGATTTGTGGGTATGATTCCTTATGAGTTGGGGTTGTTAGATAGGTTGATACCGGATGATTTAGCTAAGTTCGGGGTGGATTCGTTTAGTGGCAATGAGGGTTTGTGTGGTTCGCCGGTTAAGTCGAAATGTAGCAAGATGAATAGTAAGAATTTAGCTGTTATTATTGCTGCGGGAGGTTTTAGGTGCCGCGGGGTCGTTGTTGTTGGGGTTCGGGGTGTGGTGGTGGTTTTTCATGAGAGCGGATGGGAAGAAGAGTAGTGATGGTGGTGAGGGAGGCAGTGGTGATCTGAGTAATTGGATAGAGTGGTTGAGAGGTTATAGACTTGTGCAAGTTTCATTGTTTCAGAAGCCGTTAGTTAAGATTAAGTTGAATGATATATTGGTTGTTGGAATTTTGTGTTGTTGAAGATGAGAAGTTATTGTTGAATGACACAAGGACCATTTATGTAAGAAACTAAAAAGATGGACTGAAAAGAAAATAGGAAAAGAAGAAGACAAGGGTATTTTAGTCATTTAACTTTGGCCAGGGACCAAACGTGCAACGGAAACTTGAAAATGGGGACCTCTGGTGCACTTTCAAAGTTTTGGGGACCAAATCTGCAATTTGGCCAAACCACAGGGACCAAAAATGCAATTAACTCTAAATTAAAGATGGGTTAATTATAACATCAAGACAGTTTGGCCGAGTGGTCTAAGGCGCCAGATTTAGGCTCTGGTCCGTAAGGGCGTGGGTTCAAATCCCACAGCTGTCAATATCTTTTTTTTTTAAAGATTTATGAGCCATGAAAACTATAGTAATTTAGCAATATAAGTGATGTTTGTTTGTTTGTCAAAAAATTGAACCTTTAAACTTTATTGATACTCATTTCCTTCTCTTTTCTATTAATACTTTGATAAATGTCTCGAACTAAAGATAATATGTAGAAGATAACGTTTAAATTTATACGTATTTTTTTTTAAAGGCAACATGTAAAAAATAATGTTCGAGCTCATAGATATATGTGTGATTTGAAATCTGAATGTCAACTTTAGGCCCTCATCACTATGTCACATTTGAGTTTACCACGTTTGATTTCTATTGGTTGAAGAGCTTTTTTTCTTCTTTTTTTAAACGATAAAAAATTGCATTAAACTGAAAACTACATAGATACTATATGCCACAACAATTACTCCTTACAAATAAATATCTGGCAAATGAATATTTCAAGACAAATTAACCCAGACACTTAAGAATTAACAAGAAAACTACACTAAGTCAACCTCTCAATGATGAAAACTAGAAAAACTAAATCCTAACACCGTCACGCCACATATATCAAAGGCAGGCCCGGATATATGGGTGTGCACAATGTGCAATGGAACAGGGCCCATCATGTTTTAGGGGCACCAAAAAATTAATATGTACTTCGTATCTTAAGTGTGAAGCTCAAAATTTTATCCAAGTCCATCACAAATTTGTATTGTCATGTCCACCTTTTCTCTTTGTCCAACTATATAAATTAAAGTCCTACTTTTTCAACATCGATCATTGTTTCTACTTTCTAGACCATCTCAGCCACAAACAACTTTTCAGTTTTCACCAAGTATCCCTTTTTATTTATTGGTGCTTTTGTTTTATTTAGTTTAAGTTTTAAAGACGGTTAACAAAGAAAAGATGCATATGCCTAATACTATGAATGACATGAGTGCATGCTATTATCTTTCGATTTAAATATATTGTCTAATTGTTAAGATTTAAGATTGATTATATAGAAAACAAATATTCGTAGGCTTTGAGGTGAGGCACAAATACCCTGATTGAAAACAAAACTTATATGATCAACGCATAACCATTAACCAATTATAGTAATAAATTTTTATGTGTGATAATTATAAGTTTAAAGCATTAGTCACTTACTTAATTATCTTGTCGTTTTTTTCTTGAATATTTTTTAGACAAACTATGCCTCGTAAGACTTTTAGAAAACAAAAATTAGGATATCAAAAGTGTTTAGAGAAACAAAGAAGCGAACAACGCGATAAGTCTCAATATGAACTATGCATAAGTATGTTCAAATGGAGCCACAAGTTGTTCGTGTTTAAGGGGCCCAATTTGCGATAGTGGAACAGGGCACCCAAAATCCACGGAACGACCCTGATCAAAGGAACATGCAAAAACCGATCATCAAAGTTAAGTAGAAAAAGTATCACACATTAAAGAAGACTATTTGGATACCCGCACATAGCGGCGGCGATAAATAAAGTTATATAATAAATATAGTAAATGAATTGCTAACCCAACTCTCCTCGCAATTCCCTACCCGCTTAGTGAATTCATTTCACAACACTCAAAATGTATATGTGTTAGTTGTATGTGTTTGTTTGGGTTTTCCATATCTTTCCCGTGATATCATTATTCCCGCATATAAAAAGACCTTCACAATCTCTTTCCCGTCAAACACTTTACCAAAAGTAAATGATTTTGATAAATAAAGTTTGTATTGATTGAAATAAAGGTTAAAGTTACAAAAATTTGAATTAAAATAAAATAAACTTACTAAAAATGCAAAAAATTAAAAACTCATAAAAATATATCAAAATGTATGTTAAATTAAAAAGCACAAAATTTTAAAAAATATGGTGAAACTAGATCATAAAAAAATTAAACGAATTAAAAGATATTTAAAATTAAAAATAAAGGTGATTAATTAGTTAAGAAGTGACATGTGTCACCCCATTATTAGAGCTCTTTATTTTAGTTTATTAGAGCTCTTCTCTTTTTGTTATTTTTTAGTTAGAGAAGTGACACATGTCACTCAATGATTGGAGCTCCTTATCTTAATTTTTTTTGGAACCCACAACTTAAATGCTTTATATAGTAGTACTAGTCGAATACCCGCGCACAGCGGCGGTGAAAAGTATAATTATATGTGTTAGTTGTATGTGTTTGTTTGTGTTACCTGTAGATTTCCACGTGACATCATTATTCCAGTAGATAGAAATACCCTCGCAATCTCTTACCCGTCAAACACTCCCCTCAAAAGTATATGATTTTAACGAATTAAGTTTATATTGATTGGAATAAAGGTTAAAGTTGTAAAAATTTAAATTAAAATAAAATAAACCCCACTAAAAATATATAAACTAAAAACTCATAAAAATATATTAAAATGGATGTTGAATTAAATAGCACAAAATTTTAAAAAATATGGTGAAATTAGATTATAAAAAAATAAATAGATAAAAAGATATTTCAATTTGAAAATAACGATGAATTTTAGTTGAGAAGTGACACATGTCATTTTATAATTGGAGGTTTTTATCTTAATTTTTAGTGGTTAAGAGTTAGGCTTGGAGTTTGTTAAGAAGTGACACATGTCATCTAATGATTGGAGCTCCTTATCTTAATTTTTGTTTAGGAGTTAGGGTTGAAATTAGGCTTGGCTTATACATGCATTATATGATTATAATATAGTATAGATAGATAAAAAAGATGGAGAGAGATGAGAATTACATCTCATTTAAAATGTATAAAAAATATAAGTATGAGTATAGTCAATCTTTTAGATAGTGTGATATAATGAGGCGTGATGTGACAACATGGTCAAGTTTTACATCTTAAGAGTTATGGCAAAGCTTTAATTTTTAAAACATGACTCAAAGCGACAAAAAATATAAAATATATATTATATATATTATATTTCATATATATCGAGTTTACAAGAAAATTTATACATAAAGAACTAAATAATTAAACTATTCATACATGTAATTTTCCTCATTTCTTTAAAAAGAAAAATAAAAAAATCCTTTTTATCGTAATTGAATTTCAAAAATGGCATCACGGCTCTAGCATTAGCGTGCCTTATCGCACTTTTCCATCCTCATCTCACGTCACGGCTTAAGCCGACGTCTTGGTCTATTGCGTAGCATGGAGGTTATGGCTCACGCCTTTGCGACGCCTTTCCGCTCCATGCGCACCTTTTAAAACCATGAGTATAGTACACTCTTACATTTTTAATGCACAATAGTGTTTAACATAGGTTTTATAAATATTAGTTTGAGCTTTTGAACAACTTTTGTAATTGTAACGAGCTTCCAAGCTCGAACGTTGGTAAATAAATGAGCTGATTCAGCTCGATCTTTTCGAGCATTTTAGGCTTGAAAGCAAGTTTATTGGAAAAAAAAAGTTTAAAACGAGCTTTGAGCTCGAGCTTGAATAAAAAAATACTCGAGTTCGAACTCGAGCCACTTTATAAAAATTTATGCGAGCTCGTTTAGGAAACTCGCTTTGGATCGTTAACGCCCCGTAATTAACAAAAGGCTAAAACTGGCATTTTAAATTATTGGAGGACTAAACCAGTGAGGGACAAAATAACCCTAAAAAACCAATCACAATCTATAAATTCACATTCAGCTGCTTTCAATCCATCAATGGCAGAAGCCATCAGCATTCAGGCGGGTAGAAGACACGTACGGAGATCCGGTGGACCCACACCACCTACCACTCTCCTCCCCGTACACCATGCCTCCCATCTTACAAATTCCATTTCCTGCTGGTATAACCTATCAGATCACCATCATTATCTTTTAGTTCCTATGTTCTGTTTTAAGGATTTTTTTTTTTTTTTTTTTTTTTTTTTTTTTTTTTTTTTTTTTTTTTTTGCAGGTATTGTGACTTCAAAACGTCATTTTTCAACCAACCCTTATTTCGTTTCGGCCGAAAATATTCCAGGTCTTTTTTTTTTAAACATCTTATTAGTTTTTAGTGATGCTCATTTTAAGAAGCAATAAGCCAATTAGCTGCTGTCTCCAAACACTAAATATATACCAGTAATTAGTTTTTAGTTGCTTGCTTTTAGTAAAGGGCTAGCGGCGCATCTTGTTACTCGTTTGCCTTGCACCTCTATGTAAATCGAAAGAATATATGATAATTATTTCCATTCCAATTATGATGGGGATGTTGGTTTGGGTTTTGCCTAAGCTTATTTGACGGTCTTATTGAATATCTCATAACCTCATTTTTGTTGGCTTATAAGCTTATCCACTTGAGCTTAAAAGCTATGAACAGCTAATTTATAGAGTTCCTAAGCTCATAAACCTAAAAAGTTGAGCTTATGAGCTTAGTAGATTTCCAATAAGCTCATAAGCCTATCAAATAAGCTTATTTTTGGGTTATGAGCTTATTTGACTCAGTTTATATTTCATAAGCTCATATGTTGTGGCTTACTTTTTGAATTATTTATGAGCTTATTTTTGGTATATGAGCTAATTATTACTTGAAGATGAAAAATAAGCTCATAAGCAATATACAAGCTTAAACAGCACCCCTTATATCAGCGGCGTATCTAGAAATTCATAGAAGGGTATGCACCACCTAATAAATTTTTCCGTTAATCAAGTTAAACCAATAAAATTTGTTTTTCCGGCTGAGTTTTTCAGTGTCGATTTTAGGTCGGGCTTTTTGGTTTCTTGTTTATGGGTTCGGTTTTTATAACGATTACCTATGTTGATTTTTGATCAAAAATCTTACATATAATGTCTCTCCTTTTCATTGTCAGTTATTTAAAACATAGAAACTCAGATGGCTTTAATTAACATGCTAGAACAAATAATACTAATACTTGTATAGCATTAGATATATTTTTCAATCATAGATATAGTCATATAGTCCCAGTTACATTTGTAAGAACTAAGAACAAGACACACCCCCTATAGGCCTATCTTCTTGTTTACTTAAGGAAGTTAGTTGCTTGCTTATTGTTTTGTACCGTTTGTATGTAGGTGGTTGAGAGTATGGTTTTCTATTGGGATGGGGTTCAGCCTCACCACTTTAATTGGAGTTACACTCGTAAGAACTAAGAATAATACACACCATTGTTACTAAATGTTCATTTCATACCAGAATTATAATGATGGTTTTTCTTTTGATTTATTGTTCATCAGATTATCTTATTGGAATCAGCTAGAGCGTTAAATCTGTACGATGGGATCCCGTGGCTTAACAATATATTAAACGGACCTATCTTTGGATTCTACTATCCGGTACAACATAATTCAATAATATAAAAATAAATAAATCATTATTGTTTGAAAAAATGGGCTAATGTCTAGTTGATGATATCATGATGCAGGTCTCCAACTATAGCATATCAGTTGGCGATATTGGATATATGTGTATTTCTTCTATCATATCTGTATCCGTACATGAACTTGGACATGCCCTTGCTGCCACAAGGTTATTTCTTGACTTATGTATCATTCTTTTGTCTTTTTCTTTGTTGATTATAACACATGTGCCATTTCAATTGCCTGATACGTGGTCATTGTATGTATAAAGTTTTAATTAACCAAAATGCTATAGTACAGGTAAGTTGGGATCCTTTTTGGAGAGTCGGCTTATAATGTTAATATGCACCAAGTTATTATATTTGCAATTAAAACATACATTACTACTCAATGAATGCAGTTAAACACGTACAAACCCAAAAACATAAGTGATAAGATCATGGGAACTTCCACTAAAGTGCTAAATGAATGCCGGGAAAATGGAATATCCTGAATTTTTTTAATATTTATGATAGTATTAAGTAGACACCGACCAAAAATCACCTGAAAATAAAATGTTTCAGATATCAAAAAAAACTTTGACAGCAGTATCTGAACCACTATTGCAAAGGTGCTTCCCCCCTCTTATGCACATAAAGAAATAGGGAACTTATTCTATAGCTAGAAGTTCTGTGTAGGACGTTGACACAAAATGTTCAAAGTAACATGACTTTTTGATACTTAAAACAACCCTCGAAACAGAATGTATCACGGTTGGACAGCAATGTGTGAACGAAGCCAAAGTGGTAAAATTTTGTAGTTTTTGAGTTGAACATGTGTACGAAGCCAAAAATGAACATGAAGAAACCACTCTTGACTACTAGCCAAGTCGTTTTAAAACTGCTAGTTTAGAAACTTCCCATCTTGGCATAATTCATTTATACCCAAACCTACCCGTCTTTGCATCTAATATACTTGTGTTGTCTTTGGCATGGTCTGGTATCATGGACTATATTTGAACCAACGATTTGAAAAGAAGTCAGCTATAAAATAGAAATCCAAATTTAACAGTCAAATCTAGATCTGTGTGTCACTCAAAAACTTATATCTGCTATTGCCATTGAGGAGAAAAACTTACCTAATGGCTAGTGTACATCAATTTAATTTATTATATGGTGAACATGTTTTTAAAATTATTTCGGAAATGGATCTTATGACTGATCCTGTAGGTATCCTTTTTCTGGGTAGCAGCGAGGGCATACAAATTGAGTACATTGCTGTATTTTTGGCGGTCCTGTTTCCAGGTGCTCTGGTAGCTTTTAATCACGAGTTACTGGAAATGATTCCGCGAGTAGCTACTCTAAGAATATACTGTGCTGGAATCTGGCATAATGCAGCAGTAAGTGAAAATATCAATAAAAAAAGTTACGTTAGATTATGTTTTCAGCTGGCTAAACAGTATACTTGCAGTTCTGTGTAGTTTGTGCGTTGACTTTGTTCTTGCTACCGTTGATCTTTTATCCACTTTACTCACACGGTGAAAACCTCATGGTAATTTTTCTCACTCATTATAATACATACTTCTCATTTTGCATTTATTTAAAATTTCTTAATTATATCATAACAGGTTTTGGATGTTTCTGCTGAGTCACCTCTGTATAACTACTTGTCTCCTGGTGACTTGATTACTAAATTGGATGGCAAGCACATCCGCACTTCCAAAGAGTGGATGGAAACCACATATTTTTTAAATAAGCAATTATTTCAAACAAAGGATAATTATATCAGCAATAAGGGATATTGTGTCCCTAATTTAGTGATTGCAGAAAGCAAGAACGTTGAAATTGTTGACAATGAGTTCAAATGTCCAGATGAGCTCACTTTATTTACCACAGTTTCCTGTGTTGATTTAAATATAATACATGACGGTAGCAGCAATGGAACTGATCATCAGTTGACGAGAGAAAATGTCTACTGTTTCCCAGCAAAAGGCGTATTGGGGGAGAAAAAATGTGGGGATGGATGGGATAATATAGTGAAAAACAATAGTAACTGTTTATGTGCGGAGGTAAAATTCGTCCCTTGTTCATGATATTTTAATAGTATTTTGTAAATGAGAAAAAATGATCTAACTTTTTTTATCTTATACAGGATGAGTCGTGCGTGACTCCAGTCCATCCGCCAGGTGTGGCATGGGTTGAAATTACATATTCAAGACCTTGTTCAAGGTATAATAGTTCTGATTTAGAAGAAAATAAATGTGGTGGGACTTTTGTTTTCATAGGGGACATGATGTTGATGGCACATTCCGTTTGGTTAACTGAATATCAACCTCGTTGGTTGTATGGTGTGGCATATATTCCAGTCGTGGTTGAGAAGCTATTGGTGAACAGTTTTCATGTCTCATTGATGCTAGCTCTTCTCAACAGCTTGCCGGTATGTGCTTTCTTATATATGTAACTAATATATTGCACTTTTGACAACGTTGTCTGAAAAACTGTGTTTTGTTTCCTCGTACAGGTGTATTACCTTGATGGGGAGTCCATTTTGGAGGTGGCTCTTTGCTGCTTTGGTTCACTGACCCCAAGGATAAGAGAAGTGGTTCTTCGATCATCTTTGGTAGCAGGAACCGTTGTTTGTTGTCTTTTGCTTCTAAGGATCTTATTAGTTATTACTTATTAAACATACTCTAACGGCTCGATAGGTTTGTCAGATGTAGACGTCGAGTTGTTAGATTTGTTTGGTTTTTTTGTGAGGAGATATTAGTGAAAGTCAAAAAACACTTCAGTTATACAAAACATACTCTATAATTATTAATTAATTACATTTTTTTGTTCGATTATGTTCCAGTTATCAAATGATTCTTGGGTAGATTTACGTTAACGGCATTAAACTGTTATCTGTTCCATCCTCCTGTTTGAAACTATGAATTTGTGTTGCTTGTTCAGTTAAAATTAGGCAAAAGTAAAATATCCAAGTATGATATGATACACAACCCATTTTGCTTAGCTTCGGAGCAAGAACAAAAAATAACAATAAACTGTTTCTTATAACCTTATAAAAAGTAACTGAACATAGTAATTATTACTAGTACGGTTTCTGGTCGTACTTCTGAGGGTCACATTACAGATGCTGTCATCTAAATATCTAGAAGTTCATCAAGAATGGAGGGAAGCGAATCATGTAGGTACATTTGATGAACCAAACAAGCGAATAACAATCAATCTTAACAACTTCAAGTAAACAGGGAAAACGTTGCTACAAGATAAAGATGCGATTGCTTTGGCAAATAGATCATTTGAATTCCGACAAATTCTGGATCCTATTAAGAGCTGTAACAAACTAACAATCAAGGGTATGTGTTCACGACTTGGAATGACATCCAACAAAGAATCCTAAGGCCAGATCTATGATCAGTTATTACAATCTATTTAACATTTTTATAAGCTAATTCAAACACTCAACATGAGCTTTTCAGCTTTCTCTTCATAAGCTACTAATTATACTAAAGCATAAGCCTCTAAAATGGGGTGACAGGCAGAAGGGTTAAAAATGGTTACTTTCTACTGCAAAATATATATGTTTGTTGGTCGCAAAATACCCACAGCTACTTTGTTAGAAATCAGCATAATAATGTAGAAGTCGTATATTTTGCAGCTTGAAGAACTCAGAAACACCCACCCTGTGGCATCATCTGTAGAGAATGTGATCTAATGTGTTGTATTGCTCATTTATTCTACAGTGCTACTGTTTTGTGTTTCTGGTGCAGGTGTGGTATCTTGACGAGGAATCCGTTTTGGAGGTGGCTGTTTGCTGCTTTGGTTCATTGGCCCCCAAGGATAAGAGAAGCGATTCTTCAATCACTTTTGGTAGCAGGAACCCTTGTTTGTTGTCTTTTGCTTTTAAGGATCTTATTGGTTGTCACTTATTGAATAATTTGTAAGCCTTTTAATGTATTTGTGAGATGAAGTTGATGGCTGGGATAAATAAGGTCTACTAGAATCTTTATTTGAAGTGTAACTAGTCAATGACTTTTATTCTAAACAAGCAAATTTTGCCCGCGCGTTGCTGCGGGGCGGCCATATTTATGTTTAAGAGAATTATGCGGCAACAATATATTTTTCATGAAGTCTGTAAGAACCATATTGTTAGAGAGGTCGATAAATAGTTGTTGATGGCATATAGGATCATGCATTAACTACACTAATCACATTCAAGTAGGACCATCAAAATGACATTAAGTGTCAAGGCTACTGCTAATGGCATAAATAAATGCCAAATAATTTGCCATTTTGAATGTTGTTGCCAACTGCAAACAAAGACCAAAACTGTTATCTCAGTGCCATAACAAACATTTAGAAATGGATGGTGTGTATTTGCTATAGATTTCATAGTAATAATAGTAACAAATACAATAGTTAATTTGTAGATAAAGTCTTAGAATGTACATGAACGAAGCGAAATGAAACTGATACCGAATATGATAACGATGTTCTATCACCATATCATATATGAAACATATAGTAGTAAAAAGTAATGACGATACTTGGGTTTTGATAAAGAAATGCCGCGTCATCCCAACAGTTTGTTTCTTTAGAATCATGTGCAAGCAAATGAAAGATACAACTATATCAGCAGAATCATAACCATTTACGTAGTAATCAATACAAAGATAAAACAGTAACTTCTTTTATTTACCTCGCAAGCATTGTTTCACATACTCCACCTGCGACTTGACACCTATGAACAAAAAACCAAAACAAAAAGTTTCACAGATTCACTTTTTAAGCAAAAAAAAACCGCAAAGCAAACTATCATACTTGACCAAAATAAAAAAATAAAAAAAATTCATTTCCAAATACATATAGCATAATTCTAAATACATATAATCGAACGCATTAACTCACCAATAATTTCACTTTCCAAACAATTATACTCTACCTTCATCGCATCCGAATTGCAAAGCAGATTAATAATTTTTACAAAACAACAAAACCCACTTAAAAACAATTTTGAACTTCTAATCAACAATTTTGATTATTATGTGTGTGGGATTTCTTTTATAACTATGTTGATAGCAGCCGAGAGATGGTGGTTTAAATATTGGTGAAACCAATAATCAAAAATGTTACCGTTCATGTTCCTTTAATTGGGTTTTAGATGAGTGTGGTAGCTTGTGGAGAAGAAGAATGTATATTTTTCGTGGGTTTTGAATGTCATTGTGCCTGTGTGTTTTTTTTTTTTTTTTTCGTTTTGCTAATGGATGGTTATGTAAATGTTTGGGTTTTATCATGTGTTGGAAAGAATAACATAGTATTGTCTGGATTCTTCCTTAGAGATAAAGAATTGGTAGACACTTGGATGGTGGAGTACATAGTTGGTACACAAATGTATGGTAGATCGGGGTGTACAACATAGGTTAGGTGTCAATTTGGTCAATAATGACCTTTGAATTTGTATTAAGTGGTAATTAATTTTTAACTATTGTGAATAGTAATTTTTGCACCTCCTTTTGACAAATGGGATTCTGCCAAACGCGTACCATACATGCTGTTGAGGTAATTGTGTAACCGAAGCACCTCACATGAACCAATAGTATCAAAGATTAACAAATAAGAAAGAATACTTAAAAGAATTAATTGTGGGAAGCAATTTTCATTTTTATAATATATTATAATGTGTCCTGTTGCCAAATGACACATGATAGATTACATGTGTTTTCCAAGTATAATAAAGTAGTAAACACAAATCAAAACACGCTCCATATACGATTCAATCAAAACAATCTCTTTATTTCAGTTTCAATTCTCCAATGTGATTCAAT
The DNA here is from genome assembly GCA_019973895.1 of Chrysanthemum seticuspe. Taxonomy (NCBI): domain Eukaryota; kingdom Viridiplantae; phylum Streptophyta; class Magnoliopsida; order Asterales; family Asteraceae; genus Chrysanthemum; species Chrysanthemum seticuspe. The sequence goes on from BPTQ01000002.1 coordinate 100,132,504, forward strand.
CTTCCTCTATACGATTCCTTTCAATGTCAAAAACCTTCCAAAATAAATCACAATCTTTATATTCCAGTGAGCTCTATGACTAACACGGATTTGACCAACGACTCAAAAACATATACATGACTAACACCGATTCAGTCATACCACTTTTCTTGATTTTGCAGTAAGTTCTATGCTAACAACATTGTAAAATCAGTAAGAATCGCTTCTATTCAAGTTTTTTTATTTAGGGTTTTGATTTAAATCCCATAGTACAACTGTTTTGATGTGCTGATTTTTTTCTTTGATTTTTTTTGCAGGTCATTATTAAGGAGTTGTTTGGATGATTTTGTTAAAGAGATAAGTTTTGAGATGATGGGTGCTAAGGTTAGTTCCTTCTAAAAACAAAACTTGATATGGATGATTTTGTAATGCCGGTTTTTGTGAGATGATGGTTTCATTCTTTTGATTATTGTTGACTTATCAAGTGCCGCGTATTATATTGTTTGTTGTATAAAACTAAGATTTCCAGGTTGTTCGTATTTTTATTCTTCAGGTTGTTCGTGTTCGTTTTGTTTACTTCGCGTAGATCATTCGTAGTATTCTTCCTGGTAAGTCTGTTATTAATTCTAATTAATGATTATTTGATTTTTAGATTATCCTTTAGCATTATTTTCGATTGCAAGTTTATTTTGCACTTAATATGTTTGAAGAGTCCGTGTAATAAAATTTCTCAAGACCCTTTTTGATCCTCATGTGATTGCTGTAATTATTATCTTGAATTTTACGGCTTAATAATCACTTTGCTATCCCTCTTAATATGTAGAAATGGGCTGTAAATGCCAATAAAAATGTGCGTGCAAAAGTTTTAGATTAAACCATCCAGAGACACAAGTAGTAAGTAACAACTCATCTTTACTGCAATTTTTTTAACAAAACCAAATTTGAATGCATTTGATAATTACAGTTCGTGTTTTACATATTAGAATTGAATATGCTGAAAAACTGGTGGATATGAAAGGGAACTATTCAGATGACATCGGTTTGCAGGTAACGATGGAGTAATTCCAGTGACCCTTCTAATCTTTATTTTTTGGATATGGAAGCTGATCCAATGACCCTCTTCAATTAATAAAATGACTTATTAGTTGGAGAGGCTTTTCGATTTACTACCACCGCCAAGATTAGGGCCATCACCAAGATTAGAGCCACCGCCAATTACTACATCGGAATCAGCTTCCATATCAACAAAAAAAAATCATTTTATTTATGCTTTTTGTTTAATTGCAGGTTCCAACTGTTTTCAGTGAGATTTATGGATCAGAAAGAAGGATAAAGTAAAAAAAAAGGTTTGATTGGCATTAATGTTAATTTCAGTATTTAGTCATACACAAGTTTATGCTTGAATTGTGATGGTATTTAAAACCTTAAACAACTACTTATTTTTTGAAAGAGATAACGGTGAAAGATGCAACTTATCAGTCAGTAGGTTTCTTGGTTGACAAAAACTTATGTATATTTAGGAAAAGTTAGTCACTTTTTCATCGATCGAAATAATCAGTTTTCTTATGGTAAATACAGCTATGAAAGATTAAAGCTATACCATCACAACGTCTTTTGCATCCAGATTAGAATCCATGATTAGTTGTTTCATCCAAGGCTTACTTGAGTTTTACTTTTGTACAGGCTATGGAAATAAATCTTGGATCGTTATTTTAACGTTCTTTTGAAGGGAAACAAAGTAGGACTGTAGGTAAGTTGGCTGTTATTTTTTGATTGGTTGATATGTTGATAAATATTGTGGTGATTTGTTTTATCGGAATATGGCAATTGCAAGTTAATGGGATACGCTTAATGCTAAGGTACGTATGTGCATTTGAGATATTTGCTTCTTATTATTTTGAATTATGAGTGTTATATAAAGATTGTATTGCTGGAAATTAATCAGGGAATCAAGGAGAACCGTTAAATGCACTGTGATCGAGTAATGGAAAGGGTAACAATTCACTCATAGGTCATCGTTATGAAGAGGTACATGCAATACAATCGATACATAATTTTTTTTCATTTCCTGATTCTATTTTTAATTTTAAGTTTACTAGAGATGTTCATTTTTTTGTTTGTAATTCAACATATGTTTGGTGGTAAAGCCTAAAAAGAAAAGGAGCAGTAAGCATAATACAAGTGAACGTGTGTGTCTAATTTAGAGAAATACAAGGTAAGTATATTAAAGAGGGTAAAAGTGTGTGGGTTGCTGGACGGGTCGAAATGGGTCAGTTCTGAAAATCATCTAAAGGGGTTGGGTTGAGTGGGGTAAACAGTGTATGTAGTTTAGTTGTCACTCTTTTAATCATTATGGCATCATTAGACCAAGGAAACGGATTATAGGCATGTTTTGTGTTTTTAATTTCTTTGTGAGTTTAGATACAGATTGCTTTTGAAATTTAGGCAGATTTAAGAATTACTAAATACTTATATAAAAGATTAATAAGTCTTAATTCGTTCATAATAACATAGTTTTGATACTTAAACTAAAATTCTACCTCTTATGTTTTCTGATACTTCTGTTTAGATTATTATTCAGTGTCATTGACTGCAAATTTCTTTTTTTTAATAATATTTGTTGACAATTACTGACCCTCCCTTGAGATTCGTGTTTAAACCAGAAGACTTTGCAACCAAAAAGGAGCGCCCCATCTTGAGGTAAGGTTAGTTACCTACCACCTTAAAGAACATTTAACGATAAGACCTTGAAGCTTTCAGAATTTGTCGAGTTGGTTCAATCTGTACACATTATGTGGACATTTTTTTCAATGTATCCCTTTCATAATCAAGGTCTTTTTACGTCCCCTTTTCTTTGGTTTAACTATACTATGGTTAAATTAAGATATTTTTAAATTATGAAAATTAAGTAAAAGTTTTAAATATATTTAGTCACATGGTATTTCATTAAGATAACTTGATTTGGTTAATTTGTTTCTTTATGTAAATGTTCTACATTTCAGTGTACAGAAAATTTGGACCTGCCAGCCACAGGCTTCCACTGGCGGGCCAACTGCATAGGCGGCCAGTTGGGTAATGGGTCAATACGGGTATATTTTTGTCATAGGTGAAAACATGTTGGGTTGACATGAAACACCATTCATTTTCATACATAAACGTACAAAAAAGATGTTATACTACTTATCAATGAAAGGAGCTTATATCTTTATAATCCTCTTTGTTTTAACTATTTTCCATGGTTTTTATACTTGATTTGTAATATATGTTATCACAATATAATTATATGTAATTATAAACTTGTAGTAGTATAAAGAGTTTTTGAAAAAGTTGACCCCTGCTCTTAATCTCTTATAAGACCCGAATTAATTGTACATCATATATGAACCCTTCTGTTGTTGCCATTGCAACTCCCGTGAAGGTAATGATTCTGCGACATTTTTTCTATAATGCATACTCTATTATTGAGCATGTTGTTCAGTGTTTAACACTTACTTTTAAATAGGATCCCGAGGCGACAACTTCTGCAGTACCTCAAATAACTCCGTTGGTAAGTGCATCATGTTTTTTGGGAAATTCATGTTATAATACTCAGTAACTCATAATATGTTTTGATTATGTTTTGAAATCTCAAACTGACGAATATACTACGCCAGTTGATAAACAAAAGAGTTCTAAACGTTCAGCCGATGTGGAGGATGAAAGTGATGGTTCAAGCATGAAAAAACAGATTGTCAAGATTAAGATGGAGAAAGAAGCTGAAAAGTGAAGATCGATCAACAAAAGCCAAGGGCAATCGCTTTCTAAAGTTGGTTTGTACTTGCCCCGTCCTGTGTTCACACATGAACAACTATACGTTGCCGTATCAAGAGTAAAAAGCAAGCGGGGTTTGAAGGTTGTAGTTTGTGATCAGGATGGTAATCTCTCTCCAAAACCACAACAAATGTCGTTTATAAAGAAGCACTTGAAGGTCTTTGAACAAGGTTCATGTTGTATCATGTATGTATCATTGGTGTAATCACGTTATATTATACTATGGTTCATTATTTTTAATGTTACAAGGTTTGTTAGCAACTCAATTGATCATTAAAATCACACATCATTTTATGTTCGAGTCAATCTATTTTAGATTGTCAACGCAATGGTTGTAAATCGATTGTGAATCACACATATTTTAAATTTAACAAATTTACGTTATTACTTTTATTATCATCTCATTTATCTATTTTTTTTTAAAATAACCCGGTGTCAACGGGTCTCTAAGCTATATATAATAAAATAAGCTTTTGTACAAACATACTAAGCTACTAGCATTAAAAATTCAATTAATTTAGTGATGTGTCTTTCCTTAATTAACATCTTTGTACAATACCTACAATGCATTCTTTTTTCTGCACACCATTTATTATATACGCTATTTTTTTTTAACACTAAAGTCAGCACATTGAAACTGCTTTCATTGTATACATCTGTCTCTCTCTCTACACCTCCTCCGTATCAAAAACATGACTTCCAAAAAACAGAAAAACCTTCGTATATCAAAAATCAATTCCATAAATCAAGTAAAAACCTTTGATGATGAATATACATAGAATCACTTGCTCCTTACGTTTTGGTCTCCTCTATTTTCGATTACCTATTGTAACATATGTTGATTTGTAAATCTGTAAGTTACCTCTTTTTTCTCATTTACGTTTCAATTTTGTCTCAAATTCTGTTTCGTAATGTGTTTTTTTTGATTATTTATAATATATGTAAATCTGTATGATCCGAATAAATCGAATTAAAGTGATTTTTGAATGAAACCCTAATCATTTTATTAGTTGGGGAAAATTGGGGGAAATTGGTAAATTAATTAATTAGGATAATACTTTCCTAATTTATGGAGCTATGAATTAATCAATTAGGAGAAGATGATTAGTGGGGGAAATTGGGTGAAGATGATTAGTGGGGGAAGATTAATTAGGAAAATTGGGGGAAATTGGTGAATTAATGAATTAGGTGAATTGATGAATTAGGAGAAAATTGGGGGAAATTGGTGAACGATTTAGTGGAGCTATATTTGATTCAAGGTTAGTAAAGTTGGTATGTTTAAAATTATCTCTTAATTCGCAAATTAAAGGTTATGATTTCGGGTTAGTAAGGTTGGTATGCTTATTGCTTATTTCTTGATGTTGCTTATTGCTTTTAATGATTTTGGGTTATTATTTCGGCTTTTGATTTCAGATTTATTTTCGGCGGATCTTAACATGGAGAAGATGATTAAGTTGAATATGAATTAGTTTTATGAGTTTATCACCTCTAACTACATTACCTTTAATTATTTTTATAATTTTTTTTATATGATCTCAGTTATATTTCTTGATTGCAGGTTTGAGTTATTTACTATATTAAGATTTGTTTTTGAGTTTTGGGTTTTATCATCGTGAATTTGGGACTGATTTGATGCGTTTGTGTTTCAGTTTTCGTGTTTGGCTCCTTATCGAATGTGGGTGCAATGGTTGTATATTGGTCGAATAGGGGTATGATTCGTATTTGTGGATAATACAATTAGTTTTTGTTGATCATTTAGATAATACAGTTTTTGAAATCATCACAAACATGTTATTTTATACGTCATCCAAATATTTGATTTTAGTTAAAAAGAGTGAGCTTGGTACGGGTTACACATTCAGGTTGGTAATGGGTTACCCGGGTCAATGTCGTCAAAAGTAGCGGGCTAACCTTGAATCCAAAAATTAGTGGGGTTAAAGCACCATGTTACGATGTACATGACTTGGTCCAAATGAAGCCTTAAAGGGGCCTTTATTTGCTTACCCTGTTCAGGTTTTTGTTTCCAGCTTTGTTCAGAAGAATTACCATGTTATCCTTTTTGTATGGTTTAGTAGTTTAGACTTTGGTACTGAATATAAATCGAATTTCTGAAAAGTGGGTTTCTCTTTGTCTTATATTGAAGGTTGGTTCATTCTTGATGGGTTGGTTTGGTCCTGTTTTAAAAGGAGATATATCCAAGTTTTCCCCTTAATTAGCTGTCGGGTTGATAACAGGTTACTTAAGTAGTCTGAACACATTTAGTGGCTGGAACCAGAACATGCTTGAGCTCAGTGTCAACAGTCACGTTAATTATGCCGATATATATAGGCTGAAGGTACAATATTTTTTCTAATCAGTATGTTCAAGATTTGATTTTTTATTAATGTGTCTGCATTCTATTAATTTTGATTGGTGGGTATGTTAAAGATCTTTTTTTTTATCACTTTCTATTGATGGGTATGTTAAAGATTTGAAATTTATTAAATGGGTATGTTAAATATATCCGTATCTCGACACATTCACATGTATGTTTTATAGAATTGACCGTTCATGTTATGCCGAACGCCCTTTTCAGGATTCGGGATTGTTTGGCTCAGTTATATGTCAAATACACCACTCCTGATGATAAGCAAGAACATGATGGGTATTATACACAGTTGGTGGCGATGTATTCTGGAAAAGGCAATGATGATAGTTAACGGGCTATCATGATTGTTATAATTTAACAGAAATGAAATGGGTCGTTGAGAACTTGACCGTAACCTGGGGGACAATGACCGGACGGCATGGTATAAATGGCTACTATGCAACCGAGTCTATTTGCAGCCATGGTCAGCTTCAGATGTTTCTATGACCCGGTCCGCGGTTACTAATCTGAGCCTTAAAAGTCGTTGAGTCGGGCGTGGTTTTGGTGACGTCACCTGACGTTTGGCTAACTCTCGGATTTGGGAGCCCAATAGTTAACCCGCAAACGATGCTTGGCCGAATGGTTGCTGTAAGTTACTACGGTAGTGCTTCTGTATTGCATTTTGATTAATCGGGGATCCCAAAGTATGTTAACTATATATGTACTCGATTGATTTTAGCATCCTCTCATATGTTACACTAATAGTGGTTTCTGAAAACATATGTAGGCTGTATATACAGATGTGCCCAGCACTGGTTTTTATCCAGCTTCAGGAACGGTTACTTGAGGCTTATATGGAGTCATTTTGACATTTTCTCCAACGCGTTTTGCTGATAATTACTTTGTTGATGTTTTGATTATGCTGGCATCCATTTGCTTACGGTTGCTTTGCTTATCGGAGGTCAGATTATTTTGTTTGCAAATTACAGGCGATGATGATGCTATTACATTTGTGAGTTTATTATTGATCATGTTGGGTGAATATGGCCCATATATTGGCGGGACAGCACCACGAACATGGTGTTTGCAGCCATGGGGCCATGTCATTCATAAATCTAAGCCTCATTTGTAAAATCTTAATCACCACCCAACAATATCACAAAAGAAGGTATACCTCAGTGCAAATCCATTGATCCAAAACAAAGAAAATAAATCAGAATATGGATTTTGTTTGTTTTTATGATACTTGACTCTCTGCTGATAAATGACTGTCTTATGGGTTGTTCGGGATTGTCTTCAAATTCCTTCAAATGAATTTTTACAAGAGGCTATGATGAGTCTACAGGGGCAGGGGGATTAAAGCTGAGATTATCCGCGTCTTGGCAGGGCAACTTGCTAAATTTGCAGCCATGGCGGACGTATCCTCTTTTTTCAATCCTTTACCAGTCTGAGCCTCATATACAATTTTGTCAACACTTCTTATGGTATTGAGAACAATGGAGATATTGACTATAAGAGGCTGTGATGAATATGAGCAAGTTTGATTAAAGTTGTGAACGTCCGTTTCTTGGCGAGGCAAATTGTTAGATTCGCAGCCACGGTGGATGTCCACTTTTTTCAGTTCTTATGCTCTGATCTGAGCCTCATACCATGTTTCAATCTATACTATGTTCCATACTATCTGGGTCCCACTGCTCTGGGCAGGTAATATCCGTAAGAACAATGTATAGTTGGTTTGTGGTGTTACAAGCATCATAATCAGCCTTAGACAATTTCCTTTTCAAAATATGATTCAGGTATTTTCAGGCGAAAACTTTTCACTGCTGAACGATATGTAGGTTGATTGAGACGGGATAGGTAAAAGCTATTAGACGTAAAAGTGAAGCTAAGAAATCTATGATTCAGGTATTTTCAGGCGAAAACTTTTCACTACTGAACGATATGTAGGTTGTGGGTATAATATTTATCAATACTTAAACTCTTTCGTTATTTATTTATTTATTTTTTTTTTTAATTTTCATCTTTGCCGTGCAAGATTGCCTTTGAATTGTGTGTAACAACAACCAATTGTAAGTTAATGCAATCAAAAGGATTCTTGTGACAACAACCAAGTTGAAGAGGCGCGGCGATGCTTGAAAGCTGAGATACCCGAGAGGGAAATGACTTTGTTAAACCTCATTTGGGAGTGATACAATCCCATATCCAATGACAGGTCGGTCTGGTCAAGGTATTTAATCTTTTTATGTTTTTAATGTTTATGTGTTGTTTTAGAGATTATTATATTCATCATGTTGACTTACACCATGTTCTTAAGTTGAATGTACGGGTTTCTTTGTATTGTTGTTATTTACCTGTTGATTCATGACTGTAAACCACACGGCTATTATATGCTCTAATAAAAGCATTAGTAAAGTTGGAAAAATGAACTTTAACTTGATTACTTTTTTTTCATTCATAATGGGGCGAGTGGGGTAACAAATTAAAATGAACCATTTAACCTACACAAGTTCTTGCATAATGAGAGCATCAATGGGTTAAAAGGCAACTAATACTAATTTTCATTGTTTTTATTTGTACAGAGATTAGGTAATGAATTGGTTGAAAGGAAGCCAAATTCAGTAGCATGAGGTAAGTAATACAATAATTCTGGCATAAATGCGATTTATGGTTGTGGGTAGACTACTGCTATGGGTGGGCTACTTTTTTTGTTTATAAAGTAATTAGGGTTAACAATAACAAATAATAGTTTCATGACTGGATTTGCTTCGTAAAAGTTTGAAAGTCGACAACCCCTTAAGGCTGGTAAACATTTTGTTTGTACTTGCATTTAGCATTAATGCATCAAGTGATGAATTTTGAGGAAAATATTAACGAAGCGCAAATTGTCATCTATAATAATCTTTTATGCAACGATTTTCATGGAACATGGTGAAGATATATTCGTCCAAATTGGCCTTTAAGCTTTGATGTAATATAATTGTTATGTATGGGTTGCTCAGGTTATGGTTTCTTGAAATAAGCTATTATGTAGTCTTAAAGGGATTAGCTTGCTCAGGTTATGGTTTCTTTTGCTAAAACCATTCCATGTATTTGTGTCTATTGTTTGTACTACCGTGTTTTTTTATTCATTCAAATCAGAAAGTGATTAACAAGAAACTTCAAGGTATTCACCATCATCATCTCGACGGCTATATCAAATCAGGGAATTATGTCACTAACTAACAATGGATTTGGATCTTATTATTTAGTAAACATATTTTACGAAGTGGGCAGGCAACAACTATCAAAAAGTTTCAGGTATCTTTTAAACTAATGAACATTGACAATTTATTTAATTTGAAGTGATATGGGCAGTAATATTTTCTTATTACTTTTGTTGCCCAAGTTATTCCTACTTGCAGGTTTACTATTTTCTTTTATTATCGATGACTTTTTGTTCTGATAGAAGTCAACGTTTTCACTTTCGTTATTTGGAAATTTTGTTTTCAGAGAACTTATTATCGGGATTGTTCCATTTTCCCCTCCAGGAAAAGGGTTCTTTTCTTCCGTTCCGGTTTTGACTGAAAATCTTGCAGCCAGTGACCTCCGAAGGGTACGTAGACTCACATCACATTTTTAATGTATTTTACTGCATATATCGGACCTATAATATGGAAATGTGGAATAAGAATGCAGCTAAATATATCATTTTGGCTTATTTAATAAGAGAATGGATCAAATGGTTCATACCGGTTAAAATTGGCTAAAATGTAATGGCATCTAAATCTGTTTAAGAACTTGGTACGCATACTTAGCACGCTAATTGTGCACTAAAGTTTTTCAAGAAAAAGTGATTTAAGTCAACGCATCATGCCATGACCCGAACTAACCTGACCCGAACCACAAACTTATTTGTTTGACCTTTTATGATATAACAAATGTGCCTTTATGATGGCGATGGGATTGAATATTAGTTCTGATTGTTCTGCAGCAATTCCCAAGGTTTCAGGGTGAGAATCTAGAGCATAACAAGTCTTTGTTGGAAAAAGTTCACCAAACAATTAAAAACAAGGGTTGCACCACATCACAACTAGCATTGGCGTGGGTCCTAAACCAAGGGGAGGATGTATGTCCTATACCCGGCACAACGAAGGTCGAGAATTTCAAGCAAAACATTGGAGTTGTATATGTTGAGCTGTCACATGAAGACATGAGTGAGCTTGAAACAATCGCGTCAATGATTAAGGGTGATCGATATCCTAATGCAGTAATGAAATCCATTTGGGAGCATGCTAATACTCCGCCATTAGCATCTTATATAGCCAAATAGACACTATCGGTATCTCATGGTTATGGTCATGAGATCATTTACCTTATAACTTGTGTGTACTTTTTACCTTATAAATTATGTGTACCTGGAAATGTGTTTCGAGTAATGAAGGTTTTTCTTTTACATGTCTTCGGCCATCACTATTTTTTGCTAATATGCGTTACTTCGAAATATATAACTCAAAATTAAGCGCTCCCTCTGTCCCAAAATCTACTTATTTTTTTTACACAGGTATTATTGTGTTGTTACAGTTATAATTAATAATCATCCCACTGTAAAAACTTAAACATCAATTTTTAGAAAGTTACGGGCTATGAAAATATGCCAGTATGTGTCCTTTAGATTATAATACTAATGCTCTTCCATATTTTAGTATTATCTTATCACTATTTATATAAAGTGACAAATTTAATATCATAACTGTGATTAATAAATATTTATCTGTTAGCCGGCACATATAAAAGTACATAAAACTACCTTCATAAAGAAGCCAAATGAGACCAGAAAGTATTTAACAAATACATAAAAGTTAGTAATATGTAGGATCTTACATCATCATCCATGTTCCACCATTTGCAGACTCATCATATAACACCAGCAAAAACTACTTATCACCTTCATTCTTTTTAACATCACAATCTGATATACTTAAACAAAGAAAGATTTCTTTGATCACTGAGAAAATGGCAAAGGTTCCAAGAATCAAGTTGGGTTCACGCCATTTGGAAGTATCAACACAAGGTTTGGGTTGTATGGGCATGTCTGGTTATTATGACGTTGAGTGCATAGCTTTGCTATTCAAGACCGTCAAAGTTGGAGACGACAACAACATCGATGTTTATTATTCAATTGTTACAAACTCAATTGATTATAGAATAATTCATCTATTATCTCATTGTTTCTTTCATATATTAATGGAACACGTTTACTTTCGTTGTTTGCTTATTAATGGAACACGTTTAATTCCATGAATCCACGGGTCTTTAAGCTGGCTTTATTAAAGAACAATGTTGGTAAATAGATTATGATACAATGAAATGCAAGCAACCCATATAGGGGAGATTTAACTAATTATTTGATTAAGGTGGCTTTGTTGAAGCATTTATTAAATACGTTATATGATACAAGAACTTTGTTAAGAAATAGGAAAAAAACAGAACTTGAAATAGGGTTTGAGCAATGCCTCAACCCCTATGTCGTTAAGGCGTTAACACCTGTAATTAGCCTCATATGGCCTCTGTAATTAGCCTCATATGGGATGTCTTGATTCGATGCATTGACAAATTTGTCAATGGTTTTTGTGACGAAGATGGTAATATGTAAATGATTACTACAAACATTGTTTATGAGAAACGGCTTCAAGACCTTTGATCAAACCTGAACATGCATGTACATATATAACTAATTAGTTGTTCTTTATTTGTTTTTTTACATCCATGATATTTCCAAGTAAGAACCTATTTACCTATGCTTTAAGGATTAATGGAGCTAAACTGTTATGTATAAAGACATAACTTTTTTTAGCTTTACAAAAGCCTGTATTCACACACGGAAAACTATATGCGATTGTTTAAAGGGTTTCTATTGACTATTGGGTGTACACCGAATGGACATTGACTATTATATTGATTTTTGCACACAGACGTCATTTGCTATTCAAGACCATCAAATGTGGAGATGACAATGCATGGACGTCTATTATTTTAAATGTTACAAACTCAATTGATTGTTGAATAATTCACGTTTTATATCATTATTTCTTTTTTATATTAATGAAACATGTTGACGTTCGTTATTTTCTTATTATCTCATTTTCATATTTCTTTAAATGTCGTGTATAAAGAAGTACTTGAAGGTCTTTGAACAAGGTTCATGTTATATCATGTATGTATCATTGGTGTAATCACGTTATATTATACTATGCTTCATTATTTTTAATGTTACAAGGTTTGTTACCAACTTAAATTTTCATTCAAATCACACATAATTTTATGTTGGAGTCAATCTATTTTATTTTGGCAACGCGATGGTTGTAAATCGATTGTGACCCAAACATATTTTAAATTTAACAAATTTACGTTATTACTTTTATTATCATCTCATTTATCTATTTCTTTAAAAAATAACCCGGTGTCAACGGGTCTCTAAGCTAGTAACATAGTATTGTCTGGATTCTTCCTTAGAGATAAAGAATTGGTAGACACTTGGATGGTGGAGTACATAGTTGGTACACAAATGTATGGTAGATCGGGGTGTACAACATAGGTTAGGTGTCAATTTGGTCAATAATGACCTTTGAATTTGTATTAAGTGGTAATTAATTTTTAACTATTGTGAATAGTAATTTTTGCACCTCCTTTTGACAAATGGGATTCTGCCAAACGCGTACCATACATGCTGTTGAGGTAATTGTGTAACCGAAGCACCTCACATGAACCAATAGTATCAAAGATTAACAAATAAGAAAGAATACTTAAAAGAATTAATTGTGGGAAGCAATTTTCATTTTTATAATATATTATAATGTGTCCTGTTGCCAAATGACACATGATAGATTACATGTGTTTTCCAAGTATAATTAAGTATTGCAGAAACTGATTTACTTGCGTGCATTTGAGCAAGTAAACAAGTAGAGAACAATCAATCTTAATAGCTGGAAGAAGAAGAAGAAAACAAGTGTAAGAATGGCACAAAAATATAACAAATAGGACTTTAGCAAACAGGTCTTCAATACGGAACGAGATCCGGTTACATAATATAATCCTCATGACCAACAATAACTTCCAACGAAATCGATGATCAAAAGTTTTTGATCTTGATGGAGGGGGTTGAAATTATGTGAAGCACTCGCTTATTACACTAAAGAACTATTTCCAAAATTTGCATCACTTTTCCATTTAGGCAATCTATGAACAATGCAAAGCAATTAAGAGGGTTTGCAAACTACCCCTAATAATACAAAATCAATGGTTCCCATGAACGTCATTAATGCCTATAGAACACATATTAAAAATGGAGTTGTATCTATCCTCTTGTATCGCATTGTATGCTATTTTGTAAGCAAATTGCAAAACAGGCTCGTCTTTAAAATGACCAAATTATTCTATCTGCAAAAACACCTGTCTTCCTCATTCATGTTCTGTCCAAAAACTTCTCTATCACCACAGAAAAAGCAGCAAAACCTGCACAACCAACGCAAGCTGCCTTCGGACCACCTGTAAACCACGAAACCACAATTCATTTTAGGAGAAAAACATAGAACACAACATTACACATTACTGCAAGCATAATTCATTAGATAATTCCTATATTTCTAATCGTGGAAATATAACAATGGTTATATTTCATTTCAAACCACCGACACATGTATACTTCTTGTCCATCTATAAAACTTGAGGTAGATACAAGCCATCAAGTTGCCAGTTGACAAGTAACTCTCATCAAGGTAGACAAATAAGTTACTAAGCTATTAAAAACAAATTCATGAAACAAGGTAGAAAGCTATTGGGAATGCATATAGGTTAGCCAATGCACATTTTCTCTTAAGCCATGACGTTGATATTTCTTGAATGCAGAAGAGAATGATGAAGATTGCAAGATTTAACATATAGTAGGTTCACCATGTTACTTAGTTTAAATCCAGCTAGTGTTTATCTTAACAATAAAGTTAACTACTGTCAGAATAACCTGAAGGATCATCTCTTATTTGTTATATATTACTATGACAATCAGTAAAATCTTATGTTTAGTATTTACCCTCATCATCCTAAAATAACTTTAACTTGAGTCAGAATAAACATTTCGGGGGTGTTTGGTTTTACGGGTATGGATATGATTCATAATATTGATGTTTGGCTGGTAAGTATTTTAAGCTTTAGAAATGAGACTGAAACCCACAAATATCGGCTAGTCTTAAGCCCACCATAGGAGGTCAATACTGGCTGCAAAACCAGACACCCTATTAGAGAGCAAAGTGACTACAAAAGGCAAGTGATTACTGACTTCAAGCCAAATGCCCTCTTATTCATTCTTAGTCCATATAAAAGACATACTTTTCCCTGATTTAATGAGCAAAGCTACTGCAAAAGTACAAGTTTAGGGCAAATAATTTGTCCTGTATAGAGGTCTATGCCCTTAACCACTGCGCGTTTACTGACACACTATCCCACCTTAGGGTAGCCCCCTTATTTTAAATAGAATACCTATCCTATTAGCTCTGAATAGTTATGAAGCAGGAAAGATTGTGTGTTTCTGGTTAGTGAAATCTTATCTGAATCATCAGAGTTAGTTAATTCCTAACAGAATTACCACTATTGCATATAATATTGCCTGCATTAGAGTTTTAACTACCAATGAGAATCAATTGTCATTATGCTTTTCTCTCTGTATTGTTTCCTCGGTTTCTCCACATAGTGAAATCTAATCTGATGCTGATGGTCAGATCCCTATTGAGTAAACCACACAAATCCTTATGTTCCCTATATGTGTGTGGTTTTTCATTTCTACTTGGTTTTCAATGACTAAGGATCCCACAAATGGTCCCAAGTCTTAACAGCCATTGTAGAGCATCTCAATAGACTATCTACGTTAATAACTACTGTATATAGAAGTCCAGAATGAAAACTTATCCGCATTGTACAACAATAAAGCCAATTCAATTGCCTACAATTGAAGTAGTAAGGAGCCAAGATATTTGAACAAATGATCTTTTCGCAGTGTTACCAGTTGCATTTTAAATTAAGCAACCGGCAGATAAGTTTTAACGCAACTGGCACTAGATTTTTCAAATAACATAAGCAACAATTTAATCCTTTCATAACACGTTAGGGCAGCATAAAAAAGCGACCGAAAAACATTGGACATAGAACCATATTATCATTTAACCATCAATCATAAGCGTCTGATATTAAAAGCCAGCAAAGCTAGCCAGAACCTAACAAGTGCCACAGACAAGAACGTGTCACTTTCTATTCAAATTCAGTTACCTCATATTGGTTTTCAAGTTTAAACTATATTCTATCAAGAGGTTAACTATCATTTTTTTTTTCTTTTTTAAATGCTAACTGTCAACTGTTTTATCAGACACGCAGACAACATCATTAAGATTTAAAATTTAGTAGATAAGTTATTTGTGAACCATAATCATGGATGATGGAGATGAGTAATACTTAGAGTGATAATAGTTACCTCTTGCAGACAACGTGCCCCCGGTCGCACATCCTGCTACAACGGTGTTTGTCATGTCATGTTTGGCTCGGGCCTTCACAGGGATAAAACAATTATTAGCAATAAACATCAAGCTTCTGGAGGGAATGAAGCAGAACAGAAAAAATAGGAGCTCAACACATATAACTTAAGCAAATAATAGAGAAACATTAAACTTCAGTTTTGGCTATTTGAAAACTCAGAGCTCTTATTTTTCTATTTATACTGAAATGAAATGTTTTGACATCAATTAGTCTATTTTGTCAAAGGCACTCAACTATTCAGGAAACGAAAAACAATGACTTACCTATTGCAAATAGTGTTTAAATTAACAGAGCCACTTCACAGTCACTTTGACTAACAAAACTCAGAGTTACATTTTTGTTACATAATTATACATTTATATATAAAAAAGGTAGAAGACGGGGATGTTAATTTTGAAAAATAGACAATAACAAATGCAAAATCTTCATCACAAACTTGATGCAGGTAGTGAATACTGAATACCTCTTATAAAACTAAACAAGGGCAAGGGCTATTCAGTAATTTTAATTATACATACGGCTTCCAGCTGAACATTTAATTAACAAATAATCCCTGAATATGATATAAAGAAGCTAAAAATAGTAAAAATGCAATATAGATTATTGAATTAGCATATCTTGCCTTTTCAACGACACATTCAGCGGCAGAGAAAATAAATCCCATGACAGCAAAAGCCTTGCAGGAACCCCAACTCCTTCTGCCCATCTGCTTTGCTGTATAAATAAATTGCTGCCTACCAGTCATCTCTACTTCATGCATTATTGGATTGTCCAACGCACCAAGAAACAATCCCATAGCCAGCCCAAGCCCACCTCCTGCACCATTTTTCACAAACCAATTTCATATATGTGGTCCTTTTAACATTTAGAAAACTGAACTTGGTTGTCTTAACCTATACGTATTCCGGTAAAAGAAACAGACAGGTAGATTTTGAACTAAAATAATGGTCTATAGGGATCTTCAGTTCAACTATTTAGCATTGTCAAATATGTGGTCTTTATCACTGATCTATTGTGTGTATGCGTAAAGTATGAAGATAGAGCACCAAATGCATTAAACATCAATTCTAAGCACAGTTTAAAAAGCTTTTGGATCGGGCCTGGAAAACCTATGCAGATGACCGTTTGAGGGATTATTCAAACAGTGTGCTAAGCACTATATCAGAATGGAAGGTTGCAACTTTTGATGAACCATTATGTTGTTTCACGCCTTTAACAACCTTAGACTGATTTGTAACTAGCAAAACTGATTAGTACTTATGTAAATTGATCACATAAACTCATACCACACCATTTCCAGCATATAACCAATACGCTTGATATAATATTCTTAGTTAGGACTTGTTGGTTCGTTGCCTACAACTCTTACAGTCAAAGAGGGTCTTAACTGATAACCTATCAGTGACGTAGTTGGAACAGGTTATCTTTAAGAATAGTAATCAATCACATCCCTAAATCTTCTACTTTCTGTTTTCAATCCACTTGATTAACTACAAATTTAACAGGCATCATAACTAAAAGCTAGAAATCATGAATTCCACGCCAGCTTGCAGAAAAAACTACGCCATTATTATATAACAGCAAGTTATTCTCTCCAGGGGTAATTGCATATATATCCCTCCAAAAGTGAATAATTTGCTTTAAATACAGAACTAACACTAGTTCGTTTATATTAACCTTGATCTAGTAAGCATTCTTTTTTTCAAATGTTGAGATATAAAAACTAGACATTATACAACACAAATGGTCTCCTTCTTAAGGAAACGTGGATAATTTTTTTTTAATGCTTAGGGGCAATGTACGCATGTATTCCTTTTACACGCACAGCAATTTCAATCACACTCAACACACCAGCCCTGATATTGCAGTGTTAGAGGGTGTTTTGTAATTTGCTTATCTAAGTGTTTTCAGCCAAAAATCAATTGCCTTCACCCCCAAAGCGAGTGTTTGAATGAAAACTGCTTATTTACTTGTTTTGCACTAGCAGTAGTTTTAAAGCAAGCAATCGCGACTACCCCTATTTTTACCATTTGGGGGGTGTTTGGGATTGTGTTTGCACAACCGCTGCCAAAACGCTTTCCCAAATAATGGTTAGTCTGATAATAGCTCCTAAAACGCAATCCGAAACAGCCCCTTAATCTAAAAGATGCTAACTTTGACATTGTTTTGATAAGGGTTATGTTAACAATTAACATTTCAAAACTAATTAAATAAGAAATGACAAAGAAGACAAACCCATGACACCACTAGCGACACTACGAACAGCACAGTTATTCCAAATGTCTTGTCCTCTAATTTCTTCAGGTGTAGGCAATTTTATTGTTTCCACAACATTACTTTCTCCTCCTCCTTCATTTGTCGTATACTCAACACTAGGTGCCACATCACCACCTGCTGGTGCTGCAGATGTATTATTGGCTGTTGGATCTTCAGACATGTCTTTAAGAAAAAAGACGGCGGAGGCTGAGATATATGGGATGAATCCGATATGGGTTTTTGGTTTTGGGGTTCTTTATGTTTTTTTATTACAGTACCTTTTTACTGTCTCGTTTTTATTTCTTTTCACTCAAGATTTTGATTGTTTGACAAAGAATTTACTATCTTCTTTGTATATATATGAAATGAAGATAAATGGGTTAGGTTATGGGTTGAAGCGGTATGGTTTGTGATAAACGAGTTTTTGTTCGTGTTAACATGTTTAACTCGTTTAATGATTATAACTTATAGGATATTAATTTAGAGATTTGTCAATATTTGGGTATTTTAAAAGTGTGTTTAAATAATAAATATCAGTGATAAATTACATAAGAAGTCTTAATTAGTGAATATTTATGATTTTTAATAAGAAATTGTTGACACACGATATGACGAAATCTCTACTATTTATGATGGTGTATTCCACATCTCGGAATACATAGTCTTATTAGAATGACATGCACGTAAAGCTAGAGAAAAGTTCAATATAAAACTTATATTTGTCATAGAATCAATCAACCATTCATACCCACTCATTTATTTTATTAAAATATATTCATCATTTTTTTTAAAATTAAATATCTCACAAACCGTTAATCGTTACGCCAAAAAAATCATACCATCTCGACGAGAATTAAATTATCTTTCTATAGATATGCATTGTTATATACTTTCGACGAACTTTTTTTAAAAAAAATTTCGTCCAGAAAAATCACATGTGATCTGTAAAAATCACATGTGATTTGATTTTTACGAATCACATGTGATTTTTCTGGGCGAAATTTAAAAAAAAAAAACTTCGTCAAAAGTATATAACAATGCATATCTATAGAAAGATAATTTAATTCTCGTCACGATGGTGTATTTTTTGTAGCTTGAAGATTTACCGTTTGCAAGATATGTTGTTTTAAAAAAAATGTGAAAAATGATTTTTTATTAATTTGGATAAAAAAATGGATGACTATGATTGGTTAATTGGTTCTATGACAAATATGAGTTATATATGGATCTCAACTCCGTAAAGGTATTTGTCTCGATAACATTTTTTAATAATCTTACAACATGCAGGTTGTTGATCAAATTTCGCAATAGCATCATCCGTACCAACTCTTATTGTCAATTTGTGGTCGAGAACACTGAAATATCTCGAACGGTTGATAAATTTTGGAGAGAACGTTGCTTCATTAATATTTGTATTACCTACGGATTTGCAAACACTATCCCAACTTAGATGCACAACTTATTCATCGAGCACTCCATTTTGATGCGCCAAAAGAAGTTTTAGTCCCAGTCTCTTAGTTAACCCATGTAAGGGATCATAAGATTTTTAACCTTAAAAGCCGTGATGGCCACATTTTATTCAAAATATTCTTTTGATTGCTTTAAGCGTTTTATATATTGGTTTCAAGAACACAAACTCGAGTAGTTAAACTCAAATCTATTAGTTTAGTTGCTGAGTATATACCATGTCGTGCTATTATCTAATTATGCTCTTATTGTATTTGATATAACTTGTTGAGCTTTTAAAGAATAGAGTATATCATTTCTTCTGTCACAATTTACTTCAACACTAAACTCAATTCTCATGGTCAAAACCTAAAAAGAATTCATTATCATGTTCGACACCGGTAGTTTTGAAAGTGAGAATTATTTTAATATGGGCACACTTTAAAGTGTGAGTAACTTTTATCAATTTGTTCACACTTTAAAGTGTGAGTAAATGGTAAGATGTTAACAATCAAAAGTGTGAAAATATTAACTCAAATTTCTCACATTTGCAAATGTGACAACCATTCAAAATCTTTACACCGTGTTCTCTAGTTTGTGAAAAGTAACATTATGTTCCTTGATTGTATGTATGGAAATAAAGAGAGTCAAAGTGAAAGCAACTAAAAAATGTAATGCTCTTAAGAATTTTTTTTAGGAGATGTAAATTTTATTTAACCTTTTTTTATCCGTTTTTGTACGTATAAAAATGAACGAAAACATACAAAATTGTATAAAAACAGACGAAAACGTATAAAAACAGACGTAAACGTAAAAAAGTACAAAATTGTACAAAACGTATAAGAACGTACAAAACGGATGAAAATGGTTATTAATTGATAAAAACGTAAGAAAACCTACAAAACGTATAAAAATGTACTAAAATGTATAAAAACGTATACAAACGTAAAAAATGTACAAAAACGGATGAAAACATATGAAAACGTATAAAAACAAACGAAAATGTATAAAAACTGACGAAAACGTATAAAAACAGACGAAAACGGATAAAATCGTATGAAAACAGACGGAAATGCAAAAAATGAATGAAAACGTATAAATCAGTTAATATACTATAAATTCGATAAAAAAAGGTTAAATAAAATTTATTTTGGTATAATCTCAGCGCTTGACACTTAGTCCAGTAGTTAGGGCGTTCATTTTTGGGCAAACAGACATGAGTTTGAGCTTACTGTGCCCCCTTTTAATTTATTTCCAAAACAAAATTGCACTGTTAGTCCTCAGAACTAACGATGCAAATATTTTCTCCTTCGTTAGGAGATAACAGAGAAATTATTTGCTTCATTTGACTTTACTAATAGAGGAATGTATGATGGCTAACTTTACTAACAGAAAAATGTTTGTATGCCAAAAAACCCACCAAAATGTATTGTGAGACAATAGACAAGCTCTTTTTATATTGCGACTTTTGGGATGAAAAATGTACAAAAAAGTTTAATTACTTTAAAATGACTAGATTGTCTTTTCAACCATCTTTAATTACTACCTTTGCAAAGCAACAAATTTTAATAATAGTGTACATGTAATTTTATTAGCTCCTATTCTCTAACCTTATAAGCACACATTTAATTCATTTTCTTTCAATCTCAATAACACAAGATAAACCGATAGGTTTCACAAAATAATTTGTCATCAATAAAAATCATCTTAACAATTATTTATTTTCTTTCTAAATTTTCAACTTCCTATAAATACATGCCACATCTTTTTGTGATTTTTTTTAAAATTTTTTTTTTTTATGGATTATCCCTCATATAAAATAAATATGTTTAGTTTGCATGTGTAAGACTTGTTCAAATACTTTACACAACTAATAAAACAAATATAAATTTATGCAAAATAAGTAAATATACAATATAGTTTACTTAGTAAAACTTTAGATGCATGACGTACCAATAAGTAGTACAAGCCAAATGGATATAATAAAACTAAGAGTAAATTACACCGTTCGTCCTTGTGGTTTGCGTTGACCGCATGGTTTCGTCCTTTGACCAAAAAAGTTGCACCGTCCGTCCTTAAGTGGGAAACGTTATACACCGTTCGTCCCTCCATCCAACTGGGCCCACCAATTCCCACTAACGTCAGTTAACTCACTTAACCATGAGGGTAAAATAGTAATTTAAGTCTTTTATTTTGGCATATAAAATATTTTTTTAGGGTTTCCCTTCACAATATCACACACACTCACCGGATTTCTAATTTCTGGCGCCACACCGTTTTCCGGCCAAAATTCCGGCGATGTAGTTTTTGATATCGACGCGTAGATCAAGAGAACGAGAGTATTTCTGGAGTACTTGGACAAAAAAAAGAGCACATTTGGGTCGTTTCTGAGACATACCGCAAATCCCCCACCAATCGTTTTTTTTAACCGATTGTATATACAAAGAAGTTTAACAAGGGTTTCGTGGTTTAAAAGATTTTGAAAACGTTTTTTTTATACAACTCGTGTGGATAGACCTTTGATTCGTTGGCTGTGTCAACTCACTGAGTCGACTCAGTAAGTCAACTCAGTGAGTGGGTAAGTTATGTGGGTCTTTTCTGCTAGTTACCTTGTGGTTATGCTTTGTGGCGGAGAGTGTGGGACCGGGTGGGATGAGTTTGAAGTTTGTGTGTTTGAAGGATTTGTATAATGCGCAGTGTTTCGGGAATTTGTTGGCTGGGAGTAAGAATTTGAGGACGTTGAAGGTGTTTAGGTGTTCGGGTGATTGGGATAAGGTGTTGGAGATGGTTACGGAGAGTGTTACTGGTTTGGTTGAGGTTGCAATTGAGTGATGTTGGGTTAGTGGCGGTTGCGAAATGTAGGAGTTTGGAGGTTTTGCATATTTTGAAAACGCCGGATTGTTCTGATTTGGGGTTGTTGAGTGTGGCGGAGAATTGTAGGTGGTTAAGGAAGGTGCATATTGATGGGTGGAAAACGAATAGGATTAACGACGAAGGGTTGGTTGGTTTGTCCAAGTATTGCGTTAATATTCAGGAGTTGGTTTTGATTGGTGTTAATTGTACTCGTGTTGGTTTGGAGTTGTTGGGTGCTAATTGGGTGGGTGTCCGACTACAAAACTCACCACCATCATCGACAGTTTCTTGACGGAATAAAAAAAAGAAATCAAAACTCTGTTTTGTTTAAATGTGAAAAATGAATTTTTAATAAATGCAATGTACTTGGGAAATGACGGATATGCCCTCATGGGTTAAGTGAGTTAACTGACGTTAGTGGGAATTGGTGGACCCAGTTAGATGGAGGGACGAACGGTGCATAACGTTTCCCACTTAAAGACGGACGGTGCAACTTTTTTGGTTAAAGGACGAAACCCTGCGGTCAACGCAAACCACAAGGACGAACGGTGTAATTTACTCTAAAACTAATATTTATAACAAAGAAATTGTAAGATTATGAGTGTCTATTTTCTTTATTATTGTAGCCTCAATCATTAGTATCTTTGATTCCAATCATGATACTTACATGGAATGGCTCACACCCACCTCCCACTACATTATTGAAACTAATATCAAGGGTCCTACTATTAGAACCCTCCCTATGATTTGACATCATAGGGAATATTCCTTTTGTCCCCTCTTTTTTTTCGATATAACACAGTTTTTTGTCAGTTTCTGTTCCGTATTTCTGACAGTTTTAAGCGTTTGGCTTATTAAACTTTATATTTACAGTTCCGCATTTTCAGGTTTATAGTTTTTTGATATAAAAAAAAAAAAAAAAAAAAAAAAAAAAAAAAAAAAAAAAAATCTAAGGGGGGTCCTAATAAAAAATTAGGGGTTCCTAATAACTCAACCCAATATCAAACTTATAAGAAAGATGATTCTTTGAACAAACGGAAGAGGTCATGAAAGTGTAAGGAAGCTTGGGTTAATACTTTATAATTGTTTTTTAGTTGACTTGTAGATTAAAGGTTCACTTCAAAAAGAAATTACTTTCTCCATCACCATCTTCTTAAGGTATAGCCTTAATCTCTACACTTACAAGTTTATATGTTTATAGGCTACATTTGTGTGAACTAATACTTTTAACATGATTATTGTTTTGAATATACATGTTTTTACATGCAAATTGCAAATGGTTAAATATGCTGGACTATAACTTGTCTGTAATCTCACATAATAGATCTGCACATGCAAATGATTATATAAACTTGGTTTTAACATGTTTAAAGTTTTAAATATAAAATCATTACACGCAAGTGATTATATATGTTAGATAATAAAGTGTTATGACTATAAATGATAAATGATGAATCTTTACATGCAAATGATTATATATGATAGATCATAACATGCTTTAAGTCTTAAATGCTAGAACTTTAATTACATGCAAATGATTGTGTATGTAGATGATAACTTTTACTTATGTTATTAAAAATGACATTACTTGAGTTAAAGTCTTATCTTAACACAAAAATCTAAGTGTACAAATGTGGATGAAATGATGCGTACAAATTTATGCAAAAAGTTAATGTGGTGAAATTTTATAGATATCACAAAAAAGGTTGTTACAAAGTCATGTTTTAAACTCATGGACATATCTCATGATACTAAAACAATGACTTGATAAAACTCATACACAAAAGCTATATAGAAGCCTATAGCATTCTTAAAACATATAGCATACAAAGCACTAAGCTATCTATCACAAAACTAGACTAACAGTCAATGTAGTTACATTACTATTGATCATTTGCAGTAGCTCTAATCATGCTCACTTTCTATTAACCTTAAACTTTATGAGGCTCGAAACAAGGGTTTCCTCATGGTTATTTGCAGTTCCCAAACACGATAACTAATAATAACTCCTAAGACGCAATCCGAAACAGCCTCTTAATCTAAATTCATAATAGATGCTAACTTTCACATAGTTTTGATAAGGGTTTTGTTAACAATTAACATAACATCATATTTTTTTTCAAAACTAATTACTCGTATAAAATGTAAATAAGAACACAAACCCGTGACACCACTAGCGACACTACGAAAAGCACAGTTGTTCCAAATTTCTTGTCCCCTTATTTCTTCAGGTGTTGGTCGATGTATTGGTTCCACAACATTACTTTCTGCTCCTCCTCCTCCTTCATTCGTCGTATATTCAACACTATGTGCCACATCAGCAGCTGGTGGTGCTGCAGATGTATTATTGCTTGGATCTTCAGACATGTTTAAGAAAAAAGACGGCCGAGGCTGAGATATATGGGATGAATCCGATATGGGTGTCTGGTTTTTGGGTTCTTTATGTTTTCTATTACAGTACCTTTTTACTGTCTTGTTTTTATTTCTTTTCACTCAAGATTTTGATTGTTTGACAAATAATTTATCTTCTTTGTAAATTTTTAGTAACTCGTGATGAATAAGTTGCTACTATGGTAATTGGTAACTTGTGAATTGGTCTTTTTGAAAGATTAGTAGGTAAGAAATGAAGATAAACGGGTAGGGTATGGGTTTGAAATTTGTAAAATTTTGGTAGAAAGTGGTAATTTGTGTTCAAAAAATTAAAAAATAAGTTAATTTGTAAAAGATTTGGGCACATTTGTTTTTTTTTTTTTGAAAAGTTAAATGAGCGTTAACGAACACACATATTTTCCTCAATTGAAGAACATTACAATTGTTTTTAAAGCAAAACTTATATATATAGTATATTTAATTTTTTAAATATAAATAAGGTTGTTTGTTTGAGGATTTATTTCATCGTTTTGGGTCTTTTTAAAGCGATCGTATTACATGCGCCCATTAAGCCTGTGCCCGCCCGGCCCGTTTGTTTTGCCACCTCTAATTTTTTGGGATTTTAAAAGAGTATTTCAATAATAATTAATAATTACATTGATAAATTACATCTATGTTTTTAATAAGAAATTGTTGACAAACAATATGACGAAATCTCTACTATTTATGATGGTGTATTGACTGTATTCCACGTCTCAGAATATATAGTCTTATTAAAATGACATACACTTAAAGGTATTTGTCTCAATAACATGTTTTAATAATCTTATAGCATGTATTTGTTGCTCAAATTTCAGAACGTTGCTTCATTAATATTTGTATTACCCTTCGGATTTGCAAACACTATCTCAACTTAGATGCACAACTTATTCACCGAGCACTCCATTTTGATGCGCCAAATAAGTTTTAGTCGTAGTCTCTTAGTTCACCCATGTAAGGGATCATAAGATTTTTAAACTTAAAAGCCGTGATGGCCACATTTTATTCAAAATCTTTTTGAGGAGTGTTATTTTACATATCAAACTTTTCTCACATATCAATGGACTCATTCCCACCATTCATCTAAAAAGAGATCAATAGTTAAGATTAATAGAATTTTATTATTTCACATATTTTTTATAATTTAAATATCTCTTGAATCGTTAATCGTTAAGCGAAAATAATTACACCATCACGACTAGCATTTAATTATCTTTCTATAGACGGACACTTTAATATACTTTGAAAAAAAAAATCGTTTTTTCACGTTTTTTCGTCTTTTTTTTTTGTTGCAACGGTGAAAAAATATATTAGCTCAATACCAAGATACATGCAAAGCATCCAAAACAGAGCTATGACAAGCCATAACATCTGAACTTGGAGCTAAAACAAAACAGCCAAACAACATACAAATCATTAAACTCAAACAAACAACACTATACTGACGACAACAATGTTCATTCCTCTAATACACTACTATACTCATTATATAAAGTCCCCGTGATTAGCAGATACATCTTTCTCATATGGGGCATTTAGTTTTCCATTTTACTTCCCATTTTTTCTTGTAGTACAACAGCTGGTTTGTTCCTTTAAACCATAGTTTTGATTCTTCAACATTAGGAATCCTCTTATCATCCACAAGCTTATCAATAAATTCCATCTCCTTCTTGCATTGTGATATTATATCAGAATCTTCCATTCTATTATCTTTCTTCAAAATCTCATTTTCTTTGACACCATTCTCTACCATTTTTGATGTCATCCCATTCTTTCCACTGCAAACATCTTTTACTGTTGTTCCATTAGTAACACCATTAACCGTTTTATCATTTTGGTTTTGTGAACTAGGAAAGGCAGGGAATTCATCATCATAGCTTTTTGGTTTAGTGTTAATCAAAGCCTCAAACATGTTAGTATTTTCCACACTGCTCTTCTCCATCCCTGCTGGCTTGTCAACATTCTTTTCCTTTGTTGCGCTGCTAAATGTCCTTACTGTACTTGTTCCTTTTCCTTTATCAGTATTACTACTCCTTTTCCTGTATTCTTGCTTTGAAGCATATGAAACATTGTTCCTATATTGCCAATTGTTCCTTTGTTGCAACAAGTTTGGTTGTTGCTGCCATTACTTCTTTCTATTCTGAACTTCCTGAAAACCTTGTGCTTCTTTCTCACTATAAGCTTTCTTCTCAGCCTCCATATTTGCCCTGATTTCTTCCTCTGATCTAGTCCTTTTAATACAGTTTCCAAAACAATGACCAAAAACCAAGCAGTGAGAACAAACTTCAGGTTTCCAATCATACACAACTTTCACCTCTTTTGTCCCTTTAACAACCTCATTCTTATCAATATACTTTATCCTTATGTTTTCTTTCATAGCTTGCTTTGAATCAAATTCCACTAAAACTCTAGCATAATCAGTCTTACCCATACCAAATTGACACATTCTTGCTGTCATTTCATCCATCATCATAGGTTTACCCAGACAACTAGACAAAGCACTAATTCCCTCTAGGCTCCATCCTTCCATTGGTATTGCCATAAGTTTGACCCACACAGGTAACTTTGTATGTTCAACCTTCTGCATTCCTATATCAGGATCCCATTTCGTCACAAACAAAGGTCTACTATGAACCATCCATGGTCCTTGGTCAAGCACCTGCTGCATACCTTCTTTATCCTTGAATGTGAACAGATTCACACCACTATTGTTAACAATTACATCCCTTAATCCAAACCTACTCCACATTCTCCTTATATGATATCTGAGTTCATTGATCATCATGTTATGCCCTACAAAGTACCCACATATAGTATTTTGCCATTTAGCACTTCCTTTATTCACAATTTCCTCATCAAAGACCACAATTTCCATACCTTCTACATTCAGCTTAGGCGGTATGAAAATCAAATCTGTGGAAAACTAGAAGGGGGGTTGAATAGTTTTGCCGATTTTTAGTTAGTTTCAAAAACTTTAGATTCGTTAATATGTGAGATCTTAAGGATGTAGAGAAAGTATAGATCTAATGATAAAGCAAGTAAATAAAGTAAAGCAAATGGATAGAAATGACACAACCGTTTTATAGTGGTTCGGCTACAAGGACACCTTCCTTGCCCTACTCCACTCCCTGAGTCACCTACTCGAGAGTTCAAGCACTATGTCAACAAACTCCTTCACTTGGCGGAGAAGCCTTCACAACGTTGCTTACACCTTTTTCCGGTACGAAGCTAAATACCGAGTCCGTAACACGGTGGACCAAACCATCACGACTATTACACAACAAATATGTGAAATATCAAATACAAGATATTTGCTACAGAAATCTTGCGGAAGAAAAAATCAATCAAGGACCCCTTGCTTGGATGACTTGTAGAATGCTCGTGATCTCGCCTTAGAGAAGGACCTATATGAGAATCACTAAAGAAAGAAAGAAGGAAGTACTCTCTAGATCAAGTGATCTTTTGTTAGAAGAGAATGAGAGTATATGAGAGAATTAGTAAGAAGAGGGGTGAGTTAGAATGAAGAAATGGCTCTCTATTTATAGGAAAATTCTTCCACTGTTCCCCGGATCCCACGGATCCCTCCCACTTGGGATCCGTCTAGTGTAATCCTAGGGATCCGTGGAACGCTCCTCTTTGCCCATGGGTTTTTTGGTTATGGGTCATGGGTTATGGGTTGGTCCATGGGTTTTCTTTTAGATTCAATGTATCTAATGAATACATTGTATCTAGTCAAATGGGTATGGGTCAATGGGTTATGGATATGATCCATGGGTTGTGATTTTTACCCATCCTAATAAACTATTATAACAAATGATTAATTACAACATTTTTGTATTTAAATGGCTATATGTAAATGCTTTACAAAAATAACATGTATCCTTATAATTGTAATTAAGATAACATTATATTTGTTATCAACAAAACACAAAGAGATCGCAAAATATTAATAAACGTTTTTACGGTTTATTTGTATTAACAATCTCCCCTTTTTTGTTGATGAAAAAAACATAATGTTATGATGAGTAAAACTTAAGAATAGATGTATGTTTTGAAAGCCCCTAAGTTTTACTTCTTCTCCCCCTTTTTGTCGAAACAAAAAGTTAACCCTTCGAAGAAATAAAAGTGTGGAAAAAATTAGTCCACGTATCGCTTACTCCCCCTTGACGGTAGCTCCCCCTAGTTTGGGGCGTCAAGTGAAGAAAAATAAAAAAAAAAAATCCTACAAAGAGAAAGGTTAGTAACATGCTTAAATAATTTTGTGATTGACGAGAATCAAGATTGGGAGCCAAGGTATGCAAACAAGTCTTTGTAATAAAACAACAAAGTGTAGTGGTATTTATGCCACCTACAAGCATGTAAAAATAAGAACAAGACTTGTGATAACGCTACACGCGTCGTTCGGGGTCAAAGGAACTTCCTTTTCTTCGAGCAAGTCTTATAACACCTTAGGCAGTGAACCTAATCGTTGTAGTGTAGTATTAGGGTAAACCACGGGTATTGATATCGTTCTAGGGGAATAGGAATGCTAGTGAGAAGTTACTACGCTAAGGTTGGGGTTGAGGAAGATTATTTTTTATCTTTTTATGTTTTTTAGGAATTAGAAAGGTACGAATCTCGGGGTTTGGATTTGGGGGTTGGTATTTCTACCGATTACTCTACTTATCTAATTATCTAATCTAAGGTGTATGTAGTCTATGTCTAATTATTGTGTGCTCGTATGATAGTTTAAAGATGTGTTTACTTAGGTTTTATTACTCCTTAATTATCTCCTATTGATGGTTGAATTGTCACGTCCTTATTATTAATCACGTTGTATGTCTAAAGTCGTAGGGTATGCGTTTGTCCTTAAATCTTTGAAACTACCAAAGGGTCTCGTCTACAATATCTCTAGGAATTATAAACTCTAACTCTAAGGTACTCTTTGGATGGTTTAGCCTACAACTACTCTAGGTGTTATAGTCTAAGGTTCACAAAGATTAATCAAGCATTAACTACACAACGAATGACCTATCGCATTACTAGATCGTTAACAATTAAGATAAGAGACAACCAATCAATATTCAATAATTAAGTTTCATATTCCCTAAGCAAACACACAAGTAAATTAGCCGGACATGGAGAACATGCAAGCATACACACAAGTAATTGAAGACATAATTGAATTAATGAAGTAAAACACTTATCTTGATGTAAGATAGGGTTTGGAACCCTAAAATATTGTACAAGACAACCTTGGTTCGGTTTAGGTTTTTACTCCAAAAGACTACACACTGAAAACTGAAAAATTCGGATTCTATATATAAGATTACAATCGCGACGGCGTCACCTTATGATTTGTGACGCCGTCGGGTCGCCGTCATTAGGGTTTCGTCTTGGCCACGTTAGTCTTGCGACGGCGTCACCTTATGCTTGTGACACCGTCCTCTTCAGCCTCTGACTCCGTCTGGATCAAATCTAGGCCGTCTGAGTGCGACGACCTACTCTTTTAAAGCCTGACACCGTCACTTGAAAATAAGCAATTTGGCTACTGTATCGTCACAACATGTGCTCCAACGGCGTCGCAGGTAACACCTGACGCTGTCCCCTTGTATTTCAGCAGTCTGAGTGGCTCGATTCTTGACTTTGACCATTTTCTTCGTATATCCGCGCCTTTTCGTCCAAATAAGTGTCATTCCAGCAATTTGCCTTCGAGAGATCTAAAAAGTGAAAAGGAACGATATTAAGTAATAACGGACACAAAAGTGATCAAATAAGGGCTTAAACAACCCATCAAAAAGGTACATTTTAAAACCTTATCAAATATCCCTACACTTGGTATTTGCTTGTCCTCAAGCAAATGTGCTTTTAGCCAATTAATTTATAAGTTAGGGGTCATGAAGCATTGGTTTAAAACAATCCACAACACATATAAGCCCCGCAAAAGTCATAACAAGCACGGAAATTACATACTAGCACCTCACATGGGGTGTTTGAATACTCACATCTCTCGGGTGTATATGAAATATAACAAGTTGGAAATGGAAGATAAACACTCATTAACCGGTCCTAGTACATAGATTATCATAGGCTTGAGAATAGATCAAACCTCCATCGCTTTGGCGTAAGCACCTAGGAAAGACTATCAAAGAGGTCTTTAAAGGGTTGTAATGTTAGGCTTACGGTAGGGAAACAAACGGTTTGGTGGGATAGGCTATTTAGTGGTGGCAAGTCAAAAATCTCTATGTTACAAGCATACGAAGAATGGCGTTGCTAAGCCAAGACTCGACACTCTAAACTCTGAAATAAACAAACATAAATTTAAAGATAGATGTAGGATGGGAGCCCGTATGGTTTTTTTTTTTTTTTTTTTTTTTTTTTTTTTTTTTTTTTTTTTTTTTTGAACACTCTATTTTTTTCTTTTCTCTTTTTCTATTTTTTTTCGATTTTTTTTTCATACTCTTTTACTCTACCATCCTCTACGGTAACATCAAAATGATAGGGATTGATAGGCACATCCCTACACTCGAGTTTTTATTACTCTAACACTAATTTGACCCGAATTGAAAAGATCAAAACACTTGGAGTACATTATAACGCAAATAAAGGGAATTTGAACTTAACGTTCCCTTCCCGTCATTTCATAAACTTTAACTTTCCCCATGAGTCCCAATCGTCCCAAAACTGTGTACAAAGGATATGACTCGACTTAGCAACTTATGCAAGCAACTAGATAATTGAACTAAGGGTTTAGTGTGATAACAATAATGCACTAAAAGTGAGTGCGTACAAGGTAGGCTAAGGCGATTTGGGTGTACATTTGGGGGTGGGGTGTAAACAATGCTCTTCATTGATATTTCGGAAAAACCGAAACATCACGAGAATTGCGAAAATGATAGGCTCTGAGGGGTTAACTAGGGGTATCGTGTACTAAAAATGAGTAAAACACAAAGGGTGTGGGGAAATTACTCAACCGATGTGGAAGAAGTAATTATATAACGGGTATCAAACAAGGGTTATCCTAATGCCTCTTATCATTTAGTTATTCCTAACTACACAAGTGTAGTCTTACTAGCGATATCGGGATGCATCACAAAATAAGTTCTAGAATCTATTATACTACCGGTTCACACTCTAAGCATTAAAGGTGAATGCTTTAATTCCTACTAATCTAAGGGTGATCCTCACATTTTTGGTGGAATTTAGGTGGTAAAGGGTTTTTGTGCTAGTCATATAACTTCCTATCCGTGAGACGCTTTTGTTAAGACTAATGGCCCACTCCTATATGTCATAAAAAATTTTAAATTTGGTGCCAAAATTACCCTAACTGACATTTTCTCATGGTTTATTACACAAATACAATTGGACAAAGCAAATAATCAAGGATAAGCATAGTTTCAAAGTTCCCGTTTTATTTTCCCTCCCTACACTTAAACTGAACATTGTCCTCAATGTTCTCCAAAAGTATCAAAGTTATGGTAATAGAAGGTAATTAAAAACGAAAGAAACTAATACTCCCCTGATTAGCTCGGTAGGATCCGTGTGTGAAGTAGTGGTTAAATCCTTTCCAAGAAGAATGTATGCGTGAAAAGCTCCTTCCAATCTTATGTATCTTCTTCTTAATAAATTAAACCTGCACACTTGAAGAAAACAAACGAAACCTTCGCGTAAAATAGGCGGTAATAATGTATATAAGACTCTTCTAAACTAGGATATAATGCTTGTGGAATGGATGTTTACAGAATTTCTGTAAAATTAAGACCTAGAAAATTCAAAAAATTTATAAGTAGCTCAGAAAACGAGAAAAAACTAATCTGTTGTTTTTACTCCTTCCTGACGCCGTCAGGTTGCGATCCTGACGCCGTCAGGTTATCCTGACAAAAACTGGTCTGCGATTTTCTGGAAAAAATTCTGGAAAATTTACATCTTTAGAATCTGGAAAAATTTCTGCAAAACATCCATTATGACTCGATACAAGCATTTGACTCGAACAAACACACATATATATCTTTTAATTAATTGAAATTCTCATGTTCACGTTTCTTTTGAAAACGTGTGTAATCCTCCCTACACTTATCCTTTATGTAAAATACCTTTATATGCAATTAAGATGAGGTTAAAAACAAAATAAAGCATTTTTACAAATTTAAACATGAGAATAAGCAATCAATAAAAGATATATGACACTAACAAGCAAACAATTAAGCATGGGTTGCCTCCCACGAAGCGCTTTTCTTTATTTATGAGTCTTGTAGCTAGACTCGTAGTCGTGCCCTTACGTTGTCCTAATCTTAGAGGCCCATTCGATCTCCTTAACCCTTCTCTCATCACGAATATATTCAGTGCCTAGTTCAAGACAAGCAGTGTAGTAAACCCTGTTCTTCCAGTCTACTTCAAATGCCGGAATGTTATCCACATCTAAATTATCCATACCCTCAAACTTCTTGTTTTTGTGGGGCATTATATATTTAACACTCTCGGCTCCATTTGAGAACTCGATTATTCCTTCATCTCGATCATAAACCATCTTAGACTCCTCTATAAATGGTTTCCCAAGTATCACATCTCCTAAAAAACCATCAATGATGCCCTTAACATTTTCCAAGATCATGAAATCACACCTATATGTGAAGTTACCTACGAAGACATGCAATCCTTTAACCCTCCCCACATAGTTACTTGCTTTCCTAGGGCGAAAGGGGTCCCTCATAGGTTCTAGCTTTTTGCTCATGATCCAATTGTAATAGAGCCTAGACATTATATTCATGGGTGCCTTATAGTCAATGTAGGTGTGATCCCTATATAAGTATCCAATCATACACGGTATCTTGATATTTTTAGGGTTTCCCTTTCTTATGCGAGGCTCGAAAGGTGGTCTTGGGAAGTTAACCACGTTATAGTGATAGGCGGTTTCCTTCCCTTTAGGGTATGAATCGAAATACTCCCTAAGTTCTTCCTCCTCCTTGCCACCCTCCATAATTTCTAACACCTTATAATCTCCATCTTCAAGGTCATCATACGAATCACTTGAGGTCGAATCACTATCTAAAGGGTGAGTAGATTCCTTAAGGGCTTCCTCAAGCATATTTTCAATCATCCTATTTAGTTTCCTAAGCTCTCCAATTTCACTAATAATATGGGCTCGAAGTTGGTTGGCAGAGGCTGGGTCAAGCGGTGGGTACTTGTTTGGTGGTAAAGTGTTGTTTGGAGGTTTATCACCTTCCATGATGAAAAGTGATGGGTTACGAACAAAGGTCACGAAGAAGGGGGATAGACTACGAGGAAGCTAAAAAATGAGAAAAATTTACTTGATAGGAATCAAGCAAAGAAACCTAAACGAGGTGGACTACTAACTAGCTACTCTATTCCCCGGCTGCGGTGTCAAAAACTTGATAACGCTACATGCGTCGTTCGGGGTCAAAGGAACTTCCTTTTCTTCGAGCAAGTTTTATAACACCCTAGGCAGTGAACCTAATCGTTGTAGTGTAGTATTAGGGCAAGCCACGGGTATTGATATCGTTCTCTAGGGGAATAGGAATGCTAGTGAGAAGTTACTACGCTAAGGTTGGGGTTGAGGAAGATTATTTTTTATCTTTTTATGTTTTTTAGGAATTAGAAAGGTACGAATCTCGGGGTTTGGATTTGGGGGTTGGTATTTCTACCGATTACTCTACTTATCTATTTATCTAATCTAAGGTGTATGTAGTCTATGTCTAATTATTGTGTGCTTGTATGATAGTTTAAAGATGTGTTTACTTAAGTTTTATTATTCCTTAATTATCTCCTATTGATGGTTGAATTGTCACGTCCTTATTCTTAATCGCGTTGTATGTCTAAAGTCGTAGGGTATGCATTTGTCCCTAACTCTTTGAAACTACCAAAGGGTCTCGTCTACAATATCTCTAGGAATTATAAACTCTAACTCTAAGGTACTCTTTGGATGGTTTAGCCTACAACTACTCTAGGTGTTATAGTCTAAGGTTCACAAAGATTAATCAAGCATTAACTACATAATGAATGACCTATCGCATTACTAGATCATTAACAATTAAGATAAGAGACAACCAATCAGTATTCAATAATTAAGTTTCATATTCCCTAAGCAAACACACAAGTAAATTAGCCGGACATGGAGAACATGCAAGCATACACACAAGTAATTGAAGACATAATTGAATTAATGAAGTAAAACACTTATCTTGATGTAAGATAGGGTTTGGAACCCTAAAATACTGTACAAGACAGCCTTGGTTCGGTTTAGGTTTTTACTCCAAAAGACTACACACTGAAAACTGAAAAATTCGGATTCTATATATAAGATTACAATCGCGACGACGCCACCTTATGATTTGTGACGTCGTCGGGTCGCCGTCATTAGGGTTTCGTCTTGGCCACGTTAGTCTTGCGACGGCGTCACCTTATACTTGTGACGCCGTCCTCTTCAGCCTCTGACGCCGTCTGGATCAAATCTAGGGCGTCTGAGTGCGAGGACCTACTCTTTTAAAGCCTGACACCGTCACTTGAAAATAAGCAATTTGGCTACTGTATCGTCACAACATGTGCTCCGACGGCGTCGCAGGTAACACCTGACGCCGTCCCCTTGTATTTCAGCAGTCTGAGTGGCTCGATTCTTGACTTTGGCCATTTTCTTCGTATATCCGCGCCTTTTCGTCCAAATAAGTGCCATTCCAACAATTTGCCTTCGAGAGACCTAAAAAGTGAAAAGGAACGATATTAAGTAATAACGGATACAAATGTGATCAAATAAGGGCTTAAACGACCCCTCAAAAAGGTACATTTTAAAACCTTATCAACTTGTTCTTGAAAATGACTCCAAAAAAAAATAAATACGAAAAATAGAAAATAGTAGTAATGATTCCTTCCATGCTTGCATAAGGTTATGGATGGAGGTTTGGATGAGTAATGATATTGATGCGATCAAGGATGAGGTTGAGTATGAATCGCATTTCTTCCCTAACTTCTATTGCAATTTCCCTAGTGGATTGACAATGTTCACAATGTAAATGATGTGGGTAATGAGTACGGAAATCTTCCGGGTTGTTTTGATTTGTTAGTTGCGGAAGTTGTGGTGGAAAAATAGGAAAATATGGATCGAAGTCCGGAATAATTGGGAGTGGTGGTGGAAAAGAACCTAGATGTTCTTGTAGTTTAATGGGAGCTAAAGGTGGTGATGTTTCAAGATCATTGAATATTGTGTTTGGAGAAGTTGGAGGTGTCAAAAAGGCCATTTCTTTTTGCTTTGGTTGTTTAGATCTTGTTGGAGTCGTAAGGAGTTCCAAAAGAGTGATTTTAGGTGGTGAGTGATTTGATGATGAAGTTGGTGTACTCGTTGGTGATGAAGGAGGTGCTATAATGGAAGCATCTTGTGGTGAGTTATTTGATGGTGATGAGCTATATGGTGATGGTTTTCCTAAGCAACAAGATCGGATGTTAATCCGTGCAGATATCTTAGAGTTTGATTGTGGTATTTTGGAAGGTGGAAGTACAAAGGTTTGGGTTTCATGAAGATGATTGTTTGTACTAGGTGATTCATCTAAGTTGTAAGAACTTGTGAATGACATGGTGTTGTTTGTGTGTGAAGATGAGATGGATTATGCAAGCATTTTGGGAGTTCTATATATAGAAAAACAAAGCATTGTAATGAATGCTTGACCCAAAATGTGGATTAAAATCTAATGATTAAATATGAATTTAAGGCATGTGATCCTGAGAACACAAGCATTAAAGAACATACTCCAAGAAATAAAACAAATGTGGATTTTTCATCCAAAGTGAGAAAAATAGAAGGTAAAAACAGCTTATGTCTCACGAATCCCACGGATCCTTCCCTTGAGGGATCCGTCCATCATAAAGGCTGGGATCCGTAGGTCTGGTGATCCAGGCAGCACAAAATTTTCCTTTTGGAAACATTTTTGCCTAGTGTGTGCCTATATGCAAACTATTTGGAGTTGCGGTTATCTCGACTCCTAAGAAGAAAAGAAAAATAAACTAGAAATGAAAAAGCATACTATTATGTGAGATAACCCGAAAAACACATACTTAGTACTTTGAGTACGTAATTTAGTGTTACCAATGCTCCTAATTCATTGTGGCTTAAATGAATGTACCCGAAAACACATATTAGTTATGTGTCCCCTTTAGCATTCAAAAGACATGAGATGCAATGAAAACGGGTTTTTTTTACGTTGTATTAATAATGAAAAAGCGATTTGTCCTAGACGTGAGAAATTGCTTTTGTGAAATTGATACGGGAAGGAGTATCATTTTAGAAAGAATTTTGAAATACAAACGTTTTATCCTTTTGAAAGAAGGATGTGTATGTAACTCGTACTTATTTTGAAAGAAAATAAGAAAATTATAAGTGAAAAACTTGTATTGGGTTTTGAAAATTCCCGTATTGTTTGTGATTTGTGCGTGAAATAGAGATCCTAGACTCAGAAAGAAGAAGGCTAGTGTTTACATACCTTGTAGAGTCAAAAAGTAAGTTACGACGTTTGTTCCATGAGACCAAGACCAAGACGAAGTTGGTTGAATTGTTTCCGCTTCAACGGTTTGGTGAGGACGTCGGCTATGTTGTTTTTGGATGCTACCTTCTCAATAGAGATGTTCCCCTTTTGAACATTGTCTCTTAAGAAGTGATGACGAATCTCTAGATGCTTTGTGCGAGAATGTAATACCGGATTCTTGCTTAGATATATGGCACCCTTGTTGTCACATAGAATGGCTATGTCACTAAGATGAATGTCGTAGTCGACTAACGCTTGTTTCATCCATAGTGCTTGTTGGCATGCTTTGCCGGCGGAGACGTATTCGGCTTCGGTTGTTGATATTGCTAGTGCCGTTTGTTTCTTAGAAAACCAAGAGGTTAAACAACATCCCAAGAAATTACATACCACACTTGTACTTTTTCTATCAACGTAATCACCTGCATGGTCAGAATCTGCATATACAATTGTTTCTACTCCCGTGCCCTTAGGATACCATAATCCTAATTGTGTTGTACCCTTAATGTATCTAAATATCCTTTTTACGGCTTCTAGGTGTGATGTTTTAGGGTCTTCTTGAAACCTAGCACATAAGCAAACACTAAACATGATATCCGACCTACTAGCAGTGAGGTAGAGAAGACTACCTATCATGCCACGATATTTAGTATTATCGACGGATTCTCCGTCTTCATCTTTTGTGAGTTTTGTGTCGGATGACATTGGTGTCCTAATTGGTTTCGACTCTTCTAGACCAAATTTCTTTAACATCTCCTTTATGTATTTAGATTGATTAAAGAAGATTCCATCTTCTACTTGTTTGATTTGTAGACCAAGAAAGAACCTAAGTTCTCCCATCATACTCATTTCGAACTCGTCATGCATGATTTTAGAGAAATCATCACACATGTCTTGACAAGTGGATCCGAATATAATATCATCTACATATATTTGCACTAAGATTATATGTGACTCTCTTTTCTTAGTAAAAAGTGTGTTGTCAACTAACCCTATGGTATAGTTGTGTTTAATTAAAAATGACTTGAGTCTATCATACCAAGCTTTTGGAGCTTGTTTAAGACCATAAAGGCTTTCTTTAATTTATAAACATGTTTAGGTTTTCCAAAATCGATGAAGCCCGGAGGTTGAGCTACATATACTTCTTCATTAATGAAACCATTTAGAAAATCACTTTTGACATCCATTTGATAAAGCTTTAGATCATTAG
This sequence comes from Chrysanthemum seticuspe, assembly GCA_019973895.1. NCBI lineage: Eukaryota > Viridiplantae > Streptophyta > Magnoliopsida > Asterales > Asteraceae > Chrysanthemum > Chrysanthemum seticuspe. The sequence goes on from BPTQ01000002.1 coordinate 100,170,875, forward strand.
CACAAGCATATGCAAGAAGTATTCTTATAGACTCTAATCTAGCCACGGGGGCAGAGGTCTCATCAAAGTCTATTCCTTCTTATTGGTTATACCCTTGGGCAACGAGTCTAGCCTTGTTCCTAGACAATACTCCGTTTGCATCTAATTTGTTTTTATAAACCCATTTGGTTCCTATTATGGTTTGATTACTAGGTGGAGGGACAAGTGTCCAAACATCATTAGAAACAAATTGATTTAATTCTTCTTGCATAGCCATTACCCAACTCTCATCTTTTATGGTTTCTTGTGTATTCTTAGGTTCTATGGTTGAAACGAAACAAAACAAGCTACTTTGGTTTTGAACTTGAGACCTTAATGTTCTTTCGTTTAGTTTTCCTATGACCTTATCTACGGGGTGATCTTTGGACTCTTTAATGTTTATGACTTCATCATTTAAAGGCTCTTCTTCGTCATTTATCTTTTTCTTTATTACTATAGCTTCACTTTCTACAATCTCGTCATCGACAAGAGGTGGAGAGGGTTTGGGTGGACTTTCATCAAATTTTATATTTAATGACTCTTCTACCTTCATTGTTTCTTTGTTTAATATGACACAAGCTTTGTTATTTGGAGAGTAACCTAGAAAGATACATTCGGTTGATTTATGATCAAATTTTGTAAGGTAATCTTTAGTGTTAAGAATAAAACATTTGCTACCAAAGACTCTAAAGTGATCTAAAGTAGGCTTTTTGCCTCGGAGTAACTCGTATGGAGTTTTACCTAAGATTGGTATAATTAAGACTCGATTGAGTATGTACGTTGAAGTATCAACGGCATTGCACCAAAACTTTTGAGGTATGGATTGCTCATTAAGCATGGTTCGACTCATTTCTTGTAGGGTTCTATTCTTTCTTTCAACTACCCCATTCGATTGTGGAGTGCGCGGAGCCGAGAAGTTGTGAGTAATACCATTAGCGTCACAAAAAGCTCCAAATTGCACTTCATTATCGAATTCCCTACCATGATCCGTCATAATAGACACTATAGGACTTCCTAATTGTCTTTGGATTTTCTTGCTTAATATTTCAAAATAATTAAACATTTTCGTTTTGTTCTTTAAGAATTTTGTCCATGTGTACCTAGAGTAATGATCCACTATGACCAAAGTGTAGTAGTTGCCTCCATAACTTTGGATAGCGGATGGACCAAATAAATCTATATGTAGTAATTCTAGACACTTAGTTGTAGACACCATGTTTTTAGCTTTATGACTAGAATGAACTTGTTTTCCTACATTACAAGCATCACAAAAGTGATGTTCATATTTTAACTTAGGTAGATCTCTTACTAGATCTTTGGATGATAGCGACTGAAGAAGTCGCATGTTGGCGTGACCCAATCTTTGATGCCATAAGGTCTAAGTATCATCCATAGAGGTAAGACATAGTTTGTCTTTAGGTTCATTACCGATTTTAATGACATAGACTCCATGTTTCCTAATTCCTCTTCCTATGGTTATGCCATTTTTTAATATCTTACTACCGGTTTTGGTAAAAAGTACATTGCACTTTTTATCACATATTTGTCCTATATTTAAGAGGTTAAAGTTTAGGTTTTCTACGTGACACACAACGTTAATGGTTAGAGATTTGTTAGAAATCGTACCTTTACCGATGATTTTACTTTTGCTATTTCCAAACACCACATTACCTCCATTGAAGGATTCATATGTGGAGAATAGATCCTTATTGCCAGTCATGTGCCTCATGCACCCGCTATCCTTGACCCATTCATCCGGGTCTAGGTCGACCTTTAAGCACACCTAAGAAAACAATTAACTCAACAGTTTGGTCCCCATTTGTTCATGGGTCCATTAGTGTTAAACATTCCATTCATGTTAGACATGTATGGATAAGATGAGTATGCATTCCATGGAGCAAAGTTTTGAAAAGGAAAACCATTTTGCATATTTGGGTTCCATCCCATTTGATGGTTACTTCTCGGGTAAACATTATTAGGTCTCCTAGATGGATTAGGTTTTGAAAAAGATGGAGCTTTGTTTCTTGCAAAAGTAGGATTATATTTTGGAGGTGGTTGTCTAGTGGTGACATGAATTGGTTTCTTCCTATTAATGATAACAAACTCAATTCTAGATGAAGAAGCTACGTTATTACCACTGTTTGCTACAGCAGACCCACGGATCCCTGGCTTAACACTAGTCGGTTCCCTTTTGATGGGATCCGTGGGATCCGCCACAATAGTGGCTGGTGTTTCTAGTGCCTTAACAAATTGTGTTTCTTTGTTTTCACTAGTTGATGGACAAGTTTTTTAACACTATCTAATATCATATCTAAAGTATTCGTACTCATTCTAGCAATTTTAGAATCTAGTTGATCAACTAGTGTTTGAAGTTGAACGCAAAGTTCACATTCACCACTTGCTATTTTACCCTTTTCTAGACGTTTCAGTTTTGCTTTTAATTCTATGACTTCTTTATCTAAACGTTAGTTTTGACTTTTTAAAAGCTTGTTTTTGTTAATTAGTTTTAAGCTAATATTGCATAGTTTGTCATATTCATTATGCAATGAGTCGTCATCAAGTGATGAGCTACTATAGTATTCGTAACATACCTCGTCATTTGCCATGAGACAAATTTCTTCGTCTTCCTCGTAACTTATTCCCCACGTGCCGCTTACGAAAGCCTTTTGATCATCCCGTTTGGGACACTTACTAATAAAGTGGTTTGGGTCCCCACATTTAAAGCAAGTACGATCATCTTTTGGCTTCTCGTCCTCTTTGCTTTTCCGAAAGCCTTTCTTATCATCATACGGTTGTTTGACGTATCTTCCCTTCCTTCTAAAGAACTTTTTAAAGTCCCTTACCGCCATAGCGTACTCCTCGTCGTCACTACTTGAAGAGGAGTTCTCTTCATCGCTTGAAGCCTTTTTGGCTTTAAGGGCAAGAGATTTGTGTTTCTCTTTCACCTTTGAGGCTTCGGAGTCTTTAGCAAGGACAAGCTCGTAGACTTTTAAGTTGCCCATGAGTTCATCAATTGTGAGGATTGTCAAATCTTTTGACTCTTCGATCACCGTCACCTTGGATCTCCACTTCGATGGAAGTGCCATTAGATATCTCCTAACATGGTTACGGCTAGAAAAAGATTCATCAAGTGCTTGTAAAGATGTAATAATAGTATTAAAGTTAGCAAATGAATGATCTATAGTTTCCTCATCCGATATTGAAAATTGTTCATATTGTTGAACAAATAAATCAATTTTATTATTTTTAACTTGTTGATTACCTTGATGAGTTACAACTAAAGAATTCCAAATTTCTTTAGAGGTTTTAAGCATAGAAATTCTTTCGAATTCCTTTTTGGGTAAAGCATTATACAAAACCATTTTAGCTTCACTATTTTTAGAAAGCTTTTTCTTCATTTCATCATTTAGTTTATCATGAGGTATGTTAACAAAATTTCCTTTATCATCATTTGAGGTAGCCTCAAAATCGCCTTCAACAATAATGTACCAAAGATCAATATCTTTAGACTTCACATATGTTTCGAATCTATTTTTCCAATATATGAAACCATTAGTTTCAAGTAGTGGTGGTCGTTGCATAGATTGTCCTTCCTTGTAATTTTCAGAACCCATAGTGATCGAAAAGTTTTTAAAATACGGTTTACTTTAAAACTTTTATAAACTTAGCTCTTATACCAATTGTGGAAAACTAGAAGGGGGGGTTGAATAGTTTTGCCGATTTTTAGATAGTTTCAAAAACTTTAGATTCGTTAATATGTGAGATCTTAAGGATGTAGAGAAAGTATAGATCTAATGATAAAGCAAGTAAATAAAGTAAAGCAAAGGGATAGAAATGACACAACCGATTTATAGTGGTTCGGCTACAAGGACACCTTCCTTGCCCTACTCCACTCCCCGAGTCACCTACTCGAGAGTTCATGTCAACAAACTCCTTCACTTGGCGGAGAAGCCTTCACAACGTTGCTTACACCTTTTTCCGGTACGAAGCTAAACACCGAGTCCGTAACACGGTGGACCAAACCAACACGACTATTACACAACAAATATGTGAAATATCAAATACAAGATCTTTTCTACAGAAATCTTGCGGAGGAACAAATCAATCAAGGACCCCTTGCTTGGATGACTTGTAAAATGCTCGTGATCTCGCCTTAGAGAAGGACTTATATGAGAATCACTAAAGAAAGAAAGAAGGAAGTACTCTCTAGATCAAGTGATCTTTTGTTAGAAGAGAATGAGATTATATGAGAGAACTAGTAAGAAGAGGGGTGAGTTAGAATGAAGAAATAGCTCTCTATTTATAGTGTAATCCTAGGGATCCGTGGGAAACTCCTCTTTGCCCATGGGTTTTTTGGTTATGGGTCATGGGTTATGGGTTGGTCCATGGGGTTTCTTTTAGATTCAATGTATCTAATGAATACATTGTATCTAGTCAAATGGGTATGGGTCAATGGGTTATGGATATGATCCATGGGTTGTGGTTTTTACCCATCCTAATAAACTATTACAACAAATGATTAATTACAACATTTTTGTATTTAAATGGCTATATGTAAATGCTTTACAAAAATAACATGTATCCTTATAATTGTACTTAAGATAACATTATATTTGTTATCAACAAAACACAAAGTGATCGCAAAATATTAATAATTTTTTTTACGGTTTATTTGTATTAACAAAATCTTTGTTCACATTAGTTACATCTTTTCTCACCATATTAGCATATGATCTCTTATCACTCTGAATCGTTTTCTCACCATTATCCACACTTTCATCATGTGAGTTATTACTATTCATATTATCATTGCTAGGAGATACACTTACATTCACATGCTGAGTATCACTTCCAGTATTATCACCAACCTTTTCCTCACTTCCTCCATTTCCATTCACATTATGATTCTCACTCCCATTACTATCAACCATCTTTTCCTCATTTCCTCCATTTCCCTGAACATTAACCTCACTTTCTACACACTTCTCAGACTCATTATTCACATTATCTTCCTTATCTTCCAAAGTATCCTTTTCACCATCAACATTACCATTACTCCTATTCTTAACACCTTTCTTCCCTGTAACCACGAAGTCTTCATATCTTTTAGGCATTTTAATATTCATTTTCAATCTTCTCTTATTAGAAGACATTTAGGATATTCAGTATAAAAGAAACACTAAAAATGCAGTATAAGAAGTAATCTATGAAGAAACAGTCAAAATTCAAAGGTTAGTTTTTGGCGCCAAAAAAGACGTCATTAACAAAATCTTCAAATTCATGGATCAAAATTGAAACATGTAGTATTAGGATGTTCAGAAGGAGTAGTAGAATCGATTGAACCAATCACATTTCCGTATGATTCAGTTATGAAAAAAAAAACCTAATTTGAGCAAATTGGGGGATTTCTCAAAACTACACGAAAATCTAATTGAAGCTAATCATTGTGTGCGCAATGATTAGACGAATCGAACGATGGTTTCAGAATGAAAATTCATTGGGAAAATGATAGGAAAATGAAGGTTTTAGATGATTTTTCAATGGCGGATATTTTTGGAGAGAAGTAAATTCATTAATGATGTGTTTAAGCCATGAGGAGTTTGTTTGTTGGTCCGAGACGTTGTTGAGGAGGGCTGAAGAAGCACTTTTAATGGAGAGGATTAGGATGGAGCAGCAAAGATTAGGTGTTGATTTGCATGAAAAATTACATGTGATTAAACACTAATTTGAATATCACATGTGATATTAGTGTTAAATTACATATGATATGTAATATCACATGTGATATTAGTGTTAAATCACATATGATATTCACATGTGATATGTATCACATGTGATATTAGTGTAATATCATATGTGATTTAACACTAATATCACATTTGATATTTAAATTAGTGTTTAATCACATGTGATTTTTTCACGCAAATTTCAGTAACGAAAAAAACAAAAAAAAAATGTTAAAAAAAAGGTGAAAAACACACACAAAAAAATTCGAAAGTATATGAAAGTGTCTATCTATAGAAAGATAATTAAATGTTTGTCATAATGGTGTATTTTTTTCGCTTAACGATTAACGGTTTGAAAGATATTAATATTTGAAAAAAAATGATGAAAGTAGGTTTTTTAAATTAATGGAATTAATTTCATCCATTATATCAAATAAAAATGGAGGGAAGATGGAAGGTAGAGATTGATCCATTGGTATATAAAAAATGATTTGTCCTCAAATGATCTTAAATCAATCTTCTTTTGATTGCTTTAAGTGTTTTATTGGTTTGAAGAACACAAACTCGAGTGGTTAAACTCAAATCTATCAGTTTAGTTGTTGAATATATACCATGTCGTGCTAGTTGATTATCTAATTGTATTCTTATTGTATTTGATATAACTTGTTGAGCTTTTAAAGACTAGAGTTTCGTTGAATTATTCACATATATCATTTCTTCGGTCATAGTTTGCTCCGACACTGAACTCAATTCTCATGGTCAAAACCTAAAACGAATTCATTTATCACGTTCAGACAGTGGTAGTTTTGAAAGTGAGAATTATTTCAATATGGGCACACTGTAAGGCATAAGTAACTTTTATCATTATGTTCACGTTTTGAAAGTGTGAGTAAATGGTAAGATGTTAATAAACAAAAGTGTGAAAATATTAAGTCAAATTTCCCACATTTTCAAATGTGACAATCTTTCAAAATCTTTAGAGCCATTTGGTTTGAGTATTTAGGAATCAATCAATCACATTTATATCTATATAAGATGTTTGGTTAGAGATTTGATACAAATATATGTTATCAGCAATGATAGATTCTTCGTAGTATGGATGGGTGACTTTTCTCAACCATTCATGCAAGGCCCATGTACTTTTTATATTACTATTAACTTTTAACACTTTACAATTTATATTTTTATATCTTAATGATATATATTTTTTTAGCTATTGAAGGAGCCCATTTAAAAGTGATAACTTTACCTTAAAATTTATACCAAACAATAACAATGGCAATGATACTTTTGATATGATACACCATTGCAATCAAAATCATAACTATAGTGATTTTGGGTTGCATACCAAACACACCCTATGTTCTCAAGTTTGTGAAAAGAGCAAACCTTTTTATACAAAAGATTGGCGAGAATTGAGTCTTGAAGAGTATGGAACATGTTGTTGCTGGAGCATATATTACTTCCTATATTTTTATCATGTTAGCATACCAAGATTTTTTATATTGTTAATCTACATATCATGCTTTGCGAAACAGTAAAAAAGTTTCAGTAGCTTTTTTAAATATGATCATAATGATGTGTTTGTGTAATTACAGGTAAATACAAGTATGTCCATTGCATTCTTCATGAGTAACATAAATAGGGGGTGGATCACAATACGTAAACTCCTATGTATAAACCGGACAAGATACTTTATTCGCACCTGGGATTAGATAACTCGGGTAAACCATCTATTTCCTAGAATTTCATTTTTCGTATCAAAATTTATCCAAGGATAGGCATTGTTTGTGTATCTGCTTTCTTATTGGTTATGTGCACTTAAAAGTTTATAAGTTTCATTATTTAACTGATAAAAAGGGTGAGTGTAGCTCAACTGTGGTTTACCTTTAATTTTTATACTTTATAACTTTTGTTTAGATCATAAATAACAAGCAGGAGTGTAGTTCAACGGGTTCCATAAAATCTATCAATTCGACAAGTAGCATCTCCATATGGGACTTTTTCATGTTTTGTTTTCTGAAGTGTGTAATCTAAATCATTAAAAGCTATGAGGAAATGGGTTGAAATGTGTGGATATATCATAAATGTTACATTGCGTACCTTGCTAATTAGAAATTTGAGTGTTTAAAATAATTTCCCTATGATTGTTTTGCATGAAAATATCATGAATACCTTATTCAGTCTAAAACATAGCTATACCAAAAGCAAGTTTAGTTTGTGAGATGTTAAGTTAGGAATGTAGTTGACACCTGGTTTTTGTGTTTTTAACAATATTTACAGGATTTTAGGAAAAGTTGTTGCAGCATGCTGAACGGGGACCTGATCTGTCCATAATTACGGCGTAACTCATTCTTATGGTTACGCCGTAACATACCTTTTTGCAGCATTCCTTCAGAGCAATACCAATTACGGCGTAATCCCATTCAACGGTTACGCCGTAGCTACACTTCTGTAGCGTTTTCCAGGTTTTGCTTAATTACGGCGTAACTCCTTGTAAGAGTTACGACGTAACTTCCCTCTGTACACTTCTTTCATTTAAACACAACAACCTTGTATTAGTTTTCAAATGAACTTTGTGGGTATGTTCCCTGTAAGCCCTCACGAGATTACACTCGTCCACTTGGGACACCAAGTGGTTTAAAAGGCTTGTTGCATACGCTAAATGCAACCGTGATTCCTACGAAAGTGAGTTATGTTTCTTTTTCATTTATTCTTTTTCTTGTTTAGAATTATGCTTGTCGGTAGTGTGATTTCAGGGATTGAAGTTTGCTCATGGATGCTTATGCGTAGGCACGACTCTTTTCGTGGGCCTTCTTTCTTTTTGAAGCAAATTTCAGGGAAGTTCTCGCTCTAATTCTACTTTTCTCTTCACCAATTACGGCGTAATCCCATTCAACGGTTACGCCGTAGCTACACTTCTGTAGCGTTTTCCAGGTTTTGCTTAATTACGGCGTAACTCCTTGTAAGAGTTACGACGTAACTTCCCTCTGTACACTTCTTTCATTTAAACACAACAACCTTGTATTAGTTTTCAAATGAACTTTGTGGGTATGTTCCCTGTAAGCCCTCACGAGATTACACTCGTCCACTTGGGACACCAAGTGGTTTAAAAGGCTTGTTGCATACGCTAAATGCAACCGTGATTCCTACGAAAGTGAGTTATGTTTCTTTTTCATTTATTCTTTTTCTTGTTTAGAATTATGCTTGTCGGTAGTGTGATTTCAGGGATTGAAGTTTGCTCATGGATGCTTATGCGTAGGCACGACTCTTTTCGTGGGCCTTCTTTCTTTTTGAAGCAAATTTCAGGGAAGTTCTCGCTCTAATTCTACTTTTCTCTTCACCAATTACGGCGTAATCCCATTCAACGGTTACGCCGTAGCTACACTTCTGTAGCGTTTTCCAGGTTTTGCTTAATTACGGCGTAACTCCTTGTAAGAGTTACGACGTAACTTCCCTCTGTACACTTCTTTCATTTAAACACAACAACCTTGTATTAGTTTTCAAATGAACTTTGTGGGTATGTTCCCTGTAAGCCCTCACGAGATTACACTCGTCCACTTGGGACACCAAGTGGTTTAAAAGGCTTGTTGCATACGCTAAATGCAACCGTGATTCCTACGAAAGTGAGTTATGTTTCTTTTTCATTTATTCTTTTTCTTGTTTAGAATTATGCTTGTCGGTAGTGTGATTTCAGGGATTGAAGTTTGCTCATGGATGCTTATGCGTAGGCACGACTCTTTTCGTGGGCCTTCTTTCTTTTTGAAGCAAATTTCAGGGAAGTTCTCGCTCTAATTCTACTTTTCTCTTCACCATTATTTACGCTTAGTACAAAAGGGACTTTGTACATTTCAAGTGGGGGGACGGGAGTAGAATTGTCTCTTGAACTTTATTTTGCCCTCGTTTTTCTAGTTTATTTTGAAAATTTTTGCCATTTTTAAAATTTTGACATGTTTTTCTTAACCTAACTGGATTAGACCTTAGCCGAGCACATTATAACCCTTGATATTATATGGTGAGATTAGCCTTATCCATTTCCATATTTTTACCCCAAATCCACCAAATTATAAGTGTGTCGGTAGCTTGTAAACTTTAGAACTTGGCCTTTACATCATTTCGAGACCATAGACGAGGTATGTTGAGTTAGCTTGATGTATTTGGACTTTTCAGTTTAAGAAGGCAGTATTATATGATTATCACCCAAATAGCCTGTCATTGTGTGTCTATCGATTAGTCACCCCGACTTCTCGACCCCCATGTTAAACCCTTTGTTGCACTCACCATTTGTGCAAGATACCCCTAGATACACCCTTCTGACCAATTCCTTTCATTTTGTTCACCCAACATATTGTTTCGATACACCATTACACCTTAGCCTACCTGTAGTCTTTATTTGTAATTAGGAAGTCATTATTTGCCTAAGTTCAAGGTTTAAGTGGAAAGGTTCGTAAATCACGCTCTCGTCGACGACATATCCTTAAAGATCATTGAAGACCCCCTAAATTCTCATATTGTTCATCTCAAGTGGGAGGATGTTATGTTATTATGTTATGTTCAAAAAAAATGATGATTTGAAAAAAAAGTTATAATAAAAAAATAGTTATTGTTATTCATTTGATTGTAAAGTGCGATGTTATAAGCACTACTATTATGAGCTTAATATATATTTAGTATCGAGGAGACCACCTCGGTCACATTTGAAGAATGAAGTTGGAAGTGTGCCCATCATGACGTCCTCTAATGGCACATCTACCTGGTTATATCATGATCCGGTTTTTTGACTTCAAAACTTGAACTTTGGGAAGACGGTAAGTGGTGATGACTTAGTTGTAGATTTAGTCTATTTGCTTGATTTTATTTTACACCAATTTTATCTCATGTCTTATCCTACCCTTTAGTCATGAAGCGTGTCTAGGTGATGCAGCGAGCAATCTTTGGTGTCTTGGCCATGGATTTGGTCATGTATCATTGATTTTTTTCACTTTGTCGTGACATGTTAGTAATGACAAATCACCCTTAACCTTTGTCGTGTCCACCTATATTGCCTTCGAGAATTGTTTTGTCCTTAACTATAGTGGCGGAGATTTGTGTGACCGCCAAGCTTATTATAGAATACATGCTATGACTGTGCAATGAGTGATCACCCCGAAATTGACACTTAGAATAGTTGAGAGATTTGAGTGTTTTGTTCCCATTTTGTGAGGTGTTCGACTTTGTTTTATTCTAGCATAAGGGATTTGTAAATTTATATTTTCCAGGTAATGGGAGATATCTTTTTAGGAATCTATCTAATAAGGTCTACTTGAGGGCAAGTAGAGTTCAAGTGGGGGGATATTTGATAACATCAAATAGTCCTGAATATTAAGTGTCAATTTCCCCCGATAATGCTCGTATTTTATATTATTTATATGGATTTACGCTTGTTTTCCTCTATATTTCACTTTCAGGTAAATTACGAGCATTGGAGCTAAAGTGACGCGGATTTGGAGAATTTATTGAAGATATATCATAGTATGCTCATTTTGAAGATGTTACGGCGTAACTCCTCTCTCACATTACGCCGTAACAGAAGCGTGGCTCTGAAAACCAGCTCAACTGAAGATTACGACATAACCAAGATTTATTGAAGATACGTCGTAACTCCTTCCAGATGTTACGCCGTAACCAGCATTTTTAGTGCAAAATACGAAGAATTGGATGTTACGGCGTAACTCTTAACATTAGTTACGCCGTAACCAGATCTGGCCTATAAACACCCCTCGAATTCCAGCATTTCAAATCATCCCATTTCACACACAACATTAAGTGAACGTGAGTAGAAGTCGAAGACAGATCTAGAGGAGCATACGGAGCTATCTCCAAGGGAGAAATCACTCCCCTACGATAAGCATTAGCAATTTATCTTTTCTTTACTTTCAATTAATGTATTTCGTAATGTTAAACATTGAATCGATTATTTTAGTTAATATGAACGGCTAAGCACCTCTGGTGCTGGCCTAATTATGATTCCTTAATTGTTTTGTTTATATTTACATTGCTTCCGTATGATTATTTCTAAGCGTATGCATGCATAGTTTGTTGGTAGCTACCCTTGTTTCGGTAGTTTTGAATGGCGGTAGTGGCTAGTTACTTAGGAGATATGACCAACTGACCCTATGTAGGTAGACTGAGTGGGAAGGGTAAGATACGACCAACTGACGACCCTTTCTACTTGTGCGATTTGACCAACTGATCACCTACTGTTTGGATGAACTTAAGAAGTCGGGGATGAGTGTTTAAGTTGCTAGCGCCCGGGCACTCATTGTTACAAATCTTGCTTGTAGAGGTACTTAATGACTTGGCTTAGGGGACTAAGAACAACTGGACTTACAACGGGTCACCTGACTTCTCTAGTGGGGCCCTTTGCTGATAGGTTAGGACGAACTGACCAAATGTTGTCCTAGCGACTTTCACCCTACCTGAAGTAATTGGAAGTAATTAGACGTAAACATGACTTAATAGGATGAATAACTAGGTTAGCACCCCTCTCCTCTATTGATCTCAACCCCCGCCTTTATTTGCTTTCATATTTATTTTCTTTAGTAGTTAATTAGTTAATTTAATATCAAAATCATATTAAAATCTGTGACACCTAGACTTAGTATAAATCCGCACACATAGCTCTTGGGACGACCTCAGTTTTACCAAATACTACACTACACACGACCGGGTACACTGCCCATTAGTGCATTAGGGTAGACCATAGGTATAACGAGAACTTATAAATATTAAAACCTGGTCAGTAAAACCTGCATCAGTTTTAATATTTATAAATTCTCGTTATACCTATGGTCTACCATAATGCACTAACGGGCAGTGTACCCGGTCGTGTGTAGTGTAGTATTCGGTAAAACCGAGGTCGTCCCAAGAGCTATGTGTGCGGATTTATACTAAGCCTTGGTGTCACAGATTTTAATAGATTTTAAGGTGGTAATGATTAACTACTAATAAAACAAGAAAATAGGGAAGCAAATAGAGGCAAGGGTTGTGATCAATAAGTAAGAAGTGTGCTAACCTAGTTATTCATCTTATCAAGCTAAGTTCATATTTAATTACTTCCAATTACTTCAAGTGGGGTCAAAGTCGTTATGACAACATTTGGTCAGTTCGTCCTAACCTATCAACAAAGGGTTCCACTGGAGATGTCAGGTGACCCATCGAAAGTCCAGTTGTTCTTAGTCCCCTAAGCCAAGTCATTAAGTACCTCTACAAGCAAGATTTGTAACAATGAGTGCCCGGGCGCTAACATCTTAAACACTCATCTCCGACTTCTTAAGTTCATCCAAACGGTAGGTCATCAGTTGGTCTAATCGCACAAGCAAAAAGGGTTGTCAGTTGGTCATATCTTATCATTCCCACTCAGTCTACCTACTTAGGGTCAGTTGGTCATAACTCCTAAGTAACTAGCCACTACCGCCATTCAAAACTACCGAAACAATGGTAGCTACCAACAAACTATGCAAGCATATACTAGTAATAGTTATGCTGAAGCAATGTAAACATAACACAAAGCAACTAAGGAATCATAACTAGGCTAGCACCAGAGGTGCTTACCTGCTCATATTAACTAAGACAATCGATTCAATGTTTAACATTACGAAATACATGAATTGAAAGTAAAGAAAAGATAAAATGCTAATGCTTATCGTAGGGGAGTGATTTCTCCCTTAGAGATGGCTCCGTATGCTCCCTAAGATTTGCCTTCAACCTTCTACTCACATTCATAGATCTTGTGTGTGAAATGGGACGATTTGAAATGCTGGAATTCGAGGGGTATTTATACGCCAGATTTGGTTACTGCGTAACTAATGTTAAGAGTTACTCCGTAACATCCAATTGTTCGTATTTTGCACTGAAAATGCTGGTTACAGCGTAACATCTGGAAGGAGTTACGCCGTATCTTCAAAAAATCCTGGTTACGCCGTAGATGAAACAATAGTTACGGCGTAACTTGCAGCGGCGCGGAACCTCATTTGACCTAGTTGGTTACGTCGTAATCTTCAATTGAGTTGGTTTTCTGAGCCACGCTTCTGTTACGGCGTAATGTGAGAGAGGAGTTACGCCGTAACATCTTCAAAATGAGCATACTATCATATAGCTTCAATAAACTTCACCAAATCCGCGTCTCTTTAGCTCCAATGCTAGTAATTTACCTGAAAGTGAAATATAGAGGAAAACAAGCGTAAATCCATATAAATGATATAAAATATGAGCATTATCGGGGGAAATTGACACTTAATATTCAGGACTATTTGATGTTATCAAATATCCCCCCACTTGAACTCTACTTGCCCTCAAGTAGACCTTATTAGATAGATTCCTAAAAAGATATCTCCGATTACCTGGAAAATATAAGTTTACAAATCCCTTATGCTAGAATAAAACAAAGCCGAACACCTCACGAAATGGGAACAAAACACTCAAATCTCTCAACTATTCTAAGTGTCAATTTCGGGGTGATCACTCATTGCACAGTCATAGTATGTATTCTATCATAAGCTTGGCGGTTACACTAATCTCCACCACTAGAGTTAAGGACAAAATAATTCTCGAAGGCAATATGGGTAGACACGACAAAGGTTAAGGGTGATTTGTCATTACTAACATATCACGGAGAAGTGGACAAAATCAATGGTACATGACCAAATCTATGGCCAAGATACCAATGATTGCTCGCTGCATCACCTAGACACGCTTCATGATTAAGGGTAGGATAAGACATGGGATAAAATGGTGTAAAATAAAATCAAGCAGATAGTCTAAATCGATAACCAAGTCATCACCACTTACCGTTCGCCCAAAGTTCAAGTTTCGAAGTTAAGAAACCGGATCATGATATTACCAGGTAGATGTGCCATTAGAGGACATCATGATGGGCACACTTCCAACTTCATTCTTCAAATGTGATCGACGTGGCCTCCTCGATACTAAATCTGTAGTAAGCTCATAACAATAGTGCTTATAACATCGCACTTTACAATCAAATGAATAACAATAACTATATATATATATATATATATATATATATATATATATATATATATATATATATATATATATATATATATATATATATATATATATATATATATATATATATATATATATATATATATATATATATATATATATTCAACATAACATAATAACTAAACATAACATCCCCCCACTTGAGATGAATAATATTTGAATTTGGGGGGTCTTCAATGATCTTTAAGGATATGTCGTCGACGAAAGCGTGATTCCCGAACCTTTCCACTTGAACCTTAAACTTAGGCAAATAATGACTTCCCAATTACAAATAGAGACTACAGGGTATGCTAAGGTGTAATGGTGTATCGAAACAATATGTTGAGTGAACAAAATGAAAGGGATGGCTCAGAAAGGTGTATCTAGGGGTATCTTGCACTAAAGGTGATTGCAACAAAGGGTTTAACATGGGGGTCGAGAAGTCGAGGTGACTAATCGATAAACACACAATGATAGGTTATTTGGGTGATAATCCTATAATACTGCCTTCTTAACTGAAAAGTCAAAATACATCGAGCTAACTCAAGATACCTCGTCTATGGTCTCGAAATGATGTAAAGGCCAAGTTCTAAAGTTTACAAGCTACCGTCACACTCATAATTTGGTGGATTTGGGGTAAAAATTTGGAAATGGATAAGGCTAATCTCACCATATAATATCAAAGGTTATAATGTGCTCGGCTAAGGTCTAATCTAGTTAGGTTAAGAAAAACATGTCAAAATTTTACAAAAGGGCATAATTTTTCAAAATAAACTAGAAAAACGAGGGCAAAATAAAGTTCAAAAGACAATTTTACTCCCGTCCCCCCACTTGAAATGTACAAAGTCCCTTTTGTACTAAGCGTTAAATAAAGGTGAAGAGAAAAGTAGATTTAGAGCGAGAACTTTCTTGAAATTTGCTCTAAAAAGAAAGAAGGCCCACGAAAAGAGTCGTGCCTTCGCATAAGCATCCACGAGCGAACTTCAATCCCTGAAATCATACTACCGACAATCATAATTCTGAAAAAGAAAAAGAAAAATAAAAAAGAAATCTAACTCACTTTCGTAGGAATCACGGTTGCATTTAGCGTATACAACAAGCCTTTTAAACCACTTGGTGTCCCAAGTGGACGAGTGTAGTCTCGTGAGGGCTTACAGGGAACATACCCACAAAGTTCATTTGAAAACTAATACAAGGTTATTGTGTTTAAAAAGAAAGAAGTGTTACAGAGGATAGTTACGCCGTAACTCTTATAAGGAGTTACGCAGTAATTAAGCAAAACCTAACAGACGCTACAGGAGTGTAGCTACGGCGCAACCATTGCATGAGATTATGCCGTAATTGGTATTGCTCTGACGTACAGCTAAAAAAAGTATGTTACGGCGTAACCATAAGAATGAGTTACGCCGTAACTATGGACAGATCAGGTCCCCGTTCAGCATGGTGCAGCAACTTTTCCCCGAAATCCTACAAATATGGTTAAAAACACCAAATCAACAGAAATGGAAATAAAACAAATGAAAGGGATAATTTGGGTTGTCTCCCGAAAGAGCACTTTTCTTTATTTACTAGTCTTTAAGTTAGACTCAAAGCCTCGGGGCTTTATGGTGGCCTTTGGACTTGGCCAACTTCCTCCATATCCTTCATTAAGTTATGTCTGACCCAAGCAACATTAGTAGTGGTGCGGAGGTCCTCTTTAGTCTCGATCTTCTAAATTTTGCAAAAAATTTCATCCGGCCCTAAATGGTATCTAGTGAATTCATACTTTTCGGCTATAATTGGTGTCGGCCTCTTATACAGAATGCCAAGAAGTTTGCACCTTCTTTTCTCATTTGCTTCATCGTCGGGGTCAGTGAATCCATCTTCACCTTGTAGTTCAAGGTAATCTATATCATCGTCGTCGGACTCGGTATCTTTAAGCCATTTATTATCGAACTAGCACCTGCTTTCATTCCTCTTTCTCTTTCCTCAAAGAATCCTTGGCATCATTATCTGATTCTTCATTTGGACCTTCTTCGGTTGGTTCATCTTTACTCATACATCCGTTCCAGATCTTCTCCTTGGTTCGCGCATCTACCTTTCCATATTTGATTTTGACCCAATTAACTAAAAATAATCGATTCAATGTTTAACATTACGAAATACATGAATTGAAAGTAAAAAAAAGATAAAATGCTAATGCTTATCATAGGGGAGTGATTTCTCCCTTTGAGATGGCTCCGTATGCTCCCTAAGATCTGCCTTCAACCTTCTACTCACGTTCACAGATGTTGTGTGTGAAATGGGATGATTTGAAATGCTGGAATTCGAGGGGTATTTATAGGCCAGATCTGGTTACGGCGTAACTAATGCTAAGAGTTACGCCGTAACATCCAATTCTTCGTATTTTGCACTGAAAATATTGGTTACGGCGTAACATCTGGAAGTAGTTACGCCGTATCTTCAATAAATTCTGTTACGCCGTAGATGAAACAATAGTTACGGCGTAACTTGTAGTGGCGCGGAACCTCATTTGACCTAGTTGGTTACGTCGTAATCTTTGGAGAGAGTTACGCCGTAATCTTCAGTTGAGTTGGTTTTCTGAGCCACGCTTCTGTTACGGCGTAATGTGAGAGAGGATTTACGCTGTAACATCTTCAAAATGAGCGTACTATCATATATCTTCAATAAACTTCTCCAAATCCGCGTCTCTTTAGCTCCAATGCTCGAAATTTACCTGAAAGTGAAATATAGAGGAAAATAAGCGTAAATCCATATAAATGATATAAAATACGAGTATTATCGGGGGAAATTGACGCTTAATATTCAGGACTATTTGATGTTATCAGAGGCCTAGAGCATTTATATAATTGATCTTTTGTGGATTGGAAACTTATCGCTTTTTCAGGTTCCAAATTTGTTTCAAGAGACGACGAGATTCATTTCCACTAAGATGTATTTGATGTATAGTTCCAAATTATTTGATTGTTCTTTGTTAGAGTAAAATTACTCTTTCGATTACTAATGATGCTTTTTTGCAATTAGATGTAGGAAGAGGGGTCGAGTATTTGCATACTTTGGCATTACAAAGCTTTATTCATTGAGACTTACAGCTGTCACACCCCCAAATTACCTGTTTTACAGCGGAATGGAATACCTTGGGGAGGACTGTCATAGCATCAAAGTTACAGTTATATCGAACGACCTAAAATGTCATTTTGAAAATATCGTTTGATTAAGTAAATAATCAAAGTTTACAAAACATAGGTCCCAAAAGATTTCCAAGGTACCAAAATAAGTTTGTTACAATCAAACGATAGTTAAGTGCATAAAATATAGGTGACGCGTCGACACCGCGACTCTATGATAAGTCCACATGCATGCCATGAAGTGAATGCCTTAGATACCTGAGATAAAACATGCTAAAAGTGTCAACACAATGGTTGAGTGAGTTCATAGAGTTTGGTTAATAAGTAGAGCTTTTAAAGAGCGTTCATGCAACAAAGGCAAAGTTTTTGGTCATTTAGAATAGTCCACAAAGCAAAGGCATTGTAAATCCACTCAGTTCCAAGTTCCGCCCATACAAAACTTGCAACTTGTGTGTTTACGACCCACTGCCAAGACATAGAATTGTCAATCTTGTTTGTAAGCAGGACATATGTGCATACGATATATACAAGTACTTAATGCAAAGAATCACAGCCAACTGAACCTCTTGACAAGTCTACATTGTTTGTTGTGTCTCATTGAATAACGGATTATATTCACCCCAGGTCAAGTCATCAGGGACACAAGGGTGGGGGCGTCAGCCCGATAGTACCATCAATACCTCTCCGCCGGCTCCCGCAGGAGTTAACCAGTTGCTAATGTATGTATGTTGAGGCATAATTGAAAACAAGTTTAGCACATTAAGGCACATATCGCAATAAACCACACATAATGTCCAAAGAGTATAAGAAGTATAGTGTAACACAATTATATAAATGGTTTGAGTATTCGCAAGAGTAAAAACAAGTATTTAAGCATGTATCTCTCCCAAAGAGTTTGTAAGAATTTAAACGAGTAAAAGCGGGGTATGAACTCACCTGTTGCAATAGTTATGATGACAAAGTGGATGCACAGAAATGAGACGCAACTCTCTAACCGCGACCTATTATGAATGATATGATCTAATATAAGTCATGAAACACTGTCGTGCATGCAAACTCATATGATATCCATACCACTTGTACATTTGAAAATAATGTTTATCGTCGAAATATATGTTTATGACCTCTTGTCAAGTTACAAAATACTTTACCAGTATTTACGTCGAAATGATATCCTACGATAATCATTCAGTGATTTATTAAGGAATTATAGTTTTTCGTCGTAAAATAATGTCATTGAAAATTTCATGAAAGTGAGTAAACGGCCTTGAAAAGCTAGTCGTAAAATGGTGCACATCGAGTGTTAGGAAACAAACTCAACGGTTTTGGGAAGCTTGTGTCATTATCTCAAATTTTTAGCATTTAAGTTTTCATCCTAGAGGTCTCGATCATGGAGAAAAATATAAGTAAAGTATGGTACTTGTGTCCAAAATATTGTTTAAGGGTGGTTTTCGGCAAAGTTTAAGTGACCGTATTTTATTCATTGCAACTCCGCTTGACAAACGGTTGGACATTTTGGAAAATATGCTTGGCGAACTTACTTTTACTAGAAGACATCACGTTATAAAAAGTACTACATCCATGTTAAAAACGACCCTCAACATGGTCCTTCGTGGCCGATATGTTTGTCTATTAGAAAATATATTAGTTATACTTATATAAAATAGTTACGACAACTTGTTTAAAATGTGAATAACTTAGTCGTTATAAGTCCGTTTTCTACGTTCTTTATATCCACAGTTTCGTATTAACATATACTAATATATTTTTGATAAGTCGACACATTTAATAACGCTTAAGACCCATTTCTGACTCGTAAAAAGTTGAGAATACATGCTGAATTTTCTGAAACAAATAGTTTTCGACGTCAAACTTGAAAAATTCATATCTTCTTCGTTATAACTCCGTTTTAACCCGTTCAAGCGACCACGTTTTCGTTTTAAAGTATATTTTCTAAATATCTAGCCCAAAATTTTTTATCTACTGTCGAGAATTCCATAATTTGAAAATAAGATCAGACCTCTAAATAAAGTTGTCGAAATGAGTTTTTCTCGCGCAAAACCTATTCTAACCAATTCAAAACAACTCCGAAGCTATTCTAATCCTACCATACACCTTCTTAGGGTGTCATGGGTTCCTAGACATCACCAAAAGTGATATGTTTCAAGGGATTATATATAGGATGATTATAATTCATAATAAGTAATAAAATCACTAAAAGTGGTATAGACACACATGATACTTGCATATTTTCTTGCAAAAATGATGAAATAACATAAATATGAATATGATATATTTATAAAAATCATGAAATGCTTACTTGAATGACTTATGAAGTTTTGAACAAAGTATGCTTAATAATCTTGAGGTTTTTATTTCAAAACCTTAACAAGATCACTAATGGAACTTGATAAACACATGAGCTAGAAAAATTTATGGTTTCCCCTTGGTGTCTTGCCATGGCCGGTTATGGAGGAAGGAAAGAAGAGAGGAAATAAAATCTCTTACACCTTGAGATAATGAATGATCTATGTGTAGTTATGATTATAAAACTAATATATGTAAGATATTTAGTGTAAAAGGTGTGTGAGTCACACCATTTGGTCGACCAACATATAAGAAATGAAAGAGTTGAGTATTTTGTATCATTTAATGTAATACTACCTCCGTCCCAAAATAATTGTCCTCTTTTGACTTTTTGAAGTCTTTATTTTTCAACTTTGATTTTAAAAATTTTTGGTTGTGTTATATAATAATTGATGCAAAATATATGAATGGATTGGTTTTTAAATGTTTTTTCATTGGTATAATTTTCATCAAGTATTATATAACACATAAAAAAATATTAAAAATCAAAGTTGAGAAGCTAAGACTTTAAAAAGTCAAATGAGGACACTTATTTTGGGACGGAGGGAGTAGTATATTAGAAATGTGTAGTTATTTTAAGGATACTTGGTAACTTGTGTACATATTTGAGCTTTTAGGGTAGCGTTAGCTAAAAATAAATTTTAACGGATCCAAATAAAATATATTGAAGTCATAAAAATTATAAAAATATATTTTTCGCAAGAATTGAGTGAAATAATAATTGTCGTGTAGAATTTACGAAAACCGTCGTAATTATTTATATATAACAATTTATATACACAATAAATTTAAAACACCGGGTAAACTAATAATATAATTTTTATGGTCTTAAATTGAGTATAAAAATATATCAGGATAAGTTTTGGGAAGTGTCGGATCAATTATTCAAAATAAAAGATCGTACGATAGCGTTTATTTAATAAGAATTTATGCGTTTAACGTGAAATGCAAAACCATGCATGAACTAATATGATGAATATTGAGTTTGAGAAATGACCGGAAATTGAGAATTGTGACATTCTTCCCATGTCAGAGGAATCACGTCCTCGTGATTCAATTAATGATAACTATAGTCCGATCCTCGACAAGGGTTCTAAAAATTCATGCTCGTGTATAGTCTAAATGATCATGTCAATGCTCATGCATATATCGTGACTATATCCCATTCTAAAGACATGCTCTCTTATGGTTAGGTTTGATGAGGCAAGCTTTCCCATTCCCGATCAAAACCCTCAAAAGATTTTTAGGTAACCGATTTTTACTTAATCCCACAACTCATCAAACAAGAACTGTCATACGATTAGGCTAAATCGGTTTAGGTAACAACTTGTTTCTAGCTTGATCGTTGCAACTCATCAAACAAGAACTGTCACTCGGATCAAACTGGAAACAAGTGGTTTGAAGAAAATCTTTTGAAAATTTGGCTCGATTACGGAATTGCTTACACATATGAGACTACTACTCCCTTCATTGCATGATTCTTCCTAAATTAGACATAGGTGATCAGGCTATGTATAATTTAGGAGTAACTATGCAATGCTTGGACTAATCGACTCATATGATGTTTGGTGTTGAGTCATGAACCCGCATGTATAATGAGTATGCACTTGTAATGATATGATGAGATGCTATGATGATGTAATTATAGTCTAGGGTCAATGATGCAACCTAGTTCTCTATAACCGATGCTCTGATACCAATCTGTCACACCCCCAAATTACCTGTTTTACAGCGGAATGGAATACCTTGGGGAGGACTGTCATAGCATCAAATTTACAGTTATATCGAACGACCTAAAATGTCATTTTGAAAATATCGTTTGATTAAGTAAATAATCAAAGTTTACAAAACATAGGTCCCAAAATATTTCCAAGGTACCAAAATAAGTTTGTTACAATCAAACGATAGTTAAGTGCATAAAATATAGGTGACGCGTCGACACCGCGACTCTATGATAAGTCTACATGCATGCCATGAAGTGAATGCCTTAGATACCTGAGATAAAACATGCTAAAAGTGTCAACACAATGGTTGAGTGAGTTCATAGAGTTTGGTTAATAAGTAAAGCTTTTAAAGAGCGTTCATGCAACAAAGGCAAAGTTTTTGGTCATTTAGAATAGTCCACAAAGCAAAGGCATTGTAAATCCACTCAGTTCCAAGTTCCGCCCATACAAAACTTGCAACTTGTGTGTTTACGACCCACTGCCAAGACATAGAATTGTCAATCTTGTTTGTAAGCAGGACATATGTGCATACGATATATACAAGTACTTAATGCAAAGAATCACAGCCAACTGAACCTCTTGACAAGTCTACATTGTTTGTTGTGTCTCATTAAATAACGGATTATATTCACCCCAGGTCAAGTCATCAGGGACACAAGGGTGGGGGCGTCAGCCCGATAGTACCATCAATACCTCTCCGCCGGCTCCCGCAGGAGTTAACCAGTTGCTAATGTATGTATGTTGAGGCATAATTGAAAACAAGTTTAGCACATTAAGGCACATATCGCAATAAACCACACATAATGTCCAAAGAGTATAAGAAGTATAGTGTAACACAATTATATAAATGGTTTGAGTATTCTCAAGAGTAAAAACAAGTATTTAAGCATGTATCTCCCCCAAAGAGTTTGTAAGAATTTAAACGAGTAAAAGCGGGGTATGCACTCTGTCACAATTCTCAATTTCCGGTCATTTCTTAAATTAAATATTCATCATATTAGTTCATGCATGATTTTTCATTTCACGTTAAACGCATAATTTCATATTAAATAAACGCTATCGCGTAAGTTATTATTTTGATCAGTTAATCCGATACTTCCAAAAATTATCCCGACATATTTTTATACTTGCTTTTAGTTTGTAAAAATAATATTTTGAGTTACCTAGTGTTTTAAATTTATTTTTGTATATAAATCGTTAAATTTATATTATTACGACACTTTTCTTAATAACTACACGATAATTATTATATCACTCAAATTTTGCAAGAAATGTATTTTTACAATTTTTATGATCTCAATATATTTTACTTTGGTCCATTAAAATTTATTCTAGCTAAAACTATTCTAATTTCACAAATGTATACACAAGTTACCATTTATCTCTAACACACTTACATTTTACTTACACCATCTTATACATAATACAAAAAAAAAAAAAAAAAAAAAAAAAAAAAAAGATATTTTTGTTAAACATTTCCCCCAAAAACCGGCCATAGAGGGGGGGGGGGGGGGGTTTAGTCAAAGTGGGTGAAATTTTCTTACACATTTAGATTTGTACTCAAACTCTTACTTACACACACACTTCACAATAATTCAAAGCAATCAAAATTTTCTTCTCTCCTCTTTCTTTTTCTCAAAAACCGGTCACACACACACAAGGAAGAAGAGAACCAAAAACTTTTCAAGATCAAGTGTTATACAATCTAGTTACACTCTTATTATAGGTTTTGAAATAAAAACCTAGGGTGTTTAGGTTAAATCCTTTGTTCTTTACACCTCATCAAGTAACTAGTAAGCATATCATCTTCATTTTTATATTTCATTATCATTTCATATTTATTTCATCATTTTTGAGCAAAGCATGCAAGACTTATGGATGTTTATACCATTTTTACATTGTTTTTAGAGTTTTATACATATAAATCATCCTATAATTTATCCCTTGCTATATATTGGTCTTGATGATGTTTAGGAACCCATGACACCCTAAGAAGGTGTATGGTAGGATTAGAATAGCTTTGGAGTTGTTTTGAAGGGATTGGAATAGGTTTAGTACGAGAAAAACTCTTTTCGACAAGTATAAATAAGGGTCTGATCTTATTTTGTATTTCTGGAAAATCCGACTGTAGACATAAATTTTTGGCCTTGATATTTAGAAAATATGCTTTAAAACGAATCCGTAGCCGCTTGAACGGATTAAAACGGAGCTATAACGAAGAAGTTATGAATTTTTCAAGTTTGACGACGAGATATATGTCCTGAAAATTTCAGCACACTATTTTTGTTTTGTACGAGTCAAAAACGAGTCTTAAGCTTTATAAATTATTTCGACTTATCAAAAATATATTAGTATACTTTGATACGAAGCTAAGGACGTATAATACGTAGAAAACGGATTTGTAACGACTAAAATATACACGTTTTCATAAAATTGCCGTAACTTTATTATTTACGAAAAACTATATTATTTTTAGTTGACAAGTGTTACGGTAAACAAAACGACCATGTTGAAGGCTATTTTTAACGTTGACGTAGAACTTTTTGTGACGAGATGTCTTCTAATAAAATCGAGATCACCAAGCATATTTTTCAAAATGACCAACCGTTTGTATAGCGGAGTTGTAATAAATTATTTACGGTTGCTTAAACTTTGCCGAAACTCGCTTTTAAACTACATTTTGGACAAAATCACCCTACTTAACCTATGCTTTTCTTTATGAACGAGACCTCTAGGATAATAACTTAAATGCCAAAACTTTGAGATTTTGATACAAGCTTTCCAAAACCGTTGAGTTCGTTTCCTAACGTTCGACGTGCACCATTTTACGACTAGCTTTTCGAGGCCATTTTTGTCACTTTCATGAAATTTCCAACGACATTATTTTACGACGAAAAGTTATAATTTCACAATAAATCATTAAGAAACTAATGTAGGATGACATTTTGATGTAAATACATGTGAAGTAATTTAAAAATGGGCAAGACGTTAAAAGATTATATTTTCGACGAGAAGTATTGTTTTCAAAAATACATAAGTGGTATAAATATCATCCGAATTGCGTGCATAACATTACATCATGACTTATTGCATATCATATCATTCATGATAGGTCAGTTTCGAGATTCACGCTACATTTCGGTGTAACCACTTTTGTCATCGCATTTATTCATCAAGTGAGTAATCACATCCCCTTTTTACCGTTTTTAATATATTTTGGGGCGAAATGCATGAACCATACTTGAATTAAATTGATTCTTACTTTTGTGAACTCTTTTGACTAGAACTTGTGAACTCGAATCAAATCCTTGAACTTAATTACGAATTTATGACTTGTTGGAATTTATTGAACCACACATGTTATGACCTTGTCCCAAAGTCTCCCATGTTCGGAGCATCACTATAAAGTCTCCCATGTTCGGAGCATCACTATAAAGTCTCCCATGTTCGGAGCATCACTATAAAGTCTCCCATGTTCGGAGCATCACTATAAAGTCTCCCGTGTTCGGAGAGTATATCTTTGGGAAGAGGCACCCAGTATATCTTTGGGAAGAGGCACCCAGTATTTCTTTGGGAAGAGGCACCCAGTATATCTTTGGGAAGAGGCACCCAACATAACTTTGGGTAGTGGCACCCAGCATAATTTGGTTTCATCAGGATCATCCCTGAAGTATTATATTCGTGGTACTATATTGTGAACTATTATGACCGCTTATACTTGACTACTTCATACGCTATATTTTGTGCAATGGGTTGTGAATACACAGGTTGCAAGTTTTGTATGGGCGGAACTTGGAACTGAGTGGATTTACAATGCCTTTGCTTTGTGGACTATTTTCGTTGACCGAAAGCTTTGAATATTTCTTACGAGTTTTCTTATTTTTCTAAACATGTTTACTCACCAACTATTTTCATAGTTGACCCGTTTTTCTCTCATGCATTTCAGGTGATCATTAGTAAGCTTTTCTACCAGGTCTTGCATAATGAAGTTTTCACTTGTCAATACAAATCGTTATCTAATAGAACGCAATATTTTGGGAACTAAACTTTGTTATATATTTGCCGATGTCGGCTAAACTGGTATTGTAATGGTGTACTCTTTCTTTTAAATCTTAACGTTGGTATGTTCTATCTGTAACACCCCCAAATTTGGTATACGCAGCGGAATTAAGGTTGGGGTATTACTTCATGGAGCACAGTCATAATAATAGATAAACGGCTCAAAAGAGACGTTTTATATAAAACAGTTATCATTCATTTATTTAAATCAGAGTTTACATAATAAAGGTCCCAGAGGAAATACGGAAATACATAGTTTTATTCTTGTGAATGATAACAAAAATGGACGCCCTTTATAAAAGAAAGTCCATTGCCACTCCGTGCCAGTTCGTGCTCTAGTTTCCTGAGATAAAACATGCTAAAAAGTCAACACAAAGGTTGAGTGAATCCACAGTGTTTGCATAATAATCAGTTGAACACAAGATAAGCAGTAGTAAAATCAGTAATATTGCAGTACCGTATATTGCCCTAAGTCTCATGACACGCAAACCTTAACAGTACGGCATCATAGTAATGAACTAATGATGTAAGTTACTGACATCATAGAGATGATGAAAGTAACAATGCCCTCCGGTAGGAGTTTGCCATTCTCCTAGTATTCTCAAATAACGTGCATTTGGTTACCTATCCGGCTAACACAAATGGGGCGTCAACTGCCAATAGATCTATTCACGATATTCGCGTTCACTCGCAAGTGATTAATGGTTCATGATATGAGGGACTTTTAGTGGCATCAGTAGGTAACTTAGGCAATATCAATCAGGATAGCATACAGAAAAATACTTGTGTTCGGTTTTTGTAGCATGTATCTCCCCACAAGTTTTGAAAACAAGTATGTAAAAGTGGGACTATGAACTCACCTCGGTGTTAATACAATCTGGATGGAAAACAAATTAGATATTTTGAACAAACTGCTCCAACTCTCGACCTGAGTTAGTATATCATGTATTTAGCATTCGTATTCAAGTTTATGCGACGGAAATGTTATATAGATAACATGAAGTCTCTACAAAAATTAAATATGCTTATCATACTTATTATTATGACTCAAATGATTAATAATAAGTTTTCATCAAAACCAAAGTTGTTAAATAAATTTTGTTTCCAAAATATTATATTTTACAATTTTAAATATTTACAGTTTTTACCCTTGTTCTTTCAAAAATGACACTTTAAACCCTCAACTATGGGTTATTGACAAAATCAGTCCTTATATATTTAACTTCACAAAAATTACATTTTTAGTCCAAGGAAACTTTATTTTACAAAAATTATCATTTTTATGCTTAAGATTTTATAAGGAATTTTTACTTGTTTTTGGACAAAAGTACGGGTGTATAAAAACGAGGCCTTAATAGGTTTTCACTACGTTCTTAATCCTTTCAAGAGTATGTCCAGTGGTCTTTCTAATGGTTCAAACTAGAGGTCTAAATCTTTCACGGTTTGGTCACAATGATTTTACAAAGTAAGGGGTTTATGTGCTTTTTGTTGTTTTTGGGTAATAACGGGGCTAAAAGAGGGCAAGTTTTACACGAGGCAAGCTAGTGTCTCTACATCGCTTTTGACCCTTCAAACACTATGTTGTAAGCTCTTTTAAATGGCATAGGTCTCATGTCCTAGTCGTCTTTGGTTAGGAAGATACAAGTCCACGAATATGGCCCCTTGGCCACGACGCGTTTTATGAAAATTTCAGTTTTAAGCTATATCTTTTGCATGCGACCTTGTGAAATATTGTTTTACCCATTTCTAATGTTTTTAATACAGTTCCTAACCAAGTTTATCAAAAATCCCATGTTTTCCCGTGTATTTATTGTAAAAGACTTTTTAGTGTTTATGACTTTTGCCCAAAATGATGGCTATTTTTAAAGATATCGACTAGGCTTTTTAACCGGGTCATGGGAGCATTTTGTAGTATCCCAGGTGGGCTTTACAATGGTACCTTGCTTTACCCTAATATCTCTAGCATGAAGTAGATAAATGTGGGGCAATAAGGGGGGTAAGGGCTGTTTTTGGCGTAAATTCAGTAGGAGGAAAATAAAACTTGCGATTTGTGTAGTATAAACCTATAGGGTGTTGATAACTAGATTAGATGTTCATTTTGCTTGTTAAATAGACTCCTAACATGTTCTAGTATTTAAGAAAAACGCATTCCAAATAGGTGTTTGTCTATGGAGCATAACAGTTACAGAAAGATTACTGAAATGTTATAAAGTATATTTTTGACCTTGTTTTTCCACATGACTCAATTCCATAGTTACTTATACGTTTTAGTGAATGTTTAAATTGACTAAAGAAAAGAGTATGAGTATACTTACAAGCTTATGAGTTGCTTATCTTGAGTAAACGCCTATATAGTTGCTAATATCACCAAGTTTTCTTCACACCTTCCAAGTGCTAGTTTAGCTTTCCTTTACACCAACTAAGGTCTTAATTTTAGATTGTTTGTGAGTATGGGAGAGGTTACATGGGGCGTAGGGTATATGGGAATATGGTATAGTATGTGTGTTTGCATGGGACATAAAAGGAAGGTATATGGGGCGTTCATATATATAGGGAAATGCATGCATGATTTTTCCCAAGTGTTAAGTCACCTTGTCTCACAAGATAGGAGACAAGGTGATGTGTAGCTAATACAAATGGAAGGCTTATGTGAATTCAAAGGGACACAAAAGGTGTGGTAAAACTCTAGCCAAGAGTTTTACCCACCATTCTTGACTAAGGTAAAAATATCAAGGTAAAGAGTGATGTGTAAAATTTTCATACAAGTAACTTAGTTGTGGTTAGGATCTTTACAAGTTGCACTTGGTAACTAAGTAGTAACTAATTAGTTCAAATTTAACTAGGGTAAATGAGGGGGGGGGGGCGTAGGCTTCTAAGGGTGGTACTTTAGGTTTCTTAAGTTGTTCCTAGTGTAGACATGGTGTAAGTACTAGTTAGGTTACTAATTTCTTTTAGGTAAAATTTATTTTAGATTAATCCATATGTAATAAATGAAAACAAGGTTTAAGTTTGGTGCAATATAGTTTGTACATTGACATTGTTTTATTATACTTTACTAAAAATAAAACATATTTTTAAGACTTGAGCTTGAAAGGTTTGTACAATGTGCTTAAGATTAAGTACACCAAGGTTTATAATGAATTTTTATATTAAATAAATACTCTTATGCATTAATGACTTGTACATTGGTTTTATAAACTTGTACCTTGTAAATTAGTAAAAGTTTCATATATTTCTTTAATTTTAGTTTTGTGATTTTTGTTTACATAAAATCATAAGATTTACAAATTAGGGTTTTAAATCGGGAAATGCCTTAGAGTTAGGGTTTTATGCGTTCAACTTGTACATTAAGTTTAATGGTTTGTACATTAGGGTTTATGACTTAATATCGAAATTGTTATAATTCAATATTGTAGGAAATCCCTAATTTACTTGTGACATTATATTGGAATTGACGCTAATAACATAAAGATTACTCTATACCGGACATCCCGTACGTTATGTGAAAGCACAACTAGCATGAATGACCATGCCGGGAAATTTCAAGTAAGACATAAGAGTGATGTTGTGAGACTTCCATTGTCGCATAAGTGTGTGTATATCAAAAGCATTAGCTATGAGGGTGAGCAGTTTGTGAGTGCGGCTTATTATCTAATCGTAGGAAAAAAAATGTACGTAGAAAAATGAATTACTACTAGTATAAAGATGGATTTTTACCGGTGGTTACAGTCTCCCTTCCTTAAATGGAATCTCGTCCTCGAGATTCACTCGGTGTTGGTTGCGGTGTTGGAGAATAGGTGTGGGTACTTCTGACGGAATTGATCTTCCCGTTCCCAAGTAAATTCTGGTCCTACTTTAGAATTCCATCTCACCTTAATGATAGGAATTCGGCTTCGTTTTAATTGCTTAACCTCCCTATCCATTATCTCCACAGGTTCTTCCACAAAATTGAGCTTGTCGTTAAGCTGGAGTTCTTTCATCGGAATGACAAGTGTTTCATCCGACAAACACTTCTTTAGGTTGGAAACGTGGAAAGTAGGGTGTATGTTACTGAGCTCTATAGGAAGCTCAAGTTTATAGGCTACAGGACCTATCCTTTCCAGAATCTTGAATGGTCCTATGTATCTAGGATTTAATTTTCCCCGTTTTCCGAACCTAACCGTACCTTTCCATGGTGATACTTTTAGCATAACCCTATCACCCACTTCAAATTCCATAGGCTTTCGCCTTACGTCAGCGTAACTCTTTTGCCTATCTCGTGCAGCTTGTAGATGTTGCCTAATTTGTACTATCTTATCGGTGGTTTCCTGGATGATTTCAGGACCAGTGAGTTGAGCTTCTCCTACCTCGGCCCAACACACGGGTGATCGACACTTTCGCCCATAAAGTGCTTCGAACGGTGCTGCCTTGATGCTGGCATGGTAACTGTTGTTATATGAGAATTCCGCCAAAGGCAAGTGTCTATCCCATCCTTTACCAAAATCTATTACACACGCCCTGAGCATATCTTCCAACGTTTGAATGGTTGTTTCGCTTTGTCCGTCGGTTTGAGGGTGGTAAGCAGTACTCATGTCTAAGTTAGTACCTAGAGCCTTTTGGAGTGATTGCCAAAATCGGGATGTGAAACGAGCGTCGCGATCCGAGATAATGGAAATTGGCACTCCGTGTCGTGAAACTATCTCCTTCAGATACAACTTTGCGAGAGTTTCCATCTCATCAGTCTCCTTGATTGGCAAGAAGTGTGCTGATTTCGTGAGACGATCAATGATAACCCAAATTGTATCATACCCACTGGACGTCTTAGGCAACTTGGTGATAAAATCCATTGTTATTCTCTCCCACTTCCACACAGGAATCTCTGGTTGAATCAACAAGCCGGACGGCTTTTGATGTTCCCCTTTCACTCGTGAACATGTCAAACATTTACTAACATATTCAGCAATGTCAGCCTTCATGTTTGGCCACCAGTAATACTTTTTAAGGTCCTGATACATCTTCTCAGACCTTGGGTGAATGGAGTACTTCGATTTGTGTGACTCATGCATAATCACATTTCGTAAATCACCATAATGTGGAACCCAACTCCTGTTCTTTATGCAACGAGTTCCATCGGAACGACTTTCAAACATCTTGTCCATACTTCGTAAGTTCTCAGCCTGAATATTCTCTTCTTTCATTGCCTCAGACTGCGCCTGGAGAATCTGAGGTGGTAAATTCAGATTAATGGTCATGACTAAGGCTCTGACTCGAAGGGGCTTAATCCGTTCTTTCCTGCTCAAAGCATCTGCTACCACATTTGCTTTTCCAGGATGGTAACGAATTTCACAATCGTAGTCACTTAGCAACTCCAACCAACGCCGTTGCCTCATATTCAATTCTTTCTGATCAAGAATATGCTGAAGACTCTTGTGATCAGTGAACACAACACACTTCGTGCCGTACAAATAATGCCTCCAGATTTTAAGAGCAAATACTACTGCTCCCAATTCCAGATCATGTGTTGTGTAGTTCTTCTCATGCGGTTTGAGCTGTCGAGATGCATAAGCGATAACCTTCTCTCTTTGCATTAATACGGCACCTAGACCTTGATGTGATGCGTCGCAGTAAACAACGAAATCGCTACTCCCTTCAGGTAGTGCTAAAATTGGAGCTTCGCAAAGCTTTTGCTTTAGTAGTTGAAACGCTTCCTCCTGATCTTTTCCCCAGATGTACTTCTTGTTCTTTTGGGTTAGTTCAGTCAAAGATTTGGCAATCTTCGAAAATCCCTCTATGAATCTCCGGTAATATCCAGCAAGTCCTAAAAATTGACGTACCTCCGTAGGTGTGGTAGGTGTTGGCCAATTTTTGACTGCCTCTATTTTGGAAGGATCTACGTGAATTCCATGCTGATCGATTACGTGCCCAAGAAACTGTGCAGTGCGAATCCAAAAATCACACTTGGAGAACTTTGCGTACATCTGCTCCTTCTTGAGTAGTTCCAAAATAATTCTCAAATGCTGCCCATGCTCTTCTTCATTGCGGGAATAAATGAGAATATCGTCAATGAATACTATTACGAATTTGTCCAGATAAGGTTTGCACACTCTGTTCATGAGATCCATGAACACAGCTGGTGCATTGGTCAACCCAAATGGCATCACCTGGAATATGTAATGACCGTATCTCGTCCTGAACACCGGTTTAGGAATATCTTCTTCCCTTACTCGTAATTGATGATAACCCGATCTCAAATCAATCTTTGAATAAACACTCGACCCTTGTAATTGGTCGAACAAGTCGTCAATCCTTGGTAACGGGTATCGTTTCTTTACCGTAAGTTTATTCAACTCTCGGTAATCAATACACATCCGTAAAGATCCGTCCTTCTTTTTGACAAATAGGACCGGAGCTCCCCAAGGTGAAAAGCTTGGTCGAATGAAACCTCTATCTAACAACTCCTGCAGCTGGTTGGATAGCTCCTGCATTTCAGACGGAGCCAAACGGAGGGTGCTCGTGCTACTGGTGTTGCTCCCGGAACTAAGTCAATCTGGAACTCTACTTGACGAACAGGTGGTAGTCCAGGCAATTCTTCCGGGAAAACTTCCGGAAAATCCCTTACTATTGGTACATCTCCAAGTTGTTTTTCTTCTGTCTTTTTCTCCGTCACTTGAGCTAAGAACGCGTGACAACCATTGTCGATATACTTCATGGTTTTGAGGTATGAGATAATGCTTAATTTAGTCCCACTTCGGTCACCCCGAATGATCAACGTTTCCCCTTGGTAAGGGAGATGAACCACCTTCTCGTCACATATTATTCTCGCATGGTTCTTAGACAACCAATCCATACCAATAACAACATCGAAACTACCGAGTTCAATAGGCATAAGGTCTATGTTGAAAGGTTGGTTTAGTAAAGTTAGAGTGCAACCCTGGATTATAGTATTAGTGCTTACTAATTTTCCATTAGCAAGTTCTATTTCGTAAGTGTTGTCTAGGGCAGTTGGGGTGAGTTTAAGTAAAGAAGCGAAAGTAATGGATATAAAGCTTTTATCGGCGCCAGTATCAAATAATACTTTAGCTAAATGTTGGTTGAGAGAAAACGTACCCGTGACCACATCCGGGTTGTGCTGGGGGTTTGCATCTCCTAGCACGTAAGCTCTTGCACGGGCCGTGTTGTTCGGGTTGCCATTCTGTTTGGGACATCGGTTCTTGTAA
The DNA here is from genome assembly GCA_019973895.1 of Chrysanthemum seticuspe. Taxonomy (NCBI): domain Eukaryota; kingdom Viridiplantae; phylum Streptophyta; class Magnoliopsida; order Asterales; family Asteraceae; genus Chrysanthemum; species Chrysanthemum seticuspe. The sequence continues at coordinate 100,204,141 of BPTQ01000002.1, forward strand.
TGTCCTTTCTCACCACACCCGTGGCATATCACTTCTACAGGCTGCAAATTAGCACCTGTGGCCCTACAGTCTTTGGTTTTGTGGCCGGTTTTGTGACACTTTCCACACTTAACAAAGCATGGTCCATTGTGGTGCATCTTGCATCGGTTGCATAATGGCAGATTTCCAGCATAGCCACCGCCTCCAGCAGGTGCGGCTACATAAGCTTTGGCAACTTCCTGCCTTCGGTTCTGTTGCTGGTGATGGTTGTTTCGATTCTGTTGGTAATGGTGGTTGTTGTTTCGGTTGTAATTGTTGTTGTGGGTGTTATGGTTAGGGTAGTTGTTGTGATGATGGGTTGTCCTTTTGTCATCAAGCTTTCTTTTGTGATCATTACCTCCCTGGGTGAAACCACGCTTGACTTCTCGATCCATTAACGTTTGAGCAATGGAAATTGCCTCCTCTAGTGACTGGGGTTTTGATGAGGTGACATTCCCCTCAATACTGCGAGGTAAGCCTTCAGTATACTTCTCCAATGTCTTCTCAAGATCAGGCACTATAGTTGGGCATAGCATTGCCAGTTCCTGAAACCTCCGGTTGTAAGTCTTGAGATCAGTTCCTTTCACCACCAGCTGGTGAAACTCATCTTCCAACTTCTTAATCTCAGTGCGAGGGCAGTACTTCTTTAGCATCTTTGTCTTGAAGTCAGCCCATGAGAGTTGATAGGCTGCTCCAATACCCATAGTTTGAGCAGAGACATTCCACCAAGATAAAGCATCATCCAATAAAGTTCCTGTAGCAAAAGTGACCTTGCAGTCGTCAGAACAACCGCTCCTCATGAATACCGTCTCTGTTCGCTCAAACCAACGAGCCAACTCAGTTGCTCCTTCGGTTCCTTTGAAAAATGTGGGTTTACAGTTCATGAAATCTTTGTAAGTACACTTGCGAGCTACATCTGTCTCGCTTCCTCCGTTAGGCCTGCTAGTATTTCTAGTGCGGGCCATTGCTGTTGCCTGCCTCTCAAGTGCTGCAGCAACGCTGTCTGCAACTAGTTGTTGGATATCAGCTTGGGACATAGTGGATGCTGGTGTTTCTGTTCCGTTAGTCTTTCTTGTGCGCGCCATATTTCTATTAATGACACAGGAAACTATATTTAGAATGATCATGTTATGTTATAATAAATTACAAGGTAAGTGTATAGAAGTCATAACAACATAACCACAACAAATAATTTTCCGTAATAAACCTTTATTGATACCATAGCATAGCATAATATTACAACCACATATAGCCATAAGTAACTTGTAAAATTTGTACAACAAAAAGGATACAAGTATCTTTATTTATGCTACATACTCATGGTTAATACAAAAGCTAATAGGTAAAGGTTTAGTCTAGTGATTTCCAGATGTTCCTCCAAGACGGCTCTCAAGCTCTCTGATCTTGTTGTGAAGATTTTGTATATACTCCCATTGTTGGACACCCAAGTATCTTCCACCATTATCTCTAGGGTGGTAATGCTGGAGTAAATCTTCATGATATCATCACTTTGAATCGCCATTATATTTGACATCATCAGATCATTATGATATAGCAAAGGGAGATCTTAACTTATCTGTCCATGCTGTTGCTCCAGACTATGCACCTTTTCACGAGTTGCTTGCAAATCTGCTGTCAAGGTGTCTAACTTTTTCCCCGTGGTTGCTTGCTTATTGATTAACTCCTCTACTTCTCCTTCAATTCCTTCTATACGTTCTAGTGGTAAATTGTCAAGGTGTCCTAAAGCATCATCAATTTGTTCCTCGTGTCTTTCCATACGTGCTACAAGTGTAGGAAGGGTAGGCGGTCGGTCCATTGCAGCTTGCGAACTTTTTCCCGTCTCGAATACCCGCGGTGGCGTAGGGTAGTCAGGAGTCGGTGATCGTAAGGCATTGTACCGGGCAATTATAGCTCTCACCTCCTCTTCAAGATCCTCTGGCTGAGATGGAGGGGTGACATCTGTAGCTATGGGTGGATTAGTTTCCTCCTGTGTTGATATTTCCTGCTCAGCAATATCATCTAGGTGTGGTGATGGCGGGGCTGGTGTAGATGTGGATGGTGGTGTAGGTAACATGTATGTGTGTGGTGGAGGTACAGGAATTATCCTTTTTCGTGCTCTCTCAAAGGTTCTCCTAGGACGGTCTTGTGGTGTGTTTGATAATGGTGTTGGGTCTGGAGGTGTTAGTGATGTTGATGATATGTGGACACATGAGTGAATAGGGTGTACCCTTTTTCGAGGTGTGTTCATGTAGGTTGTACCATAAGGATGATAACGGTATGCCTCCATGAATGGTTCTGGTTCGTAAGGCTCTAGCACTCGAAATCTCCTTTGTCTAATTGGTGAGGGTGATGCAGGCAGTGCCTCAGAGGATGGGGGATTTGGGTCAGATGGCTCAGTCTCGGAAAATGTGCCATGCTCCCTCCTAGCAACCTCATACGGATCATCAGGAAATGGAGTGATATCAGGTACCACCATAACGTCCTCCAACTCCGTAGTTTGCCTAGATACTGGATCAATATCAGGTACTACTGCGAACTCCTCAAATGGTTCCTCGGAAGGATCAGACTCCATATCCAATGCAGCATCTCCAGGTGTGGGAGAGTGGCTCGGTGAATCCGTAGTAGGGTAGGTTTCCTCGGGTACGTACTCCGGTAAACTAGGATTAGAGGGGGTAGACATAACTCTGTAACAACCCGGTAATTATAAATACCTCATTATATATATAAATAATCAGTATAAACATGCATAAATAGTGTCTGACCAGTGTAGTGGCACGGAGGACTTTATTTGAGTGTGAAAAAGAGTTATAGTTTCGGTTTTGTATTCCGTTCTCTATAACTATGGCTCTGGTACCAATCTGTAACACCCCCAAATTTGGTATACGCAGCGGAATTAAGGTTGGGGTATTACTTCATGGAGCACAGTCATAATAATAGATAAACGGCTCAAAAGAGACGTTTTATATAAAACAGTTATCATTCATTTATTTAAATCAGAGTTTACATAATAAAGGTCCCAGAGGAAATACGGAAATACATAGTTTTATTCTTGTGAATGATAACAAAAATGGACGCCCTTTATAAAAGAAAGTCCATTGCCACTCCGTGCCAGTTCGTGCTCTAGTTTCCTGAGATAAAACATGCTAAAAAGTCAACACAAAGGTTGAGTGAATCCATAGTGTTTGCATAATAATCAGTTGAACACAAGATAAGCAGTAGTAAAATCAGTAATATTGCAGTACCGTATATTGCCCTAAGTCTCATGACACGCAAACCTTAACAGTACGGCATCATAGTAATGAACTAATGATGTAAGTTACTGACATCATAGAGATGATGAAAGTAACAATGCCCTCCGGTAGGAGTTTGCCATTCTCCTAGTATTCTCAAATAACGTGCATTTGGTTACCTATCCGGCTAACACAAATGGGGCGTCAACTGCCAATAGATCTATTCACGATATTCGCGTTCACTCGCAAGTGATTAATGGTTCATGATATGAGGGACTTTTAGTGGCATCAGTAGGTAACTTAGGCAATATCAATCAGGATAGCATACAGAAAAATACTTGTGTTCGGTTTTTGTAGCATGTATCTCCCCACAAGTTTTGAAAACAAGTATGTAAAAGTGGGACTATGAACTCACCTCGGTGTTGATACAATCTGGATGGAAAACAAATTAGATATTTTGAACAAACTGCTCCAACTCTCGACCTGAGTTAGTATATCATGTATTTAGCATTCGTATTCAAGTTTATGCGACGGAAATGTTATATAGATAACATGAAGTCTCTACAAAAATTAAATATGCTTATCATACTTATTATTATGACTCAAATGATTAATAATAAGTTTTCATCAAAACCAAAGTTGTTAAATAAATTTTGTTTCCAAAATATTATATTTTACAATTTTAAATATTTACAGTTTTTACCCTTGTTCTTTCAAAAATGACACTTTAAACCCTCAACTATGGGTTATTGACAAAATCAGTCCTTATATATTTAACTTCACAAAAATTACATTTTTAGTCCAAGGAAACTTTATTTTACAAAAATTATCATTTTTATGCTTAAGATTTTATAAGGAATTTTTACTTGTTTTTGGACAAAAGTACGGGTGTATAAAAACGAGGCCTTAATAGGTTTTCACTACGTTCTTAATCCTTTCAAGAGTATGTCCGGTGGTCTTTCTAATGGTTCAAACTAGAGGTCTAAATCTTTCACGGTTTGGTCACAATGATTTTACAAAGTAAGGGGTTTATGTGCTTTTTGTTGTTTTTGGGTAATAACGGGGCTAAAAGAGGGCAAGTTTTACACGAGGCAAGCTAGTGTCTCTACATCGCTTTTGACCCTTCAAACACTATGTTGTAAGCTCTTTTAAATGGCATAGGTCTCATGTCCTAGTCGTCTTTGGTTAGGAAGATACAAGTCCACGAATATGGCCCCTTGGCCACGACGCGTTTTATGAAAATTTCAGTTTTAAGCTATATCTTTTGCATGCGACCTTGTGAAATATTGTTTTACCCATTTCTAATGTTTTTAATACAGTTCCTAACCAAATTTATCAAAAATCCCATGTTTTCCCGTGTATTTATTGTAAAAGACTTTTTAGTGTTTATGACTTTTGCCCAAAATGATGGCTATTTTTAAAGATATCGACTAGGCTTTTTAACCGGGTCATGGGAGCATTTTGTAGTATCCCAGGTGGGCTTTACAATGGTACCTTGCTTTACCCTAATATCTCTAGCATGAAGTAGATAAATGTGGGGCAATAAGGGGGGTAAGGGCTGTTTTTGGCGTAAATTCAGTAGGAGGAAAATAAAACTTGCGATTCGTGTAGTATAAACCTATAGGGTGTTGATAACTAGATTAGATGTTCATTTTGCTTGTTAAATAGACTCCTAACATGTTCTAGTATTTAAGAAAAACGCATTCCAAATAGGTGTTTGTCTATGGAGCATAACAGTTACAGAAAGATTACAGAAATGTTATAAAGTATATTTTTGACCTTGTTTTTCCACATGACTCAATTCCATAGTTACTTATACGTTTTAGTGAATGTTTAAATTGACTAAAGAAAAGAGTATGAGTATACTTACAAGCTTATGAGTTGCTTATCTTGAGTAAACGCCTATATAGTTGCTAATATCACCAAGTTTTCTTCACACCTTCCAAGTGCTAGTTTAGCTTTCCTTTACACCAACTAAGGTCTTAATTTTAGATTGTTTGTGAGTATGGGAGAGGTTACATGGGGCGTAGGGTATATGGGAATATGGTATAGTATGTGTGTTTGCATGGGACATAAAAGGAAGGTATATGGGGCGTTCATATATATAGGGAAATGCATGCATGATTTTTCCCAAGTGTTAAGTCACCTTGTCTCACAAGATAGGAGACAAGGTGATGTGTAGCTAATACAAATGGAAGGCTTATGTGAATTCAAAGGGACACAAAAGGTGTGGTAAAACTCTAGCCAAGAGTTTTACCCACCATTCTTGACTAAGGTAAAAATATCAAGGTAAAGAGTGATGTGTAAAATTTTCATACAAGTAACTTAGTTGTGGTTAGGATCTTTACAAGTTGCACTTGGTAACTAAGTAGTAACTAATTAGTTCAAATTTAACTAGGGTAAATGAGGGGGGGGGGGCGTAGGCTTCTAAGGGTGGTACTTTAGGTTTCTTAAGTTGTTCCTAGTGTAGACATGGTGTAAGTACTAGTTAGGTTACTAATTTCTTTTAGGTAAAATTTATTTTAGATTAATCCATATGTAATAAATGAAAACAAGGTTTAAGTTTGGTGCAATATAGTTTGTACATTGACATTGTTTTATTATACTTTACTAAAAATAAAACATATTTTTAAGACTTGAGCTTGAAAGGTTTGTACAATGTGCTTAAGATTAAGTACACCAAGGTTTATAATGAATTTTTATATTAAATAAATACTCTTATGCATTAATGACTTGTACATTGGTTTTATAAACTTGTACCTTGTAAATTAGTAAAAGTTTCATATATTTCTTTAATTTTAGTTTTGTGATTTTTGTTTACATAAAATCATAAGATTTACAAATTAGGGTTTTAAATCGGGAAATGCCTTAGAGTTAGGGTTTTATGCGTTCAACTTGTACATTAAGTTTAATGGTTTGTACATTAGGGTTTATGACTTAATATCGAAATTGTTATAATTCAATATTGTAGGAAATCCCTAATTTACTTGTGACATTATATTGGAATTGACGCTAATAACATAAAGATTACTCTATACCGGACATCCCGTACGTTATGTGAAAGCACAACTAGCATGAATGACCATGCCGGGAAATTTCAAGTAAGACATAAGAGTGATGTTGTGAGACTTCCATTGTCGCATAAGTGTGTGTATATCAAAAGCATTAGCTATGAGGGTGAGCAGTTTGTGAGTGCGGCTTATTATCTAATCGTAGGAAAAAAAATGTACGTAGAAAAATGAATTACTACTAGTATAAAGATGGATTTTTACCGGTGGTTACACTATTATCTTGTGCTTATGTTCCTTTCCGTTCCACCTCGTGTTTCCGCCTCCGGCGAGGGTGTGACAGATTGGTATCAGAGCCAAAGGTTATAGAGAATGCCGATTTTTCAAAAAAAAAAAAAAAAAAAAAAAAAAAAGAAAAAAATCACAGCTATAACCGGAATAAATTTTTTTTATATTATTTTATTAAACATTGAACACCATCCGAGTCAACTAGTCCTATCGTTGCATCGTTACTCATAAATTATACATAGCCTGATCAACTATGTCTAATTTATGAAGAACCATGCAATGATAAGAGTGGTAGTTTTAAATCATGTTTAGTCGAGTCTTTTGAGTCTGGTCACCTGAAGTTGCATTGGTCGGGTGGGTATGCATAGCATGTTTTTACGTTCACGTCTACATTACCGTACCTTGTTTATATCTTCTCTTTTCCATCTTTCGACTTGTTAGACATATCATGATTCCGTTCCTGTCACATTTCGAACACTATAACACATATTACAACCGTTCTGCACCTCATCTGCCTTCGTTCGAATGTCGTTTACTCAACCCGATGTTTTGGTCCACTGTAGGATCATGGCTGCAAGAAACACACGCTCAGGAGGCAACAACAATGACAATCCAAACAACAACGCTGCTGGAATAGCGGATCTACTCACCCAAATTATAACACATCTCGATGCTAGACGGACCAACAACGGAGAAGGTACTTCAAACGCTGGTCAAGGATGCAGCTACAAAACTTTCATGACATGCAAGCCAATGGAATTTCATGGTACTGAGGGTGCCATTGGATTGCTAACCTGGTTCGAGAATGTTGAGTCGAAACTTAGTATCACGAAATGTGCTGAAGAAAATAAGGTTGAGTTCTCTGCTGGTCTACTACAGGGACGAGCATTGACCTGGTGGAACAACCAACTACAGACCAGAGGGAGAGGGGTTGCAAATGCTTTATCTTGGGAAGCATTCAAGAAACTACTAACTGATGAGTACTGCAGAAAGGATGAAGTGCAGAAGCTGGAAACAGAATTCTGGAATCACTTGATGGTTGGAGTAGAAGTCGACAAGTACACGATCCGTTTCCACGAGTTAACTAGGATGGTTCCTCACATGGTTTCCACTGTGGAGAAGTTGATCGACCGATATATATGGGGATTGATACCGGAAATTAGGAGGGATGTCACCTCGTCGAACCCAACCACTTTGCAAGCCGCTGTGGGTATGGCGTATCGCTTGACAAATGATGTGATCAGGTCTGGAGAACTAACAAAAGCAAACGACAATGGACGAAAGCGATAGGAGGATCACCAGGGAAGCCGAGACCAGAATCAGCAAAACAAGAGGCGGCGAATAACCCAGAACTATGGGGCGACCACCCAGGAGCACAAAGGATATACAGGTCCACATCCTTTGTGTACTCGATGTAATTATCATCACTCAGGAGACTGCCGAAGGTGCGAAAAATGTGGACAGACGGGCCACTTCGCGCGAAATTGCTCAAACAGAACTGGAAATCAAGGACAGAGAAAAGCATGTTACGAGTGTAGAAGTCTAGATCACCTTCGCAATACCTGTCCAAAGCTGAAAAGAACTCCCAATCAAGGAGGTAATCGTCCAAACCTGGCGTTGGCAATAGAAGGCCCACAAGATCAGAACATTGAAATTCCTCCCGCACGTGGTCGAGCATTCTATCTGGGTACCGAGGAAGCCCGCAACGCGTAACGGGTACATTCTTTTGAGCAACCACTTTATTTCTGTACAACATGATTTTGAGTGCATAACTTCCTTCCGATTCTTACCACGTTCACGACATTGATTAATTTAAGACCTATCGATATCGACCTTAGTTGTTTTATATTTTGTTGATTTGATTTGATTTGTGTAAGCAAATCCAATATCGAGCGAATCTTTCAAAAGACTTCATTCAAAAGACTTGTTTCCTAGCTTGATCTAGTGACAGTTCTTGTTTGATGAGTTGCGAAAGTTGAGCTAAGAAACAAGTTTACTCAAGTCACTATCTAAAGGTCTTTTGAGGGCTACGTTCGATATTGGGTAAGTTTACCCCATCAAATCTAATCACGGGCATGTAGTTAATTGGATGAGGAACCCTTATGCATGAGCATTGACATGATCACTTAGACTATTCGTACGAGCATGAACTTTTAGAACTCTTGTCGAGGTTCGGACCATAGTATCGTTAATCGAATCACGAGGACGTGATTCCGCTGACATGGGAAGAATGTCACAATTCTCAATTTCCGGTCATTTCTTAAATTAAATATTCATCATATTAGTTCATGCATGATTTTTCATTTCACGTTAAACGCATAATTTCATATTAAATAAACGCTATCGCGTAAGTTATTATTTTGATCAGTTAATCCGATACTTCCAAAAATTATCCCGACATATTTTTATACTTGCTTTTAGTTTGTAAAAATAATATTTTGAGTTACCTAGTGTTTTAAATTTATTTTTGTATATAAATCGTTAAATTTATATTATTACGACACTTTTCTTAATAACTACACGATAATTATTATATCACTCAAATTTTGCAAGAAATGTATTTTTACAATTTTTATGATCTCAATATATTTTACTTTGGTCCATTAAAATTTATTCTAGCTAAAACTACTCTAATTTCACAAATGTATACACAAGTTACCATTTATCTCTAACACACTTACATTTTACTTACACCATCTTATACATAATACAAAAAAAAAAAAAAAAAAAAAAAAAAAAAAATATATATATATATATTTTTGTTAAACATTTCCCCCAAAAACCGGCCATAGAGGGGGGGGGGGGTTTAGTCAAAGTGGGTGAAATTTTCTTACACATTTAGATTTGTACTCAAACTCTTACTTACACACACACTTCACAATAATTCAAAGCAATCAAAATTTTCTTCTCTCCTCTTTCTTTTTCTCAAAAACCGGTCACACACACACAAGGAAGAAGAGAACCAAAAACTTTTCAAGATCAAGTGTTATACAATCTAGTTACACTCTTATTATAGGTTTTGAAATAAAAACCTAGGGTGTTTAGGTTAAATCCTTTGTTCTTTACACCTCATCAAGTAACTAGTAAGCATATCATCTTCATTTTTATATTTCATTATCATTTCATATTTATTTCATCATTTTTGAGCAAAGCATGCAAGACTTATGGATGTTTATACCATTTTTACATTGTTTTTAGAGTTTTATACATATAAATCATCCTATAATTTATCCCTTGCTATATATTGGTCTTGATGATGTTTAGGAACCCATGACACCCTAAGAAGGTGTATGGTAGGATTAGAATAGCTTTGGAGTTGTTTTGAAGGGATTGGAATAGGTTTAGTACGAGAAAAACTCTTTTCGACAAGTATAAATAAGGGTCTGATCTTATTTTGTATTTCTGGAAAATCCGACTGTAGACATAAATTTTTGGCCTTGATATTTAGAAAATATGCTTTAAAACGAATCCGTGGCCGCTTGAACGGATTAAAACGGAGCTATAACGAAGAAGTTATGAATTTTTCAAGTTTGACGACGAGATATATATGTCCTGAAAATTTCAGCACACTATTTTTGTTTTGTACGAGTCAAAAACGAGTCTTAAGCTTTATAAATTATTTCGACTTATCAAAAATATATTAGTATACTTTGATACGAAGCTAAGGACGTATAATACGTAGAAAACGGATTTGTAACGACTAAAATATACACGTTTTCATAAAATTGCCGTAACTTTATTATTTACGAAAAACTATATTATTTTTAGTTGACAAGTGTTACGGTAAACAAAACGACCATGTTGAAGGCTATTTTTAACGTTGACGTAGAACTTTTTGTGACGAGATGTCTTCTAATAAAATCGAGATCACCAAGCATATTTTTCAAAATGACCAACCGTTTGTATAGCGGAGTTGTAATAAATTATTTACGGTTGCTTAAACTTTGCCGAAACTCGCTTTTAAACTACATTTTGGACAAAATCACCCTACTTAACCTATGCTTTTCTTTATGAACGAGACCTCTAGGATAAAAACTTAAATGCCAAAACTTTGAGATTTTGATACAAGCTTTCCAAAACCGTTGAGTTCGTTTCCTAACGTTCGACGTGCACCATTTTACGACTAGCTTTTCGAGGCCATTTTTGTCACTTTCATGAAATTTCCAACGACATTATTTTACGACGAAAAGTTATAATTTCACAATAAATCATTAAGAAACTAATGTAGGATGACATTTTGATGTAAATACATGTGAAGTAATTTAAAAATGGGCAAGACGTTAAAAGATTATATTTTCGACGAGAAGTATTGTTTTCAAAAATACATAAGTGGTATAAATATCATCCGAATTGCGTGCATAACATTACATCATGGCTTATTGCATATCATATCATTCATGATAGGTCAGTTTCGAGATTCACGCTACATTTCGGTGTAACCACTTTTGTCATCGCATTTATTCATCAAGTGAGTAATCACATCCCCTTTTTACCGTTTTTAATATATTTTGGGGCGAAATGCATGAACCATACTTGAATTAAATTGATTCTTACTTTTGTGAACTCTTTTGACTAGAACTTGTGAACTCGAATCAAATCCTTGAACTTAATTACGAATTTATGACTTGTTGGAATTTATTGAACCACACATGTTATGACCTTGTCCCAAAGTCTCCCATGTTCGGAGCATCACTATAAAGTCTCCCATGTTCGGAGCATCACTATAAAGTCTCCCATGTTCGGAGCATCACTATAAAGTCTCCCATGTTCGGAGCATCACTATAAAGTCTCCCGTGTTCGGAGAGTATATCTTTGGGAAGAGGCACCCAGTATATCTTTGGGAAGAGGCACCCAGTATATCTTTGGGAAGAGGCACCCAGTATATCTTTGGGAAGAGGCACCCAACATAACTTTGGGTAGTGGCACCCAACATAATTTGGTTTCATCAGGATCATCCCTGAAGTATTATATTCGTGGTACTATATTGTGAACTATTATGACCGCTTATACTTGACTACTTCATACGCTATATTTTGTGCAATGGGTTGTGAATACACAGGTTGCAAGTTTTGTATGGGCGGAACTTGGAACTGAGTGGATTTACAATGCCTTTGCTTTGTGGACTATTTTCGTTGACCGAAAGCTTTGAATATTTCTTACGAGTTTTATTATTTAGCTAAACATGTTTACTCACCAACTATTTTCATAGTTGACCCGTTTTTCTCTCATGCATTTCAGGTGATCATTAGTAAGCTTTTCTACCAGGTCTTGCATAATGAAGTTTTCACTTGTCAATACAAATCGTTATGTAATAGAACGCAATATTTTGGCAACTAAACTTTGTTATATATTTGCCGATGTCGGCTAAACTGGTATTGTAATGGTGTACTCTTTCTTTTAAAACTTAACGTTGGTATGTTCTATTATCTTGTGCTTATGTTCCTTTCCGTTCCACCTCGTGTTTCCGCCTCCGGCGAGGGTGTGACAAACTCACCTGTTGCAATAGTTATGATGACAAAGTGGATGCACAGAAATGAGACGCAACTCTCTAACCGCGACCTATTATGAATGATATGATCTAATATAAGTCATGAAACAATGTCGTGCATGCAAACTCATATGATATCCATACCACTTGTACATTTGAAAATAATGTTTATCGTCGAAATATATGTTTATGACCTCTTGTCAAGTTACAAAATACTTTACCAGTATTTACGTCGAAATGATATCCTACGATAATCATTCAGTGATTTGTTAAGAAATTATAGTTTTTCGTCGTAAAATAATGTCATTGAAAATTTCATGAAAGTGAGTAAACGGCCTTGAAAAGCTAGTCGTAAAATGGTGCACATCGAGTGTTAGGAAACAAACTCAACGGTTTTGGGAAGCTTGTATCATTATCTCAAATTTTTAGCATTTAAGTTTTCATCCTAGAGGTCTCGATCATGGAGAAAAATATAAGTAAAGTATGGTACTTGTGTCCAAAATATTGTTTAAGGGTGGTTTTCGGCAAAGTTTAAGTGACCGTATTTTATTCATTACAACTCCGCTTGACGAAAGGTTGGACATTTTGGAAAATATGTTTGGCGAACTTACTTTTACTAAAAGACATCACGTTATAAAAAGTACTACATCCATGTTAAAAACGACCCTCAACATGGTCCTTTGTGGCCGATATGTTTGTCTATTAGAAAATATATTAGTTATACTTATATAAAATAGTTACGGCAACTTGTTTAAAATGTGAATAACTTAGTCGTTATAAGTCCGTTTTCTACGTTCTTTATATCCACGGTTTCGTATTAACATATACTAATATATTTTTGATAAGTCGACACATTTAATAACGCTTAAGACCCATTTCTGACTCATAAAAAGTTGAGAATACATGCTGAATTTTCTGAAACAAATAGTTTTCGTCGTCAAACTTGAAAAATTCGTATCTTCTTCGTTATAACTCCGTTTTAACCCGTTCAAGCGACCACGTTTTCGTTTTAAAGTATATTTTCTAAATATCTAGCCCAAATTTTTTTTATCTACTGTCGAGAATTCCAGAATTTGAAAATAAGATCAGACCTCTAAATAAAGTTGTCGAAATGAGTTTTTCTCGCGCAAAACCTATTCTAACCAATTCAAAACAACTCCGAAGCTATTCTAATCCTACCATACACCTTCTTAGGGTGTCATGGGTTTCTAGACATCACCAAAAGTGATATGTTTCAAGGGATTATATATAGGATGATTATAATTCATAATAAGTAATAAAATCACTAAAAGTGGTATAGACACACATGATACTTGCATATTTTCTTGCAAAAATGATGAAATAACATAAATATGAATATGATAGATTTATAAAAATCATGAAATGCTTACTTGAATGACTTATGAATTTTTGACAAAGTATGCTTAATAATCTTGAGGTTTTTATTTCAAAACCTTAACAAGATCACTAATGGAACTTGATAAACACATGAGCTAGAAAAATTTATGGTTTCCCCTTGGTGTCTTGCCATGGCCGGTTATGGAGGAAGGAAAGAAGAGAGGAAATAAAATCTTTTACACCTTGAGATAATGAATGATCTATGTGTAGTTATGAGTATAAAACTAATATATGTAAGATATTTAGTGTAAAAGGTGTGTGAGTCACACCATTTGGTCGACCAACATATAAGAAATGAAAGAGTTGAGTATTTTGTATCATTTAATGTAATAGTATATTAGAAATGTGTAGTTATTTTAAGGATACTTGGTAACTTGTGTACATATTCGAGCTTTTAGGGTAGCGTTAGCTAAAAATAAATTTTAATGGATCCAAATAAAATATATTGAAGTCATAAAAATTATAAAAATATATTTCTCGCAAGAATTGAGTGAAATAATAATTGTCTTGTAGAATTTACGAAAACCGTCGTAATTATTTATATATAACAATTTATATACACAATAAATTTAAAACACCGGGTAAACTAATAATATAATTTTTATGGTCTTAAATTGCGTATAAAAATATATCAGGATAAGTTTTGGGAAGTGTCGGATCAATTGTTCAAAATAAAAGATCGTACGATAGCGTTTATTTAATAAGAATTTATGCGTTTAACGTGAAATGCAAAACCATGCATGAACTAATATGATGAATATTGAGTTTGAGAAATGACCGGAATATGAGAATTGTGACAACAGCCGTCTAATATTCTTCTTGGTGATGATATGAGAGCAAAAGTTGCTAATTTTAGTTAGGTTAAGAACGCGCCTGATGGGAAGGGTGGGAAGTTTTCTATCGAGATGAAAGTTCGTAATGAAAGTTACACATCTTTATTCTCACTCTCTACACCTTAAATATTAACTGATGCATTTGTTATATTTTTCTGTTTATACGTACTCAATTATACATCCCCAAGTCATCAGCTAATAAATTATGATTCAATCAAATAGCACATCAAGTCAACGGTAGGTGTTCGAAGTTTTGGTAAACTAATCTATGAGTTTGGAACCCATTACCACAAATACTTAAATCGGTAAAACATTCCACTTTGAGAAGGTTGGCATAACCATTTCAGGGTTTTTTCGGATTATACATGGATTAGAGTTTAACATTGAAATAGCTAAATCGAGGTTGATTATAATTTTTGTTCTACTTCAACAAAGTTTAATTTACGACGTAACGTAGTAGGAACTTTAAGAAAATATGATTTAACTAAGTCGAATAACTTTAACAACTCTTAAATCGATCAATTTTATTGTTTCAATTTTGTACATGCGTTTTTTTATGTAAATCCATATGTTTGTATCTGCCACGTCCAATATTCACATATGATTGTCATTTCCAGAATAAAAGGCAAAAGAGGTTTGAAGGTTTTCATTTGTGATCAAAATGGTAATATATCGAATCGTATAGCAAATGTTGTCTGTTAATACAAATAAATCGTAAAAACGTTTATTAATATTTAGCGATCTCTTTGTGTTTTGTTGATAACAAATATAATGTTATCATAAGTAAAATTATAATGATACATGTTATTTTTGTAAAGCATCTACATATATAGTCATTTAATATAAATTGTTGTAATAATTCATTTATTGTAATAGTTTATTAGGATGGGTAAAAACCACAACCCATGATCCATACCCATGGAGCATATCCATAACCCATGGATTTAACCCATAACCCATTGACTAGATGCATTGCATCTTTTAGATACATTGTATCTACTTAGATACCCATGGTCCAAAGTTTAGGACCCATGACCCATAACCCATAACCCATGGGCAAACAGGAGCGTCTCACGGATCCCTCTGATTACACTAGATGGATCCCTCAGGCAAGGGATCCGTGGGATCCGTGCAACAGTAGCAAGAAATTGCCTATAAATAGAGAGCCATTTCTTCATTGTAACGCAGCCCTCTTCTTACAAACTCTCTCATATATTCTTACATTCTTCTAACCTTAGATCTCTTGATCTAGATAGTAGTTCTTCTTTCTTTTGTTGTGATTCTCATATAGGTCCTTCTCTAAGGCGAGATCACGAGCATTCTACAAGTCATCCAAGCAAGGGGTCCTTGATTAATTTTTTCCTCTACAAGATTTATGTAGCAAAGATCTTGTATTTCATATTTCACATATTTTTTATGTTATAGTAGTGTTGGTTTGGTCCCGTGTTAAGGACTCGGTATTTAGCTTTGTACCGGAAAAAGTGTAAGCGACATTGTGAAGGCTTCTCCGCCGAGTTGAAGGAGTGTTTTGACATAGTACTTGAACTCTCGAGTAGGTGACTCGGGGAGTGGAGTATGGCAAGGAAGGTGTCCTTGTAGCCGAACCACTATAAATCGGTGTGTCATTTCTATCCTTTACTTTACTTGTTTTCTTTACTCGCATTACTTATAGATCTATACTTTCTCTCCATCCATACGATTTCACATAACATCGAATCTAAAGCATTTGAAACTAACTTAAAATTGGAAAAACTATTCAACCCCCCCTTCTAGTTTTCCACAATTGGCATCAAGAGCTAAGTTTACAAAAGTTTTAAAGTAAATAGTATTTTAAAAACTTTTCGATCACTATGGGTTCTGAAAATTATAAAGAAGGGCAATCTATGCAACGACCTCCAGTACTTGAAACTAATGGTTTTATTTATTGGAAAAATAGATTCGAAACGTATGTGAAGTCAAAAGATATTGATCTTTGGTACATCATTGTTGAAGGCGATTTTGAAGCCACTACAAAAGATGAAACCGTAAATTTAGTAAACACACCTCATGATCAACTCACCGATGATCATAAGAAAGAGCTTTCCAAAAATAGTGAAGCTAAAATGGTTTTATACAATGCTTTACCCAAAAAGGAATTCGAAAGAATTTCCATGCTTAAAACCTCTAAAGAAATTTGGAATTCTTTAGTTGTAACTCATCAAGGAAATCAACAAGTTAAAAACAATAAAATAGATTTGTTTGTTCAACAATATGAACAATTTTCAATATCGGATGAGGATACTATAGTTCATTCTTTTGCTAACATTAATACAATAATTACACCATTACAAGCACTTGATGAGTCTTTCTCTAGTTGTAATCATGGTAGGAGATATCTAAGGGCACTTCCATCCAAGTGGAGATCTAAGGTGACGGCAATCGAAGAATCAAAAGACTTGTCAATACTCACCCTCGATGAACTCATAGGCAATCTAAAGGTCTATGAGCTTGTCCTCGCTAAAGATTTCGAAGCCTCAAAAGAGAAAAAGGAGAAGCACAAATCTCTTGCCTTAAAATCCAAGAAGGTCTTGATAAGGATTTAAAACGTACACTTTTAAGGGGTCATTTAAGCCCTTAATCTCCCACTTTTATATCCGTTACTGCTTAATTTCGTTCCTTTTCACTTTTTAGGTCTCTTGGAAGCAAAATGCTGGAATGATGCATTTTTGGACGAAAAGGAGTGAATGTATGAAGAAAATGACTAAGTCAAGATCAAGACACTCAAGCTGCTAGAATTACACCTGACGGCGTCCCAAACAGAGGGCGACGCCGTCCCTCTTTATGCAATTGAAATTGAGACGACTCAGTAGCGGTTTTGCTATTTTACACCTGACGGCGTCAGGCTTTGAAGAGTAAGGGCGTCACGAAGACTTTTCTTCTCAGACGGCCTAGATCCAGATTCAGACGACGTCACAGATGAAGACTGATGGCGTCACAACCACAATGTGACGCCGTCCAAATGATGACTTGTCCAAGACGAAACCCAAATGACGGCGATCCGACGGCGTCCCAACTATAAGGTGACGCCGTCGCAGTTGTAAAATTATATATAGAAATCGAATTTTCAGAATTTTAGGAGGTAGACTTGTGAAGTAAAAACCTTAAACAATTTTGGTCCGGTTTGGACAGTATCGTAGGGTTCTCATACCCTATTTTACATCAAAATAAGTTATTTACTTCATTGATTTCATTATGTCTTCGATTATATGTGTGTATGCTGGCATGTTTAACATGTCCGACTAAATTTCTTATGTGTTTACTTAGATCTATGAAACCTAGTTATTAATTATTGATTGGTTGTCTCTTATCTTAATTGTAATTAGCTTAGGATTGCACTAGGCCATCGTTATGTTTTTAATGCTTGAGTAATCTTTGCGAACCTTAGTTTATAACCACCTAGCGTAATTGTAGGTTAAATATCAAAAGATAACCTTAGTGTTAGTTTATGAATCCTAGAGATCTTGTAGGCAATAACCTTAAGGTATTCTCAAAGAGTTAGGGATAAAAGCATACCCTACGACCTTAGAAAACCAACGCGTTAAGAATAAGGACGTGACAATTCAACCACCAATAAAAGATAACTAGGGAGTAATAGTATCTAGGTAGACACATCTTTAATCATCATACGAGCACACATGATAACGCTACACGCGTCGTTCGGGGTCAAGGAAACTTCCTTTTCTTCGAGCAAGTTTTATAACACCCTAGGCAGTGAACCTAATCGTTGTAGTGTAGTAATTAGGGTAAGCCATGGGTATTGATATCGTTCTCTAGGGGAATAGGAATGCTAGTAAGGAGTTACTACGCTAAGGTTAAGGTTGAGGAAAATTATTTTTTATCTTTTTATATTTTATGAAAGGGAAAGGTACGAATCTCGGGTATTGGATTTGGGGGGTTGGTATTTCTACCGATTACTCTACTATTATCTAATTATCTAAACTAAGGTTGTGGGAGTCTATGTCTAATTAATGTGTGCTCGTATGATAGTTTAGAGATGTGTTTACTTAGTTTGTATTACTCCTTAATTATCTCCTATTGGTGGTTGAATTGTAACGTCCTTATTCCTAGTTACGTTGTGTGTCTAAAGTTGTAGGGTATGCGTTTCTCCCTAACTCTTTGAACTTACCAAAGGGTCTCGTCTACAAACCCACTAGGGATGATAAACTCCTACTCTAAGGCGCTCTTTGGATGGTTTAGCCTACAACTACTCAGGTAATTATATTCTAAGGTTCACAAAGATGAATCAAGCATTAAGTACACAACGAATGACCTATCGCATTACTAGATCATTAATCAACTAAGATAAGAAACAACCAATCAATATTCAATAATTAAGTTTCATACTTCCTAAGCAAACACACAAATAAATTAGCCGGACATGGAGAACATGCAAGCATACACACAAATAATCAAAGACATAATTGAATTAATGAAGTAAAGACTTATCTTGATGTAAGATAGGGTTAAAAACCCTAAAATACTGTACAAGACACCTTAGGTTCGGTTTTAGGTTTTTACTCCAAAAGACTCTCCACAAAAGACTGAAAAATTCGGATTCTATATATAAGATTACATATGCGACGGCGTCACCTTATGTTTCGTGACGCCGTCGTGTCGCCGTCATTAGGGTTTCGACTTGGCCACGTTAACCTTGCGACGGCGTCACCTTATGTCCGTGACGCCGTCCTCTTCAGCTTCTGACGTCGTCTGGATTGCATCTAGGCCGTCTGAGTAGCGACGGCCTACTCTCTCACAACTAGACGTCGTCACTTGAAAATACGAGTTTTGGGTTCTGGACCGTCACAATAATTTTGGGACGGCGTCGCCATTAACACCTGACGCCGTCACCTTCAAATTTCAGCAACTGTGAGTGTCTCGATTTTGACTTTGGCCATTTTCTTCATATATTCGCGCCTTTTCGTCCAAATAAGTGCCATTCCAGCATTTTGCCTTCAAGAGACCTAAAAAGTGAAAAGGAACGATATTAAGCAATAACGGATACAAAAGTGATCAAATAAGGACTTAAACGACCCCTCAAAATGGTACCTTTTAAAACCTTATCAAATATCCCTACACTTGTTATTTGCTTGTCCTCAAGCAAATGTGTTTTTAGCCAATTAATTTATAAGTTAGGGGTCATGAAGCATTAATTCAAAACGGTCCACAACACATATAAGCCCCGTAAAAGTCATAACAAGCACGGAAATTACATACTAGCACCTCACATGGGGTGTTTGGATACTCACATCTCTCTCGGGTGTATATATGAAATATAACAAATAGGAAATGGAAGATAAACACTCATTAACCGGTCCTAGTACATAGATTACCATAAGCTTGAGAATAGATCAAACCTCCATCGCTTTGGCGTAAGCACCTAGGAAAGACTATCAAAGAGGTCTTTTAAAGGGTTGTAATGTTATGCTTACGGTAGGGAAACAAGGGTTTGGTGGGATAGGCTATTTAGTGGTGGTAAGTCAAAAATCTTTATGTTAACTGCATATGAAGAATGGCGTTGCTAAGCCAAGACTCGACACTCTAAACTCTAGATAACTGAAATAAATAAACATAAATTTAAAGGATAGATGTAGGATGGTAGCCCGTATGTTTTTTTTTTTTTTTTTTTTTTTTTTTTTTTTTTTTTTTTTCATACACTTTTACTCTACCATCCTCTACGGTAACATCAAAATACTAGGGATTTATAGGCATATCCCTACACTTGAGTTTTTATTACTCTAACACTAATTTGACCCGATTTGAAAAGATCAAAACACTTGGGGTACATTATTATGCAAACAAAGAGAATTTGAATTTTTAACGTTCCCTTCCCGTTATTTCATAAACTTTAACTTTTCCCATGAATCCCAATCGTCCCAAAACTGTATACAAAGGATATGACTCGACTTAGCAACTTATGCAAGCAACTAGATAATTGAACTAAGGGTTTAGGGTGATAACAAACATTTGCACTAAAAGTGAGTGCATAAGGGGTAGGCTAAGGCGATTTGGGTGTATATTTGGGGGTGGAGTGTAAACAATGCTCTTTATTGATATTCCGGAAAAACCGAAACATCACGAGAACCGCGAAAAGGATAGGCTCTGAGGGGTTAACTAAGGGTATCGTGTACTAAAGATGAGTACAACGCAAAGGGTGTGGGTGAATTACTCAACCGATATGGAAGAAGTAATTATATTACAGGTATCAAACAAGGGTTATCATAATGCCTCTTATCATTTAGTTATTCCTAACTACACAAGTGTAGCCTCACTTGCGATCTCGGAATGCATCACAAAACAAGTTCTAGAATCTAATACACTACCGGTTCACACTCTAAGCATTGAAGATGAATGCTTTAATTCCTACTAATCTAAGGGCGATCCTCACATTTTGGTGGAATTTAGGTGGTAAAGGGTTTTTGTGCTAGTCATGCAACTTCCTATCCATGAGACGCTTTTGTTAAGACTAATGGCCCACTCCTATATGTCATAAAAAAATTTAAATTTGGTGCCAAAATTACCCTAACCGACATTTCCTCATGGTTTATTACACAATCACAATTGGACAAAGCAAATAGTCAAGGATAAGCATAGTTTCAAAGTTCCCGTTTTATTTTCCCTCCCTACACTTAAACTGAACATTGTCCCCAATGTTCCCCGAAAGTATCAAAGTTATGATAATGGAAGGTAATTAAAAACGAAAGAAACTAATACTCCCCTGATTAGCTCGGTAGGATCCGTGTAAAGTGGTGGTTAAATCCTTTTCAAGAAGAATTATTGCGTGAAAAGCTCCTTCCAATCTTATGTAACTTCTTCTTGACAAACTAAACCTGCACACTTGAAGAAAACAAACGAAACCTTCGCGTAAAATCGGCGGTAATAATATATATAAGACTCGATTTAAACTAGGATATAATGCTTGTGGAATGGATGTCTACAGAATTTCTAAGAAAATTAAGACCTGGAAAATTCCAAAAATTTATAAGTGGCTCAGAAAACGAGAAAAAAGTAATCTGATGTTTTTACTCCTTCCTGACGCCGTCAGGTTGCAATCCTGACGCCGTCAGGTTATCCTGACAAAAACTGGTCTGCGATTTTCTGAAAAAAAATTCTGGAAAATTAACATCTTTAGAATCTGGAAAAATTTCTGCAAAACATCCATTATGACTCGATACAAGCATTTGACTCGAACAAACAAACATATATATCTTTTAGTTAATTGTTATTCTCATGTTTACGTTTCTTTCGAAAACGTGTGTAATCCTCCCTACACTTATCCTTTATGTAAAATACCTTTATATGCAATTAAGACGAGGTTAAAAACAAAATAAAGCATTTTTACAAATTTAAACATGAGGATAAACAATTAATAAAAGATATAAGACACTAACAAGCAAACAATTAAGCATGGGTTGCCTCCCACGAAGCGCTTTTCTTTATTTAAGAGTCTTGTAGCTAGACTCATAGTCGTGCTCCTACGTTTTCCTCCTCTTAGAAGCCCATTCAATTATCTTAACTCTGTTCTCATCACGAATATATTCAGGGCCCAATTCTAGACAGGCGGTATAGGGAACCTTGTCCTTCCAATCAACTTCAAAGGCCGGAATGCTATCTACATCTAACTCATCAATGCCCTCAAACCTCTTATTTTTGCAGGGCATTATATATTTAACACATTCGGTCTCATTCGAGAAATTGACTATTCCTTCCTCTTGATCATAAACCATCTTAGAGTCCTCAATAAATGGTCTCCCAAGTATCACATCTCCTAAAACTCCATCAATAATGCCTTTCACATTTTCTAGGATCATGAAATCACACCTATATGTGAAGTTCCCTATGAAGACATGCAATCCCTTAACCCTCCCAACATAGTTACTCACTTTCCTAGGGTAAAAGGGGTCCCTCATAGGTCCTAAATTTTCTCTCATGATCCAATTGTAGTAGAGCCTAGACATTATGTTCATGGGTGCTTTATAATCTATGTAAGTGTGATCCCTATATAAGTAACCAATCATGCACGGTATTTTGATATTTTTAGGGTCACCACTTTTTATGCATGGTTCGAAAGGCGGTCGCGGGAAGTTAACTACATTATAGTGATAAGCAGTTTCCTTTCCATTAGGGTATGAATCGAAATACTCCCTAAGTTCCTCCTCCTTACTTCCGTCCATAATCTCCAAAACCTTATAATCTCCTTCTACAATTTCATCTTCTGAATCACTTGAGGTTGAATCACTATCTAAGGTACCAGTGGATTCCTCAAGGGCTTTTTCAAGTGCATTTTCAATTATCCTATTAAGTTTCTTAAGCTCTCCAATTTCACTAACAATTCGAGCTCGGAGTTGGTTGGCAAAAGTTGGATCGAGTGGTGGGTATTTGTTTGGTGGTGAAGCGTTGTTTGGTTGTTGGTTATCGAGTGGTGGTTGGTTATCACCTTCCATGATGAAAAGTGATGGGGTTACGAACAAAGGTTACGAAGAAGGGGGATAGACTAAGAGAAAGCTAAAAAAAAGAAAAATTTACTTGATAGGAATCAAGCAAAGAAACCTAAACGAGGTGGACTACTAACTAGCTATTCTATTCCCCGGCAGCGGCGCCAAAAACTTGATAACGCTACACGCGTCGTTCGGGGTCAAGGAAACTTCCTTTTCTTCGAGCAAGTTTTATAAAACCCTAGGCAGTGAACCTAATCGCTGTAGTGTAGTAATTAGGGTAAGCCACGGGTATTGATATCGTTCTCTAGGGGAATAGGAATGCTAGTAAGGAGTTACTACGCTAAGGTTAAGGTTGAGGAAGATTATTTTTTATCTTTTTATATTTTATGAAAGGGAAAGGTACGAATCTCGGGTATTGGATTTGGGGGGTTGGTATTTCTACCGATTACTCTACTATTATCTAATTATCTAAACTAAGGTTGTGGGAGTCTATGTCTAATTAATGTGTGCTCGTATGATAGTTTAAAGATGTGTTTACTTAGTTTGTATTACTCCTTAATTATCTCCTATTGGTGGTTGAATTGTCACGTCCTTATTCCTAGTTGCGTTGTGTGTCTAAAGTTGTAGGGTATGCGTTTCTCCCTAACTCTTTGAACTTACCAAAGGGTCTCGTCTACAAACCCACTAGGGATGATAAACTCCTACTCTAAGGCGCTCTTTGGATGGTTTAGCCTACAACTACTCAGGTAATTATATTCTAAGGTTCACAAAGATGAATCAAGCATTAAGTACACAACGAATGACCTATCGCATTACTAGATCATTAATCAACTAAGATAAGAAACAACCAATTAATATTCAATAATTAAGTTTCATACTTCCTAAGCAAACACACAAATAAATTAGCCGGACATGGAGAACATGCAAGCATACACACAAATAATCAAAGACATAATTGAATTAATGAAGTAAAGACTTATCTTGATGTAAGATAGGGTTAAAAACCCTAAAATACTGTACAAGACACCTTAGGTTCGGTTTTAGGTTTTTACTCCAAAAGACTCTCCACAAAAGACTGAAAAATTCGGATTCTATATATAAGATTACATATGCGACGGCGTCACCTTATGTTTCGTGACGCCGTCGTGTCGCCGTCATTAGGGTTTCGTCTTGGCCACGTTAACCTTGCGACGACGTCACCTTATGTCCGTGACGCCGTCCTCTTCAGCTTCTGACGTCGTCTGGATTGCATCTAGGCTGTCTGAGTAGCGACGACCTACTCTTTCACAACTAGACGTCGTCACTTGAAAATACGAGTTTTGGGTTCTGGACCGTCACAATAATTTTGGGACGGCGTCGCCATTAACACCTGACGCCGTCGCCTTCAAATTTCAGCAACTGTGAGTGTCTCGATTTTGACTTTGGCCATTTTCTTCATATATTCGCGCCTTTTCGTCCAAATAAGTGCCATTCCAGCATTTTGCCTTCAAGAGACCTAAAAAGTGAAAAGGAACGATATTAAGCAATAACGGATACAAAAGTGATCAAATAAGGACTTAAACGACCCCTCAAAATGGTACCTTTTAAAACCTTATCAACACATCAATAGACATAGACTACCCCTTAGTTTAGATAATTAGATAAGTAGAGTAATTGGTAGAAGTACCAAAACCCCCAAATCCAAACTCCGAGATTTTACCCATAGCTTTATAAAAAATTATAAAAAGATAAAAAAATAATCTTCCTCAACCTCAAACCTTAGCATAGTACATCTCTCACTAGCATTCCTATTTCCCTAGAGAACGATATCAATACCTGAGGCTTACCCAATACTACACTACAACAATTAGGTTCACTGCCTAGGGTGTTGAAAAACTTGCTCGACGAAAAGGAAGTTTCCTTTGACCCCGAATGCGTTATACGCGCATCAGGCCTCAAGTGATGAAGAAAACTCTTCTTCGGATAGTGATGACGAAGAGTATGCCATGGCGGTAAGGGATTTCAAGAAGTTCTTTAGAAGAAAGGGAATATATGTCAAGCAACCATATGACGACAAGAAGGGGTTGCGAAAAGGCAAAGACGACAAGAAAGCAAGGGATGAACGGGCTTGTTTTAAATGTGGGGACCCTAATCACTTTATTAGTGAGTGTCCCAAACGTGACGAACAAAAAGCGTTCGTGAGTGGTTCGTGGGGAATGAGCGAGGAGGAGGACGAAGAAATATGTCTTATGGCAAATGACTCAAACGAGGTGTGCTTAAAGGTCGACCTAGATCCGGATGAATAGATCAAAGATAGCAGGTGCACGAGGCACATGACCGGTAATAAAGACTTATTTTCCACATATGAATCCTTCAATGGAGGAAATATGGTATTTAGAAATAGCAAAAGCAAAATCATCGGTAAAGGTACGATTTCTAACAAATCTCTAACCATTAACGATGTGTGTCACGTAGAAAACCTAAAATTTAACCTTCTAAGTATAGGACAAATATGTGATAAGGAGTGTAACGTGCTTTTTAATGAAACCAGTAGTAAGATATTGAAAAACGGTATCACTATAGGAAGCGGAATTAGGAAACATCGAGTCTGTGTCATTAAAATCGGTAATGAACCTAAAGATAAACTTTGTCTTACTTCTATAGATGATACTTCTACCTTATGGCATCGAAGATTGGGTCATGCCAATATGCAACTTCTTCAATCGCTATCATCTTAAGATCTAGTAAGAGATCTACCAAAATTAAAATATGAACATCAATTTTATGATGCTTGTAACATAGGAAAACAAGTCCATTCTAGTTACAAAGCTAAAAATATGGTCTCTACAACTAAGTGTCTAGAATTACTTCACATGGATTTATTTGGTCCATCCGCTATCCAAAGTTATGGAGGCAACTACTATACTTTGGTTATAGTGGATGATTACTCTAGGTACACATGGACTAAATTTTTAAAGAATAAAACTGAAACGTTCGATTACTTTGAAATATTAAGTAAGAAAATCCAAAGATAATTAGGAAGTCCTATAGTGTCTATTAGAACGTATCATGGTAGGGAATTCGATAATGAAGTGCAATTTGGAGCCTTTTGCGACGCTAATGGTATTACTCACAACTTCTCGGCTCCTCGCACTCCACAATCGAATGGGGTAGTTGAAAGGAAGAATAGAACCCTAAAAGAAATGAGTCGCACCATGTTAAATGAGCAATCCATACCTCAAAAGTTTTGGTGCAATGCCGTTGATACATCAACGTACATACTTAACCGAGTCTTAATTAGACCATTTTTAGGTAAAACTCCATATGAGTTACTTCGAGGCAAAAAGCCTACGTTAGAACATTTTAGAGTCTTTGGTAGCAAATGTTTTCTACTTAATACTAAAGATTACCTAACTAAATTTGATCATAAATCAACCGAAGGTATCTTTTGAGGTTACTCTCCTAATAGCAAAGCTTATGTTATATTAAACAAAGAAACAATGAAGGTTGAAGAGTCATTAAACGTAAAATTTGAAGAAAGTCCACCTAAACCTACCCTTCCTCTTGTCGATGACGAGATAGTCGAAAGTGAGGCCATAAAAATAAAGAAAAATACATACAAAGAAGATGAACCATTAAACAATGAAATCATCAATATTAAAGAGTCTAAAGATCACCCTGTAGATAAGGTCATATGAAAGTTAAATGAAAGAACCTTAAGGTCTCAAGTCCAAAACCAAAGTAGCTTAGTTTGTTTTGTCTCAACCATAGAACCAAAGAATACACAAGAAGCCATAAAAGATAAAAGTTGGGTAATGGCTATGCAAGAAGAGTTAAATCAATTTGTCTCTAACGATGTTTGAACACTTGTCCTTCCACCTAGTAGTCAAACCATAATAGGAACCAAATGGGTATATAAAAACAAGTTAGATGCAAATGGTGTAGTGTCTAGAAACAAAGCTAGACTCGTTGCCCAATGGTATAATCAACAAGAAGGAATAGACTTTGATGAGACATATGCCCCTGTGGCTAGATTAGAGTCTATAAGAATAATTCTTGCTTATGCTTGTGCTAATGATCTTAAGCTTTTTCAAATGAATGTTAAAAGTGCTTTTCTAAATGGTTTTATTTATGAAGAAGTTTATGTAGCTCAACCTCCGGGCTTTATCGATTTCGAAAAACCTAAACATGTGTATAAATTAAAGAAAGCTCTTTACGATCTTAAACAAGCCCCAAAATATTGGTATGATAGACTCAAGTCATTTTTAATCAAAAACAACTACACCATGGGGTTAGTTGATAATACACTTTTCACTAAGAAAAAGGAATCATATATAATTATTGTTCAAATATACGTGGATGATATTATATTCTGATCTACTTGTCAAGACATGTGTGATGACTTCTCTAAAATCATGCATGACGAGTTTGAGATGTGTATGATGGGAGAACTAAGTTTCTTTCTTGGTCTATAAATTAAACAAATAGAAGATGGTATCTTCTTTAATCAATCTAAATACATAAAAGAGATGTTAAAAAAATTTGGTTTAGAAGAGTCAAAACCTATAAGAACACCAATGTCATCCGACACTAAACTTACAAAAGATGAAGACGGTGAATCCGTTGATAACACAAAATACCGTGGCATGATTGGAAGTCTTCTCTATCTTATGGCTAGTCGGCCGGATATCATGTATATTGTTTGTCTATGTTCTAGGTTTCAAGAAGACCCTAAAACATCACATCTAGAAGCGGTCAAAAGAATATTTAGATACATTCAGGGTACGACTCAATTAGGATTATGGTATCCTAAGGGTACGGGGGTAGAAACTATTGTATATGCAGATTCTGACCATGCTGGTGATTATGTTGACCGAAAGAGTACAAGTGGTGTATGTAATTTTATGGGATGTTGTTTAACATCTTGGTTCTCGAAGAAGCAAACATCATTGGCCATATCAACAACCGAAGCCGAATATGTCTCTGCCGGCAAAGCATGCCAATAAGCACTATGGATGAAACAAGCGTTAGTTGACTACGATATTCATCTAAGTGACATAGCCATTCTATGTGACAACAAAGGTGCCATCGACTTAAGCAAGAATCCGGTGTTACACTCTCGCACCAAGCATATAGAGATCCGTCATCACTTCTTAAGAGACAATCTTCAAAAGGGGAACATCTCTATTGAGAAGGTAGCATCCGAAGACAACATAGCCGATGTCCTCACCAAACCGTTGAAGCGGGAACAATTCAACTTGCTTCGTCTTGGCCTTGGTCTCATGGAACAATCGTCGTAATTAGTTTTTAAACTCTACAAGGTATGTAAACACTAGCCTTCTTCTTTTCTGAGTCTATGATCTCTATTTCATACACAACTCACAAACAATACGAGAATGTTCAAAACCCAAGGTAAGTTTTATTTACAACACGTAATTTCATACTTATTTTTTTTAAAGGTAAACGTTTTCTTCAAACAAGAAACTTTTTCGAAATGTTTTCTAAAAGATACTTCTTCCCGTATCATTTTTATATAAGTTATTTCTCACGTCTAGGACAAACCTCTTTTTCATTATTAATACAAAGTAAAAACCCTTTTCATTGCATCTCATGTCTTTTGAATGCTAAAGAGAACACATAACTAATATGTATTTTCGGGTACATTCATTTAAGCAACAATGAATTAGGAGCACTCGGGTTATCTCACATAATAGTATGCTCTTTCACTTCTAGTTTATTTTTCCTTTTCCTTTTAGGAGTCGAGATAACCGCAACTCCAAATGGTTTGCATATAGGCAAACACTAGGCACAAATGTTTCCAAAAGGAAAATTTTAAGCTGCATGAGTCACCAGTACCACGGATCCCAGCATTAACGCTCGACGGTTCCCTCAAGGGAAGGATCCGTGGGATCCGTGAGACAGAAGCTGAAATTCTCTTCTATTTTTTTCTCACTTTGGCTAAAAACCTCTATATTTTCATCATTTTATCCTTTTTACTAATGAGTATGTTACTTGATGCCTGTGTTCTCTTGATCACATGCCTTAAATTCATATCTAATCATTAGATTTTAGTCCACATTTTGGGTCAAGCATTCATTACAATGCATTATTTTCTCTATAAATAAGGTTCCCAAAATGCTTGCATCTTCGTCACTCTCAACCTCACAAACAACCATCATCATGTCATCCAAAAGATCTTCCAACATAGATGAATCACTTAGTGCAAACAATCCTCTTCAAGAAATCTAAAATTTTATCCTACCACCTTCCGTTGTACCACCACCCAAATCTAGAAAAACCGCACGGATTAGCATCCGACCTTGTTGTTTAGCCAAAACATTGTCAAATAGTTCTTCATCAACTACCCATTCACCACAAAATGGTTCCATAGAAGCACCTCCCTCATCTCCAACAAGCACACCACCATCATCACCTATCAAGTCTCCACCTAAAGTCACTCTATTGGAACTCCTTAAGACTCCAAAAACATCCCAACAAATCAACCCAAAAGAACTAGTCTTTTTAACACCTCCCACATCTCCAAACACAATTTACAAAGACCCTGTCACTTCACCACCTTTAGCTCCCATTGTCTTACAAGAACATCTAGGTTCTTTTCCACCACCACTTCCAAACATTCCGGACTTTGATCCATATTTTCTAACTTTTCCACCACGTCTTCCGCATCCCACAAATAAAACTAAACCGGAAACCTTGCACACACAATACCCACATCATTTACATTGTGAACATTGCCAATCCACTAGGGAACTTGCAATAGAAATTAGGAAAGAGATGCGATTCATATTTAACCACATCCTTGATCGCATCAACATCATCACTCACCAAAACCTCCATCAATA